>CANJKZ010000539.1:0-350000 GCA_947471745.1 Closterium sp. Naga37s-1
TGGACCAACTGGCCTATTGGTCCTATGGACCGGTATGGGTGACCCACTGGCCTGTTGGTCCTATGGACCGGTGGACCAACTGGCATGTTGGTCCTATGGACCGGTTGGACCAACTGGCATGTTGGTCCTATGGACCGGTTGGACCAACTGGCATGTTGTTCCAATGGACCTGTTGGACCAACTGGCGTGTTGGTCCTATGGACCGGTTGGACCCACTTGCCTATTGGTCCTATGGACCGGTTGGACCGACTGGCCTACTGGTCCTATGGACCGGTTGGACCGACTGGCCTGTTGGTCCTATGGACCGGTTGGACCAACTAGCCTTTTGGTCTTATGGACCGGTTGGAGCAACTGGCCTGTTGGTCCTATGGACCGGTTGGACCAACTGGCCTGTTGGTCCTATGGACCGTTTGGACCAACTGGCCTCTTGGTCCTATGGACCGGTTGGACCAACAGGCTTGTTGGCAGAATGGACAGGTTGGACCAACTGGCCTGTTGGCCAAATGGACCGGTTGGACCAACTGGCCTATTGGTCCTATGGACCAGTTGGACCAACTGGCCTGTTGGTCCTATGGACTGGTTGGACCAACTAGCATGTTGGTCCTATGGACCGGTTGGACCAACTGTCCTGTTGGTCCTATGGACCGGTTGGACCAACTGGCATGTTGTTCCAATGGACCTGTTGGACCAACTGGCGTGTTGGTCCTATGGACCGGTTGGACCCACTTGCCTATTGGTCCTATGGACCGGTTGGACCGACTGGCCTGTTGGTCCTATGGACCAGTTGGACCAACTGGCCTGTTGGTCCTATGGACCGGTTGGACCAACTGGCCTTTTGGTCTTATGGACCGGTTGGACCAACTGGCCTGTTGGTCCTATGGACCGGTTGGACCAACTGGCCTGTTGGTCCTATGGACCGGTTGGACCAACTGGCCTGTTGGTCCTATGGACCGTTTGGACCAACTGGCATGTTGTTCCAATGGACCGGTTGGACCAACTGGCATGTTGGTCCTATAGACCGGTTGGACCAACTGGCCTGTTGGCCGAATGGACCGGTTGGACCAACTGGCCTGTTGGTCCTATGGACAGGTTGGACCAACTGGCCTGTTGGCAGAATGGACCGGTAGGACCAACTGGCCTGTTGGCCGAATGGACCGGTTGGACCAACTGGCCTGTTGGTCCTATGGACCGGTTGGACCAACTGGCCTGTTGGTCCTATGGACCGTTTGGACCAACTGGCATGTTGTTCCAATGGACCGGTTGGACCAACTAACGTGTTGGTCCTACGGACCGATTGGACCAACTGGCGTGTTGGTCGTATGGACTGGTTGGACCAACTTGCCTGTTGGCCGAATGGACCGATTGGACCAACTGGCGTGTTGGTCCTATGGACCGGTTGGACCAACTGGCCTGTTGGCCGAATGGACCGGTTGGACCAACTAGCCTGTTGGTCCTATGGACCGGTTGGACCAACTGGCCTGTTGGTCCTATGGACCGGTTGGACCAACTGGCCTGTTGGTCCTATGGACCGGTTGGACCAACTGGTCTGTTGGCCGAATGGACCGGTTGGACCAACTGGCCTGTTGGTCCTATGGACCGGTTGGACCAACTGGCCTGTTGGCCGAATGGACCGATCGGACCAACTCGCCTGTAAGTCCTATGGACCGGTTGGACCAACTGGCCTGTTGGTCCTATGGACCGGTTGGACCAACTGGCCTGTTGGTCGTATAGACCGGTTGGACCAACTGGCCTGTTGGCCGAATGGACCGGTTGGACCAACTGGCCTGTTGGTCCTATGGACCGGTTGGACCAACTGGCCTGTTGGCCGAATGGACCGGTAGGACCAACTAGCCTGTTGGTCCTATGGACCGGATGGACCAACTGGCCTGTTGGTCTTATGGACCAGTTGGACCAACTGGCCTGTTGGTCCTATGGACCGGTTGGACCAACTGGTCTGTTGGCCGAATGGACCGGTTGGACCAACTGGCCTGTTGGTCCTATGGACCGGTTGGACCAACTGGCCTGTTGGCCGAAAGGACCGGTTGGACCAACTGGCCTGTTGGCCAAATGGACCGGTTGGACCAACGGGCCTGTTGGTCCTATGGACCAGTTGGACCAACTGGCCTGTTGGTCCTATGGACCGGTTGGACCAACTGGTCTGTTGGCCGAATGGACCGGTTGGACCAACTGGCCTGTTGGTCCTATGGACCGGTTGGACCAACTGGCCTGTTGGTCCTATGGACCGTTTGGACCAACTGGCCTCTTGGTCCTATGGACCGGTTGGACCAACAGGCTTGTTGGCAGAATGGACAGGTTGGACCAACTGGCCTGTTGGCCAAATGGACCGGTTGGACCAACTGGCCTATTGGTCCTATGGACCGGTTGGACCAACTGGCCTGTTGGTCCTATGGACCGGTTGGACCAACTGGCATGTTGGTCCTATGGACCGGTTGGACCAACTGTCCTGTTGGTCCTATCGACCGGTTGGACCAACTGGCATGTTGTTCCAATGGACCTGTTGGACCAACTGGCGTGTTGGTCCTATGGACCGGTTGGACCCACTTGCCTATTGGTCCTATGGACCGGTTGGACCGACTGGCCTGTTGGTCCTATGGACCAGTTGGACCAACTGGCCTGTTGGTCCTATGGACCGGTTGGACCAACTGGCCTTTTGGTCTTATGGACCGGTTGGACCAACTGGCCTGTTGGTCCTATGGACCGGTTGGACCAACTGGCCTGTTGGTCCTATGGACCGGTTGGACCAACTGGCCTGTTGGTCCTATGGACCGTTTGGACCAACTGGCATGTTGTTCCAATGGACCGGTTGGACCAACTGGCATGTTGGTCCTATAGACCGGTTGGACCAACTGGCCTGTTGGCCGAATGGACCGGTTGGACCAACTGGCCTGTTGGTCCTATGGACAGGTTGGACCAACTGGCCTGTTGGCAGAATGGACCGGTAGGACCAACTGGCCTGTTGGCCGAATGGACCGGTTGGACCAACTGGCCTGTTGGTCCTATGGACCGGTTGGACCAACTGGCCTGTTGGTCCTATGGACCGGTTGGACCAACTGGCATGTTGTTCCAATGGACCGGTTGGACCAACTAACGTGTTGGTCCTATGGACCGATTGGACCAACTGGCGTGTTGGTCCCATGGACCGGTTGGACCAACTTGCCTGTTGGTCCTATGGACCGGTTGGACCAACTGGCCTGTTGGCCGAATGGACCGGTTGGACCAACTAGCCTGTTGGTCCTATGGACCGGTTGGACCAACTGGCCTGTTGGTCCTATGGACCGGTTGGACCAACTGGCCTGTTGGTCCTATGGACCGGTTGGACCAACTGGTCTGTTGGCCGAATGGACCGGTTGGACCAACTGGCCTGTTGGTCCTATGGACCGGTTGGACCAACTGGCCTGTTGGCCGAATGGACCGATCGGACCAACTCGCCTGTAAGTCCTATGGACCGGTTGGACCAACTAGCCTGTTGGTCCTATGGACCGGTTGGACCAACTGGCCTGTTGGTCCTATAGACCGGTTGGACCAACTGGCCTGTTGGCCGAATGGACCGGTTGGACCAACTGGCCTGTTGGTCCTATGGACCGGTTGGACCAACTGGCCTGTTGGCCGAATGGACCGGTAGGACCAACTAGCCTGTTGGTCCTATGGACCGGTTGGATCAACTGGCCTGTTGGTCCTATGGACCGGTTGGACCAACTGGCCTGTTGGTCCTATGGACCGGTTGGACCAACTGGTCTGTTGGCCGAATGGACCGGTTGGACCAACTGGCCTGTTGGTCCTATGGACCGGTTGGACCAACTGGCCTGTTGGCCGAAAGGACCGGTTGGACCAACTGGCCTGTTGGCCAAATGGACCGGTTGGACCAACTGGCCTGTTGGTCCTATGGACCGTTTGGACCAACTGGCCTGTTGGTCCTATGGACCGTTTTGACCAACTCGCCTCTAGGTCCTATGGACCGGTTGGACCAACAGGCTTGTTGGCAGAATGGACAGGTTGGACCAACTGGCCTGTTGGCCAAATGGACCGATTGGACCAACTGGCCTATTGGTCCTATGGACCGGTTGGACCAACTGGCCTGTTGGTCCTATGGACCGGTTGGACCAACTGGCATGTTGGTCCTATGGACCGGTTGGAACAACTGGCGTGTTGGTCCTATGGACCGGTTGGACCAACTGGCATGTTGTTCCAATGGACCTGTTGGACCAACTGGCGTGTTGGTCCTATGGACCGGTTGGACCCACTTGCCTATTGGTCCTATGGACCGGTTGGACCAACTGGCCTATTGGTCCTATGGACCAGTTGGACCAACTGGCCTGTTGGTCCTATGGACCGGTTGGACCAACTGGCCTTTTGGTCTTATGGACCGGTTGGAGCAACTGGCCTGTTGGTCCTATGGACCAGTTGGAGCAACAGGCCTGTTGGCCGAATGGACCGGTTGGACCAACTGGCTTGTTGGCCGAATGGACCGGTTGGACCAACTGGCCTGTTGGTCCTATGGACCGGTTGGACCAACTGGCCTGTTGGTCCTATGGACCGGCTGGACCAACAGGCCTGTTGGCCGAATGGACCGGCTGGACCAACAGGCCTGTTGGCCGAATGGACCGGTTGGACCAACTGGCATGTTGTTCCAAATGGACCGGTTGGACAAACTGGCGTGTTGGTCCTATGGACCGGTTGGACCAACTGGCCTGTTGGTCCTATGGACCAGTTGGACCAACTGGCCTGTTGGTCCTATGGACCGGTTGGACCAACTGGCCTTTTGGTCTTATGGACCGGTTGGAGCAACTGGCCTGTTGGTCCTATGGACCGGTTGGAGCAACAGGCCTGTTGGCCGAATGGACCGGTTGGACCAACTGGCTTGTTGGCAGAATGGACCGGTTGGACCAACTGGCATGTTGGTCCTATGGACCGGTTGGACCAACTGGCCTGTTGGTCCTATGGACCGGCTGGACCAACAGGCCTGTTGGCCGAATGGACCGGCTGGACCAACAGGCCTGTTGGCCGAATGGACCGGTTGGACCAACTGGCATGTTGTTCCAAATGGACCGGTTGGACAAACTGGCGTGTTGGTCCTATGGACCGGTTGGACCAACTGGCCTGTTAGTCCTATGGACCGGTTGGACCAACTGGCCTGTTGGTCCTATGGACCGGTTGGAGCAACTGGCATGTTGTTTCAATGGACCGGGTCCTATGGACCGGTTGGACCAACTTGCCTGTTGGTCCTATGGACCGGTTCGAGCAACTGGCCTGTTGGTCCTATGGACCGGTTGGACCAACTGGCCTGTTGGTCTTATGGACCGGTTGGACCAACTGGCCTGTTGGTCCTATGGACCGGTTGGACCAACTGGCATGTTGGCCAAATGGACTGGTTGGACCAACTGGCGTATTGGTCCTATGGACCGGTTGGACGAACTGGCCTATTGGTCCTATGGACCAGTTGGACCAACTGGTATGTTGGTCCTATAGACCGGTTGGACAAACTGGCCTGTTGGTCCTATGGACCGGTTCGACCAACTGGCCTGTTGGTCCTATGGACCGGTTGGACCAACTGGCATGTTGGTCCTATGGACTGATTGAACCGACTGGCCTGTTGGTCCAATGGACCGGATGGACCAACTGGCCTGTTGGTCCTATGGACCGGTTGGACCAACTGGCCTGTTGGTCCTATGGACCGATTGAACCAACTGGGCTGTTGGTCCAATGGACCGGTTGGACCAACTGGCATGTTGGTCCTATGGACCGATTGGACCAACTGGCCTGTTGGTCCTATGGACCGGTTGGACCAACTGGCCTGTTGGTCCTATGAACCGGTTGGACCAACTGGCATGTTGGTCCTATGGACCGATTGCACCAACTGGCCTGTTGGTCCAATGGACCGGTTGGACCAACTGACCTGTTGGCCGAATGGACCGGTTGGACAAACTGGCCTGTTGGTCCTATGGACCGGTTGGACCAACTGGCCTGTTGGTCTTATGGACCGGTTGGACCAACTGGCCTGTTGGTCCTATGGACCGGTTGGACCAACTGGCATGTTGGCCAAATGGACTGGTTGGACCAACTGGCGTATTGGTCCTATGGACCGGTTGGACGAACTGGCCTATTGGTCCTATGGACCAGTTGGACCAACTGGTATGTTGGTCCTATAGACCGGTTGGACAAACTGGCCTGTTGGTCCTATGGACCGGTTCGACCAACTGGCCTGTTGGTCCTATGGACCGGTTGGACCAACTGGCATGTTGGTCCTATGGACTGATTGAACCGACTGGCCTGTTGGTCCAATGGACCGGATGGACCAACTGGCCTGTTGGTCCTATGGACCGGTTGGACCAACTGGCATGTTGGTCCTATGGACCGATTGGACCAACTGGCCTGTTGGTCCTATGGACCGGTTGGACCAACTGGCCTGTTGGTCCTATGAACCGGTTGGACCAACTGGCATGTTGGTCCTATGGACCGATTGCACCAACTGGCCTGTTGGTCCAATGGACCGGTTGGACCAACTGACCTGTTGGCCGAATGGACCGGTTGGACAAACTGGCCTGTTGGTCCTATGGACCGGTTGGACCAACTGGCCTGTTGGCCGAATGGACCAGTTGGACCAACTGGCCTGTTGGCCGAATGGACCGATTGAACCAACTGGCCTGTTGGTCCTATGGACCGGTTGGACCAACAGGCCTATTGGTCCTACGGACCGGTTGGACCAACTGGCCTGTTGGCCAAATGGACCGGTTGGACCAACTGGCCTGTTGGTCCTATGGACCGGTTGGACCAACTGGCCTGTCGGTCCTATGAACCGGTTGGACAAACTGGCCTGTCGGTCCTACGGACCGGTTGGACCAACTGGCCTGTTGGCCAAATGGACTGGTTGGACCAACTGGCCTGTTGGTCCTATGGACCGGTTGGACCAACTGGCCTGTTGGTCCTATGGACCGTTTGGACCAACTGGCATGTTGTTCCAATGGACCGGTTGGACCAACGGGCATGTTGGTCCTATAGACCGGTTGGACCAACTAGCCTGTTGGCCGAATGGACCGGTTGGACCAGCTGGCCTGTTGGTCCTATGGACAGGTTGGACCAACTGGCCTGTTGGCAGAATGGACCGGTAGGACCAACTGGCCTGTTGGCCGAATGGACCGGTTGGACCAACTGGCCTGTTGGTCCTATGGACCGGTTGGACCAACTGGCCTGTCGGTCCTATGGACCGGTTGGACCAACTGGTCTGTCGGTCCTATGGACCGGTTGGAGCAACTGGCATGTTGGTCCAATGGACCGGTTGGACAAACTGGCATGTTGGTCCTATGGACCGGTTGGACCAACTGGCCTGTTGGTCCTATGGACCGGTTGGAGCAACTGGTCTGTTGGTCCTATGGACCGGTTGGAGCAACTGGCATGTTGGTCCTATGGACCGGTTGGACCAACTGGCCTGTTGGCCGAATGGACCGGTTGGACCAACTGGCCTGTTGGTCTTATAGACCGGTTGGACCAACTGGCACGTTGGTCCTATGGGCCGGTTGGACCAACTGGACTGTTGGTCCTATGGACCGGTTGGACCAATTGGCCAGTTGGTCCTATGGACCGGTTGGACCAACTGGCCTGTTGGTCCTATGGACCGGTTGGACAAACTGGCGTGTTGGTCGTATGGACCGGTTGGACAAACTGGCCTGTTGGTCCTATGGCCCGGTTGGACAAACTGGCCTGTTGGTCCAATGGACCGGTTGGACCAACTAGCCTGTTGGTCCTATGGACCGGTTGGAGCAACTGGCATGTTGTTCCAATGGACCTGTTGGAGCAACTGACGTGTTGGTCCTATGGACCGGTTGGACCAACTTGCCTATTGGTCCTATGGACCGGTTCGAGCAACTGGCCTGTTGGTCCTATGGACCAGTTTGACCAACTGGCCTGTTTGTGCAATGGACCGATTGGACCAACTGGCCTGTTGGTCCTATGGACCGGTTGGCCAACTGGCATGTTGGCCAAATGGACCGGTTGGACCAACTGGCGTGTTGGTCCTATGGACCGGTTGGACCAACTGGCCTGTTGGTCCTATGGACCGGTTGGACCAACTGGCCTGTTGGTCCTATGGACCGGTTGGACCAACTGGCCTGTTGGTCTTATAGACCGGTTGGACCAACTGGCACGTTGGTCCTATGGGCCGGTTGGACCAACTGGACTGTTGGTCCTATGGACCGGTTGGACCAATTGGCCAGTTGGTCCTATGGACCGGTTGGACCAACTGGCCTGTTGGTCCTATGGACCGGTTGGACAAACTGGCGTGTTGGTCGTATGGACCGGTTGGACAAACTGGCCTGTTGGTCCTATGGACCGGTTGGACAAACTGGCCTGTTGGTCCAATGGACCGGTTGGACCAACTAGCCTGTTGGTCCTATGGACCGGTTGGACCAACTGGCCTGTTGGTCCTATGGACCGGTTGGAGCAACTGACATGTTGTTCCAATGGACCTGTTGGAGCAATTGACGTGTTGGTCCTATGGACCGGTTGGACCAACTTGCCTGTTGGTCCTATGGACCGGTTCGAGCAACTGGCCTGTTGGTCCTATGGACCGGTTGGAGCAACTGGCATGTTGGTCCTATGGACCGGTTGGACCAACTGGCGTGTTGGTCCTATGGACCGGTTGGACCAACTGGCCTGTTGGCCGAATGGACCGGTTGGACCAACTGGCCAGTTGGTCTTATGGACCAGTTGGACCAACTGGCCTGTTGGTCCTATGGGCCGGTTGGCCAACTGGCTTGTTGGTCATATGGACCAGTTTGACCAACTGGCCTGTTTGTGCAATGGACCGATTGGACCAACTGGCCTGTTGGTCCTATGGACCGGTTGGCCAACTGGCATGTTGGCCAAATGGACCGGTTGGACCAACTGGCGTGTTGGTCCTATGGACCGGTTGGACCAACTGGCCTGTTGGTCCTATGGACCGGTTGGACCAACTGGCCTGTTGGTCCTATGGACCGGTTGGACCAACTGGCCTGTTGGTCCTATGGACCGGTTGGACCAACTGGCATGTTGGTCCTATGGATCGACTGAACCAACTGGCCTGTTGGTCCTGTGGACCGGATCGACCAACTGACCTGTTGGCCCTATGGACCGGTTGGACCGACTAGCATGTTGGCCAAATGGACCGGATGGACCAACTAGCCTGTTGGTCCTATGGACCGGTCCGACCAACTGGCATGTTGGTCCTATGGACCGATTGAACCAACTGGCCCGTTGGTCCTATGGACCGGTTGGACCAACTGACCTGTTGGCAGAATGGACCCGTTGGACCAACTGGCATGTTGGTCCTATGGACCGGTTGGACCAACTGACCTGTTGGCCGAATGGACCGGTTGGACCAACTGGCCTGTTGGCCAAATGGACCGGTTGGACCAACTGGCCTATTGGTCCTATGGACTGGTTGGACGAACTGGCATGTTGGTCCTATGGACCGGTTGGACCAACTAGCCTGTTTGCCGAATGGACCGGTTGGACCAACTGGCCTGTTGGTCCTATGGACCGGTTGGACCAACTGGCCTGTTTGTCCTATGGACCGGTTGGACCAACTGGCCTGTTGGTCCTATGGACCGGTTGGACCAACTGGCATGTTGGTCCTATGGACAGATTGAACCAACTGGCCTGTTGGTCCTATCGACAGGTTGGACCAACTGACCTGTTGGCCGAATGGACCGGTTTGACCAACTGGCATGTTGGTCCTATGGACCGGTTGGACCAACTGGACTGTTGGCCAAATGGACCGGTTGGACCAACTGGCTTGTTGGTCCTATGGACCGGTTGGACCAACTGGCCTATTGGTCCTATGGACCGGTTGGACCAACTGGCCTGTTGGCCAAATGGACTGGTTGGACCAACTGGCCAGTTGGTCCTATGGACCGGTTGGAGCAACTGGCATGTTGGTCCTATGGACCGGTTGGACCAACTGGCCTGTTGGCCGAATGGACCAATTGGACCAACTGGCCTGTTGGTCCAATGGACAGGTTGGACCAACTGGTATGTTGGTCCTATGGACCGGTTGGACAAACTGGATTGTTGGTCCTATGGACCGGTTGGACCAATTGGTATGTTGGTCCTATGGACCGGTTGGACCAACTGGCCTGTTGGTCCTATGGACCGGTTGGACCAACTGGCATGTTGGTCCTATGGACCGGTTGGACAAACTGGCCCGTTGGTCCTATGGACCGGTTGGACCAACTGGCCTGTTGGCCGAATGGACCAATTGGACCAACTGGCCTGTTGGTCCAATGGACAGGTTGGACCAACTGGTATGTTGGTCCTATGGACCGGTTGGACAAACTGGTATGTTGGTCCTATGGACCGGTTGGACCAACTGGCCTGTTGGTCCTATGGACCGGTTGGAGCAACTGGCATGTTGGTCCTATGGATCGGTTGGACAAACTGGCCTGTTGGTCCTATGGACCGGTTGGACCAACTGGCATGTTGGCCAAATGGACCGGTTGGACCAACTGGCGTGTTGGTCCTTGGACCAACTGGCCTGTTGGTCCTATGGACCGGTTGGACCAACTGGCCTGTTGGTCCTATGGACCGGTTGGACCAACTGGCATGTTGTTCCAATGGACCTGTTGGACCAACTGACGTGTTGGTCCTATGGACCGGTTGGACCAACTTGCCTGTTGGTCCTATGGACCGGTTGGACCAACTGGCATGTTGGTCCTATGGACCGGTTGGACCATCTAGCATGTTGGTCCTATGGACCGGTTGGACCAACTGGCCTGTTGGTCCTATGGACCGGTTGGACCAACTGGCCTGTTCGTCCTATGGACCGGTTGGACCAACTGGCATGTTGGTCCTATGGACCGATTGAACTAACTGGCCTGTTGGTCCTGTGGACCGGATGGACCAACTGACCTGTTGGCCCTATGGACCGGTTGGACCGACTGGCATGTTGGTCCTATGGACCGGTTGGACCAACTGGCATGTTGGCCGAATGGACCGGATGGACCAACTGGCCTGTTGGTCCTATGGACCGGTTGGACCAACTGGCCTATTGGTCCTATGGACTGGTTGGACGAACTGGCATGTTGGTCCTATGGACCGGTTGGACCAACTAGCCTGTTTGCCGAATGGACCGGTTGGACCAACTGGCCTGTTGGTCCTATGGACCGGTTGGACCAACTGGCCTGTTTGTCCTATGGACCGGTTGGACCAACTGGCCTGTTGGTCCTATGGACCGGTTGGACCAACTGGCATGTTGGTCCTATGGACAGATTGAACCAACTGGCCTGTTGGTCCTATCGACAGGTTGGACCAACTGACCTGTTGGCCGAATGGACCGGTTTGACCAACTGGCATGTTGGTCCTATGGACCGGTTGGACCAACTGGACTGTTGGCCAAATGGACCGGTTGGACCAACTGGCTTGTTGGTCCTATGGACCGGTTGGACCAACTGGCCTATTGGTCCTATGGACCGGTTGGACCAACTGGCCTGTTGGCCAAATGGACTGGTTGGACCAACTGGCCAGTTGGTCCTATGGACCGGTTGGAGCAACTGGCATGTTGGTCCTATGGACCGGTTGGACCAACTGGCCTGTTGGCCGAATGGACCAATTGGACCAACTGGCCTGTTGGTCCAATGGACAGGTTGGACCAACTGGTATGTTGGTCCTATGGACCGGTTGGACAAACTGGATTGTTGGTCCTATGGACCGGTTGGACCAATTGGTATGTTGGTCCTATGGACCGGTTGGACCAACTGGCCTGTTGGTCCTATGGACCGGTTGGACCAACTGGCATGTTGGTCCTATGGACCGGTTGGACAAACTGGCCCGTTGGTCCTATGGACCGGTTGGACCAACTGGCCTGTTGGCCGAATGGACCAATTGGACCAACTGGCCTGTTGGTCCAATGGACAGGTTGGACCAACTGGTATGTTGGTCCTATGGACCGGTTGGACAAACTGGTATGTTGGTCCTATGGACCGGTTGGACCAACTGGCCTGTTGGTCCTATGGACCGGTTGGAGCAACTGGCATGTTGGTCCTATGGATCGGTTGGACAAACTGGCCTGTTGGTCCTATGGACCGGTTGGACCAACTGGCATGTTGGCCAAATGGACCGGTTGGACCAACTGGCGTGTTGGTCCTTGGACCAACTGGCCTGTTGGTCCTATGGACCGGTTGGACCAACTGGCCTGTTGGTCCTATGGACCGGTTGGACCAACTGGCATGTTGTTCCAATGGACCTGTTGGACCAACTGACGTGTTGGTCCTATGGACCGGTTGGACCAACTTGCCTGTTGGTCCTATGGACCGGTTGGACCAACTGGCATGTTGGTCCTATGGACCGGTTGGACCATCTAGCATGTTGGTCCTATGGACCGGTTGGACCAACTGGCCTGTTAGTCCTATGGACCGGTTGGACCAACTGGCCTGTTCGTCCTATGGACCGGTTGGACCAACTGGCATGTTGGTCCTATGGACCGATTGAACTAACTGGCCTGTTGGTCCTGTGGACCGGATGGACCAACTGACCTGTTGGCCCTATGGACCGGTTGGACCGACTGGCATGTTGGTCCTATGGACCGGTTGGACCAACTGGCATGTTGGCCGAATGGACCGGATGGACCAACTGGCCTGTTGGTCCTATGGACCGGTTGGACCAACTGGCATGTTGGTCCTATGGACCGATTGAGCCAACTGGCCTGTTGGTCCTATGGACCGGTTGGACCAACTGACCTGTTGGCAGAATGGACCGGTTGGACCAACTGGCATGTTGGTCCCATGGACCGGTTGGACCAACTGGCCTGTTGGCCGAATGGACCGGTTGGACCAACTGGCCTGTTGGTCCTATGGACCGGTTGGACCAACTGGCCTGTTGGCCGAATGGACCGGTTGGACCAACTGGCATGTTGGCCAAATGGACCGGTTGGACCAACTGGCCTATTGGTCCTATGGATCGGTTGGACCAACTGGCATGTTGGTCCTATGGACCGGTTGGACCAACTGGCCTGTTTGGCGAATGGACCGGTTGGACCAACTGGCCTGTTGGTCCTATGGACCCGTTGGACCAACTGGCCTGCTTGTCCTATGGACCGGTTGGACCAACTGGCCTGTTGGTCCTATGGACCGGTTGGACCAACTGGTGTGTTGGTCCTATAGACCGTTTGGACCAACTGGCATGTTGTTCCAATGGACCGGTTGGACCAACTGACGTGTTGGTCCTATGGATCGGTTGGACCAACTGGCCTGTTGGCCGAATGGACCGGTTGGACAAACTGGCCTGTTGGTCCTATGGACCGGTTGGACCAACTGACCTGTTGGCCGAATGGACCGGTTGGACCAACTGGCCTGTTGGTCCTATGGACCGGTTGGACCAACTGGCCTGTTGGTCCTATGGTTCGGTTGGACCAACTGGCATGTTGGTCCTATGGACAGATTGAACCAACTGGCCTGTTGGTCCTATGGACAGGTTGGACCAACTGACCTGTTGGCCGAATGGACCGGTTGGACCAACTGGCATGTTGGTCCTATGGACCGGTTGGACCAACTGGCCTGTTGGCCAAATGGACCGGTTGGACCAACTGGCCTGTTGGTCCTATGGACCGGTTGGACCAACTGGCCTATTGGTCCTATGGACCGGTTGGACCAACTGGCATGTTGGCCAAATGGACTGGTTGCACCAACTGGCCAGTTGGTCCTATGGACTGGTTGGACCAACTGGCATGTTGGTCCTATGGACCGGTTGGACAAACTGGCCTGTTGGCCGAATGGACCGATTGGACCAACTGGCCTGTTGGTCCAATGGACAGGTTGGACCAACTGGTATGTTGGTCCTATGGACCGGTTGGACAAACTGGCCTGTTGGTCCTATGGACCAGTTGGACCAACTGGTATGTTGGTCCTATGGACCGGTTGGACCAACTGGCCTGTTTGTCCTATGGACCGGTGGACCAACTGGCATGTTGGCCAAATGGACCGGTTGGCCAACTAGCGTGTTGGTCCTATGGACCAGTTGGACCAACTGGCCTGTTGGTCCTATGGACCGGTTGGACCAACTGGCCTGTTGGTCCTATGGACCGGTTGGACCAACTGGCCTGTTGGTCCTATGGACCGGTTGGACCAACTGGCCTGTTGGGCGAATGGACCGGTTGGACCAACTGGCATGTTGGTCCTATGGACCGGTTGGACCAACTGGCCAGTTGGTCCTATGGACTGGTTGGACCAACTGGCATGTTGGTCCTATGGACCGGTTGGACAAACTGGCCTGTTGGCCGAATGGACCGATTGGACCAACTGGCCAGTTGGTCCAATGGACAGGTTGGACCAACTGGTATGTTGGTCCTATGGACCGGTTGGACAACTGGCCTGTTGGTCCTATGGACCATTTGGACCAACTGGTATGTTGGTCCTATGGACCGGTTGGACCAACTGGCATGTTGGCCAAATGGACCGATAGGACCAACTAGCGTGTTGGTCCTATGGACCGGTTGGACGAACTGGCCTATTGGTCCTATGGACCGGTTGGACCAACTGGTATGTTGGTCCTATGGACCGGTTCGACCAACTGGCCTGTTTGTCCTATGGACCGGTTGGACCAACTGGCATGTTGGTCCTATGGGCCGGTTGGACCAACTGCCCTGTTGGTCCTATGGACCGATTGAACCAACTGGCCTGTTGGTCCAATGGACCGGTTGGACCAACTGGCATGTTGGTCCTATGGACCGATTGAACCAACTGGCATGTTTGTCCTATGGACCGGTTGGACCAACTGGCCTTTTGGTCCTATGAACCGGTTGGACCAACTGGCATGTTGGTCCTATGGACCGATTGCACCAACTGGCCTGTTGGTCCAATGGACCGGTTGGACCAACTGACCTGTTGGCCGAATGGACCGGTTGGACCAACTGGCATGTTAGTCCTATGGACCGGTTGGACCAACTGGCCTGTTGGCCGAATGGACCGGTTGGACCAACAGGCCTATTGGTTCTACGGACCGGTTGGACCAACTGGCCTGTTGGCCAAATGGACCGGTTGGACCAACTGGCCTGTTGGTCCTATGGACCGGTTGGACCAACTGGCCTGTCGGTCCTATGGACCGGTTGGACCAACTGGCCTGTTGGTCCTATGGACCGGTTGGACCAACTGGCCTGTTGGCCAAATGGACCGGTTGGACAAACTGGCATGTTGGTCCTATGGACCGGTTGGACCAACTGGCATGTTGGTCCTATGGACCGGTTGGACCAACTGGCCTGTTGGTCCTATGGACCGGTTGGAGCAACTGGTCTGTTGGTCCTATGGACCGGTTGGAGCAACTGGCATGTTGGTCCTATGGACCGGTTGGACCAACTGGCCTGTTGGCCGAATGGACCGGTTGGACCAACTGGCCAGTTGGTCTTATAAACCGGTTGGACCAACTGGCACGTTGGTCCTATGGGCCGGTTGGACCAACTGGACTGTTGGTCCTATGGACCAGTTGGACCAACTGGTATGTTGGTCCTATGGACCGGTTGGACCAACTGGCCTGTTGGACCTATGGACCGGTTGGACCAACTGGCATGTTGGTCCTATGGACCGGTTGGACAAACTGGCCAGTTGGTCCTATGGACCGGTTGGACCAACTGGCCAGTTGGTCCTATGGACCGGTTGGACCAACAGGCATGTTGGCCAAATGGACCGGCTGGACAAACTGGCGTGTTGGTCCTATGGACCGGTTGGACCAACTGGCCTGTTGGTCCTATGGACCGGTTGTAGCACTGGCATGTTGTTCCAATGGACCTGTTGGAGCAACTGATGTGTTGGTCCTATGGACCGGTTGGACCAACTTGCATATTGGTCCTATGGACCGGTTCGAGCAACTGGCCTGTTGGTCCTATGGACCGGTTGGAGAAACTGGCATGTTGGTCCTGTGGACCGGTTGGACCAACTGGCCTGTTGGCCGAATGGACCGGTTGGACCAACTGGCCAGTTGGTCTTATGGACCGGTTGGACCAACTGGCCTGTTGGTCCTATGGACCGGTTGGACCAACTGGCATGTTGGTCCTATGGACCGGTTGGACCAACTGGCCTGTTTGTCCTATGAACCGATTGGACCAACTGGCCTGTTGGTCCTATGGACTGGTTGGGCAACTGGCGTGTTGGCCAAATGGACCAGTTGGACCAACTGGCCTGTTGGTCCTATGGACCGGTTGGACCAACTGGCATGTTGTTCCAATGGACCTGTTGGACCAACTGACGTGTTGGTCCTATGGACCGGTTGGACCAACTTGCCTGTTGGTCCTATGGACCGGTTGGACCAACTGGCATGTTGGTCCTATGGACCGGTTGGACCATCTAGCATGTTGGTCCTATGGACCGGTTGGACCAACTGGCCTGTTGGTCCTATGGACCAGTTGGACCAACTGGCATGTTGGTCCTATGGACCGGTTGGACCAACTGGCCTGTTGGTCCTATGGACCGGATGGACCAACTGACCTATTGGCCCTATGGACCGGTTGGACCGACTGGCATGTTGGTCCTATGGACCGGTTGGACCAACTGGCATGTTGGCCGAATGGACCGGATGGACCAACTGGCCTGTTGGTCCTATGGACCAGTTGGACCGACTGGCCTATTGGTCTTATGGACCGGTTGGACCAACTGGCCTGTTGGCCAAATGGACCGGTTGGACCAACCGGCCAACTGGTCCTATGGACCGGTTGGACCAACTGGCCTGTTGGTCCTATGCACCGGTTGGACCAACTGGCCTGTTTGCCGAATGGACCGGTTGGAAAAACTGGCCTGTTGGTCCTATGGACCGGTTGGACCATTCGGCCTGTTAGTCCTATGGACCGGTTGAACCAACTGGCATGTTGTTCCAATGGACGAGTTGGACAAACTGACCTGTTGGTCCTATGGACCGGTTGGTCCAACTGGCCTGTTGGTCATATGGACCGCTTGGACCAACTGGCATGTTGTTCCAATGGACCAGTTGGACCAACTGACGTGTTGGTCCTATGGACCAGTTGGACCAACTGGCCTATTGGTCCTATGGAACGGTTGGACCAACTGGCCTGTTGGCCAAATGGGCTGGTTGGACCAACTGGCCAGTTGGTCCTATGGACCAGTTGGACCAACTGGCTTGTTGGTCCTATGGACCGGATGGACAACTGGCCTGTTGGTCCTATGGACCGGTTGGACCAACTGGCCTGTTGGCCGAATGGACCGGTTGGACAACTGGCCTGTTGGTCCTATGGGCCGGTTGGACCAACTGGCCTGTTGGCCGAATGGACTGGTTGGACCAACTGGCCTATTGGTCCTATGGACCGGTTGGACCAACTGGCCTATTGGTCCTATGGACCGGTTGGACCAACTCGCCTGTTGGTCCTATGGACTGGTTGGACCAACTGGCATGTTGGTCCAATGGACCGATTGGACCAACTGGCCTGTTGGTTTTATGGACCGGTTGGACCAACTGACCTGCTGGCCGAATGGACCAACTGGCATGTTGGTCCTATGGACCGGTTGGACCAACTGGCATGTTTCCCGAATGGACCGGTTGGAC
Source organism: Closterium sp. Naga37s-1 (assembly GCA_947471745.1). Lineage (NCBI taxonomy): Eukaryota > Viridiplantae > Streptophyta > Zygnematophyceae > Desmidiales > Closteriaceae > Closterium > Closterium sp. Naga37s-1. The sequence goes on from CANJKZ010000539.1 coordinate 17,530, forward strand.
CAACTAGCCTGTTGGTCCTATGGACCGGTTGGACCAACTGGCCGGTTGGTCCTATGGACCGGTTGGACCAACTGGCCTGTTGGCCAAATGGACCAGTTGGACCAACTGGCCTGTTGGTCCTATGGACTAGTTAAACCAACCGGCATGTTGGTCCTATGGACCGGTTGGACCAACTGGCCTGTTGGTCCTATGGACCGGTTGGACCAACTGGCCTGTTGGTCCTATGGACCGGTTGGACCAACTGACCTTTTGATCCTATGGACCGGTTGGACCAACTGGCCTGTTGGTCCTATGGACCGATTGGACCAACTTGCATGTTGGTCCTATGGACCGATTGAGCCAACTGGCCTGTTGGTCCTATGGACCCGGTTGGACCAACTGACCTGTTGGCCGAATGGACCGGTTGGGCAAACTGGCTTGTTGGTCCTATGGACCGGTTGGACCAACTGGCCTGTTAGTCCTATGGACCGCTTGGACCAACTTACCTGTTTGTCCTATGGACCGGTTGGACCAACTTACCTGTTTGTCCTATGGACCGGTTGGACCAACTGGCATGTTGGTCCTATGGACCGGTTGGACCAACTGGCATGTTGCCCGAATGGACCGGTTGGACCAACTGGCCTGTTGGTCTTATGGACCGGTTGGACCAACTGGCCTGTTGGCCAAATGTACCTGTTGGACCAACTGGCCAGTTGGTTCTATGGACTAGTTGGACCAACCGGCCTGTTGGTCCTATGGACCGGTTGGACCACTGGCATGTTGGTCCTATGGACCGGTTGGACCAACTGGCCTGTTGGTTTTATGGACCGGTTGGACCAACTTACCTGTTGGCCGAGTGGACCGGTTGGACCAACTGGCATGTTGGTCCTATGGACCGGTTGGACCAACTGGCATGTTGCCCGAATGGATCGGTTGGACCAACTAGCCTGTTGGTCCTATGGACCGGTTGGACCAACTGGCCTGTTGGTCCTATGGACCGGTTGGACCAACTGGCCTGTTGGTCCTATGGACCGGTTGGACCAACTGGCCTGTTGGTCCTATGGACCAGTTGGACCAACTGGCCTGTTGGCCAAATGGACCGGTTGGACCAACTGGCATATGCAATAATAGTAGAAGGATGGAACAGGGTGGGCTTGACATGACAATGATAGGATGATGAGTTAGTTATATGTATGTGAAACAACAAGTAGGAATGGGTGTAGGGGGAAATATAGTTACTGTTGGGAAAGGGTGTAGAAGGGGGGAAATGGGATCGTGGCGGTTGGATTTGGGAGGAAGGCCTCGACATGCGAAACCTTCCAAAGCTGGCAACACCCCACCCGAGCCGCACATGTGGAAACGTGCAGCCTTGGGTGGGGTCATAAGCTTCTCCCTCCCATCCCCTCCTTGCTTTCTAGTGTGTAATTCTCTCGAACTAGTGAATCTGGTTGTCTCACGCTCTAGCTCACGACAGCACGACACTAAGAGGAAACCTACGGGGTGGGGGACGAGACTCTTTCATTACATACTAGAAAGGCGTACGGAGGCTAGGCTCGAACGAGATGGATAAGCACGAACTGCGTTGGGGTAGGGCGTATAGCCGTCGGGAGGAAGAGCGAGAGCGTCACGAACCGTCCCGAGAACGTGGGCGATCCTGGGAACGGTCGCCGCGCCGCCCCTCTTTCCGCGCGGATCGGGTTCCGGCTGTGAGGGACGGTCGAGCGATAGATGCACGCGCGAGCGGCGGAGGGCTCGTCGATCGGGCAGATCGAGAGGCGTGGCCGCGAGAGAACGTACGCGGAACGGGCGCGGAGGGCGGGAGTCACCGCGGCACCGGGACGTTCCACTCGCCGGAAGAGGCCATAGGACCAAGAGGCCAGTTGGTCCAACCGGTCCATAGGACCAACACGTCAGTTGGTCCAACTGGTCCATGGGAACAACATGCCAGTTGGTCCAACCGGTCCATAGGACAAACAGGCCAGTTGGTCCAACCGGTCCATAGGACCAACAGGCTAGTTGGTCCAACCGGTCCATTCGGCCAAGAGGCCAGTTGGTCCAACCGGTCCATAGGACCAACAGGCCAGTTGGTCCAACCGGTCCATGGGACCAACAGGCCAGTTGGTCCAACCGGTCCATTGAACCAACTGGCCAGTTGGTCCAACCGGTCCATAGGACCAACATGCCAGTTGGTCCAACCGGTCCATAGGACCAACAGGCCAGTTGGTCCAACCGGTCCATAGGACCAACAGGCCAGTTGATCCAACCCGTCCATTCGGCCAACAGGCCAATTGGTCCAACGGGTCCATAGGACCAATAGGCCAGTTGGTCCAACCGGTCCATGGGACCAACAGGCCAGTTGGTCCAACCGGTCCATAGGACCAACATGCCAGTTGGTCCAACTGGTCCATTCGGCCAACAGGTCAGTTGGTCCAACTGGTCCATAGGACCAACAGACCAGTTGGTTCTATCGGTCCATAGGACCAACATGCAAGTTGGTCCAACCAGTCCATAGGACCAACAGGCCAGTTGCTCCAACCGGTCCATACGACCAACAGGCCAGTTGGTCCAACCGGTCCATAGGACCAACAAGCCAGTTTGTCCAAACGGTCCATTCGGCCAACAGGCCAGTTGGTCCAACCGGTCCATAGGACCAACAGGCCAGTTGGTCCAACTGGTCCATAGGACCAACATGCCCGTTGGTCCAACCGGTCCATAGGACCAACAGGCCAGTTGGTCCAACCGGTCCATTCGGCCAACAGGCCAGTTGGTCCAACCGGTCCATAGGACCAACAGGCCAGTTGGTCCAACCGGTCTATAGGACCAATATGCTAGTTGGTCCAACCAGTCCATTCAGCCAACAGGCCAGTTGGTCCAACCGGTCCATAGGACCAACAGGCTAGTTGGTTCAACCGGTCCATTCGGCCAACAGGCCAGTTGGTCCAACCGGTCCATAGGACCAACAGGCCAGTTGGTCCAACCGGTCCATGGGACCAACAGGCCAGTTGGTCCAACCGGTCCATTGAACCAACTGGCCAGTTGGTCCAACCGGTCCATAGGACCAACATGCCAGTTGGTCCAACCGGTCCATAGGACTAACAGGCTAGTTGGTCCAACCGGTCCATAGGACCAACAGGCCAGTTGATCCAACCCGTCCATTCGGCCAACAGGCCGGTTGGTCCAACGGGTCCATAGGACCAATAGGCCAGTTGGTCCAACCGGTCCATGGGACCAACAGGCCAGTTGGTCCAACCGGTCCATAGGACCAACATGCCAGTTGGTCCAACTGGTCCATTCGGCCAACAGGTCAGTTGGTCCAACTGGTCCATAGGACCAACAGGCTAGTTGGTTCTATCGGTCCATAGGACCAACATGCAAGTTGGTCCAACCGGTCCATAGGACCAACAGGCCAGTTGCTCCAACCGGTCCATAGGACCAACAGGCCAGTTGGTCCAACCGGTCCATAGGACCAACATGCCAGTTTGTCCAACCGGTCCATAGGACCAACATGCCAGTTGGTCCAACCGGTCCATAGGACCAACAGGCCAGTTGGTCCAACCGGTCCATTTGGCAAACAGGCCAGTTGGTCCAACCGGTCCATAGGACCAACAGGCCTGTTGGTCCAACCAGTCCATTTGGCCAATAATAGGCCAGTTGATCCAACCGGTCCATAGGACAAACAGGCCAGTTGATCCAACCGGTCCATAGGACAAATAGGCCATTTGGTCCAACCGGTCCATAGGACCAACAGGCCAGTTGGTCCAACCGGTCCATAGGACCAACAGGCTAGTTCGTCCAACCAGTTCATAGGACCATCAGGCCAGTTGTGTCAATTGGTCCATAGGACGAACAGGCCAAATGGTCAACCGGTCCATTCGGCCAACAGGCCAATTGGTCCAACCAGTCCATAGGACCAACAGGCCAGTTTGTCCAACTGGTCCATTGGATCAACAGGCCAGTTGGTCAAACCGGTCCATAGGACCAACACGTAAGTTGGTCCAACCGATACATAGGACCAACAGGCCGTTGGTCCAACCGACCAACAGGCCACTTGGTCCAACCAGTCCATTTGGCCAATAGTCCAGTTGATCCAACCGGTCCATAGGACCAACAGGCCTGTTTGTCCAACCGGTCCATTTGGCCAACAGGCCAGTTGGTCCAATCGGTCTATAGGACCAACAGGCCAGTTGGTCCAACCGGTCAATATGACCAACAGGCCAGTTGGTTCAATTGGTCCATAGGACGAACATGCCAATTGGTCAACCGGTCCATTCAACCAACATGCCAATTGGTCCAACTGGTCCATAGGATCAATAGGCCAGTTGGTCCAACCAGTCCATTGGACCATAGGCAAGTTGGTCCAACAGGTCCATAGGACCAACATGCCAGTAGGTCCAGCCACTCCACAGGACCAACAGGTCAGTTGGTCCAATCGGTCCATTAGGCCAACAGGCCAGTTGGTCCAAACAGTCCAGAGGTCCAACAGGCTTGTTGGTCTAACCGGTCCATAGGACCAACACGTCATTTGGTCCAACCTGTCCATAGGACCAACAGGCCAGATGGTCCAACTCGTCCACAGGACCAACAGGTCAGTTGGTCCAACCGGTCCATAGGAGCAACATGTCAGTTGGTCCAACCGGTCCATAGGACCAACACGTTAGTTGGTCCAACCCGTCCATTCGGCCAACAGGCCAGTTGGTCCAACCGGTCCATAGGACCAACATGCCAGTTGGTCCAACCCGTCCATTCGGCCAACTGGCCAATTGGTCCGACCGGTCCATTCTGCCAACAGGCCAGTTGGTCCAACCGGTCCATAGGACCAATAGGCCAGTTGGTCCAACCGGTCCATAGGACCAACACGTCAGTTGGTCCAACCGGTCCATTGGAACAACATGCCAGTTGGTCCAACCGGTCCATAGGACGAACATGCCAGTTGGTCCAACCGGTCCATCGGACCAACAGGCCAGTTGGTCCAACCGGTCCATTCGGCCAACAGGCCAGTTGGTCCAACCGGTCCATAGGACCAACAGGCCAGTTGGTCCAACCGGTCCATAGGACCAACAGGCCAGTTGGTCCAACCGGTCCATTGGACCAACTGGCCAGTTGGTCCAACCGGTCCATAGGACCAACATGCCAATTGGTCCAACCGGTCCATAGGACCAACATGCCAGTTTGTCCAACCGGTCCATTCGGCCAACAGGCCAGTTGGTCCAACCGGTCCATAGGACCAACTGGCCAGTTGGTCCAACCCGTCCATTTGGCCAACAGGCTAGTTGGTCGAACGGGTCCATAGGACCAATAGGCCAGTTGGTCCAACCGGTCCATAGGACCAACAGGCCAGTTGGTCCAACCGGTCCATTCGGCCAACAGGCCAGTTGGTCCAACCGGTCCATTCGGCCAACAGGCCAGTTGGTCCAACCGGTCCATAGGACCAACATGCCAGTTGGTCCAACTGGTCCATTCGGCCAACAGGTCAGTTGGTCCAACCGGTCCATAGGACCAACAGGCCAGTTGGTTCTATCGGTCCATAGGACCAACATGCAAGTTGGTCCAACCGGTCCATAGGACCAACAGGCCAGTTGCTCCAACCGGTCCATAGGACTAACAGGCCAGTTGGTCCAACCGGTCCATAGGACCAACATGCCAGTTTGTCCAAACGGTCCATTCGGCCAACAGGCCAGTTGGTCCAACCGGTCCATAGGACCAACAGGCCAGTTGGTCCAATCAGTCGATTGGACCAACATGCCAGTTGGTCCAACCGGTCCATATGACCAACAGGCCAGTTGGTCCAACCGGTCCATTTGGACAACAGGCCAGTTGGTCCAACCGGTCCATAGGACCAACAGGCCAATTGGTCCAACCGGTCAATAGGACCAACAGGCCAGTTGGTGCAACCGGTTCATAGGACCATCAGGCCAGTTGGTTAAACCGGTCCATAGGACCAACTGGCCAGTTGGTCCAACCCGTCCATTTGGCCAACAGGCTAGTTGGTCCAACAGGTCCATAGGACCAATAGGCCAGTTGGTCCAACCGGTCCATAGGACCAACAGGCCAGTTGGTCAGACCGGTCCATTCGGCGAACAGGCCAGTTGGTCCAACCGGTCCATAGGACCAACATGCCAGTTGGTCCAACTGGTCCATTCGGCCAACAGGTCAGTTGGTCCAACCGGTCCATAGGACGAACAGGCCAGTTGGTCCAACCGGTCCATAGGACCAACAGGCCAGTTGGTCCAACCGGTCCATAGGACCAACAGGCCAGTTGGTCCAATCGGTCCATAGGACCAACATGCCAGTTGGTCCAACCGGTCCATTGAACCAACACGTTAGTTGGTCCAACCGGTCCATAGGACCAACAGGCCAGTTGGTCCAACCAGTCGATTGGACCAACATGCCAGTTGGTCCAACCCGTCCATTTGGCCAACAGGCTAGTTGGTCCAACGGGTCCATAGGACCAATAGGCCAATTGGTCCAACCGGTCCATAGGACCAACAGGCCAGTTGGTCCAACCGGTCCATTCGACCAACACGCCAGTTGGTCCAACCGGTCCATAGGACCAACATGCCAGTTGGTCCAACTGGTCCATTCGGCCAACAGGTCAGTTGGTCCAACCGGTCCATAGGACCAACTGGCCAGTTGGTCCAACCCGTCCATTTGGCCAACAGGCTAGTTGGTCGAACGGGTCCATAGGACCAATTGGCCAGTTGGTCCAACCGGTCCATAGGACCAACAGGCCAGTTGGTCCAACCGGTCCATTCGGCCAACAGGCCAGTTGGTCCAACCGGTCCATAGGACCAACATGTTAGTTGGTCCAACTGGTCCATTCTGCCAACAGGTCAGTTGGTCCAACCGGTCCATAGGACCAACAGGCCAGTTGGTTCTATCGGTCCATAGGACCAACATGCAAGTTGGTCCAACCGGTCCATAGGACCAACAGGCCAGTTGCTCCAACCGGTCCATAGGACTAACAGGCCAGTTGGTCCAACCGGTCCATAGGACCAACATGCCAGTTTGTCCAAACGGTCCATTCGGCCTACAGGCCAGTTGGTCCAATCGGTCTATAGGACCAACTGGCCAGTTGGTCCAATCAGTCGATTGGACCAACATGCCAGTTGGTCCAACCGGTCCATATGACCAACAGGCCAGTTGGTCCAACCGGTCCATTTGGCCAACAGGCCAGTTGGTCCAACCGGTCCATAGGACCAACAGGCCAATTGGTCCAACCGGTCAATAGGACCAACAGGCCAGTTGGTGCAACCGGTTCATAGGACCATCAGGCCAGTTGGTTCAACCGGTCCATAGGACCAACTGGCCAGTTGGTCCAACCCGTCCATTTGGCCAACAGGCTAGTTGGTCCAACAGGTCCATAGGACCAATAGGCCAGTTGGTCCAACCGGTCCATAGGACCAACAGGCCAGTTGGTCAGACCGGTCCATTCGGCGAACAGGCCAGTTGGTCCAACCGGTCCATAGGACCAACATGCCAGTTGGTCCAACTGGTCCATTCGGCCAACAGGTCAGTTGGTCCAACCGGTCCATAGGACGAACAGGCCAGTTGGTCCAACCGGTCCATAGGACCAACAGGCCAGTTGGTCCAACCGGTCCATAGGACCAACATGCCAGTTGGTCCAACCGGTCCATTCAGCCAACAGGCCAGTTGGTCCAACCGGTCCATAGGACCAACAGGCCAGTTGGTCCAATCGGTCCATAGGACCAACATGCCAGTTGGTCCAACCGGTCCATTGAACCAACACGCCAGTTGGTCCAACCGGTCCATAGGACCAACAGGCCAGTTGGTCCAACCAGTCGATTGGACCAACATGCCAGTTGGTCCAAACGGTCCATATGACCAACAGGCCAGTTGGTCCAACCCGTCCATTTTGCCAACAGGCTAGTTGGTCCAACGGTTCCATAGGACCAATAGGCCAATTGGTCCAACCGGTCCATAGGACCAACAGGCCAGTTGGTCCAACCGGTCCATTCGGCCAACAGGCCAGTTGGTCCAACCGGTCCATAGGACCAACATGCCAGTTGGTCCAACTGGTCCATTCGGCAAACAGGTCAGTTGGTCCAACTGGTCCATAGGACGAACAGGCCAGTTGGTCCAACCGGTCCATAGGACCAACAGGCCAGTTGGTCCAACCGGTCCATAGGACCAACATGCTAGTTGGTCCAACCGGTCCATTGAGCCAACAGGCCAGTTGGTCCAACCGGTCCATAGGACCAACAGGTCAGTTGGTCCAATTGGTCCATAGGACCAACATGCCAGTTGGTCCAACCGGTCCATTGAACCAACACGCCAGTTGTCCATAGGACCAACACGCCAGTTGGTCCAACTCGTCCATAGGACCAACAGGCCAGTTGGTCCAACTCGTCCATTGGATCAACAGGCCAGTTGGTCAAACCGGACCATAGGACCAACACGTAAGTTGGTCCAACCGATCCATAGGACCAACAGGCCGTTGGTCCAACCGGTCCGTAGGACCAACAGGCCAGTTGGTCCAACCAGTCCATTTGGCCAATAGGCCAGTTGATCCAACCGGTCCATAGGACCAACAGGCCAGTTTGTCCAACCGGTCCATTCAGCCAACAGGCCAGTTGGTCCAACCAGTTCATAGGACCATCAGGCCAGTTGGTTCAATTGGTCCATAGGACGAACAGGCCAAATGGTCAACCTGTCCATTCGGCCAACAGGCCAATTGGTCCAACCAGTCCATAGGACCAACAGGCCAGTTGGTCCAACTGGTCCATTGGATCAACAAGCCAGTTGGTCCAACCGGTCCATTAGGCCAACAGGCCAGTTGGTCCAACCAGTCCATAGGTCCAACAGGCCAGTTGGTCTAACCGGTCCATAGGACCAACACGTTTGGTCCAACCTGTCCATAGGACCAACAGGCCAGATGGTCCAACTGGTCCACAGGACCAACAGGTCAGTTGGTCCAACCGGCCCATAGGACCAACATGCTAGTTGGTCCAACCAGTCCATCGGACCAACAAGCTAGTTGGTCCAACCGGTCCATAGGACCAACACGTCAGTTGGTCCAACCTGTCCATTCGGCCAACAGGCCAATTGGTCCAACCGGTCCATAGGACAAACATGTCAGTTGGTCCAACCCGTCCATTTGGCCAACTGGCCAATTGGTCCAACCGGTCCATTGAACCAACACGCCAGTCGGCCCAACCGGTCCATAGGACCAACAGGCCAGTTGGTCCAACCAGTCGATTGGACCAACATGCCAGTTGGTCCAAACGGTCCATATGACCAACAGGCCAGTTGGTCCAACCCGTCCATTTTGCCAACAGGCTAGTTGGTCCAACGGTTCCATAGGACCAATAGGCCAATTGGTCCAACCGGTCCATAGGACCAACAGGCCAGTTGGTCCAACCGGTCCATTCGGCCAACAGGCCAGTTGGTCCAACCGGTCCATAGGACCAACATGCCAGTTGGTCCAACTGGTCCATTCGGCAAACAGGTCAGTTGGTCCAACTGGTCCATAGGACGAACAGGCCTGTTGGTCCAACCGGTCCATAGGACCAACAGGCCAGTTGGTCCAACCGGTCCATAGGACCAACATTCTAGTTGGTCCAACCGGTCCATTGAGCCAACAGGCCAGTTGGTCCAACCGGTCCATAGGACCAACAGGCCAGTTGGTCCAATCGGTCCATAGGACCAACATGCCAGTTGGTCCAACCGGTCCATTGAACCAACACGCCAGTTGTGCATAGGACCAACACGCCAGTTGGTCCAACTCTTCCAAAGGACCAACAGGCCAGTTGGTCCAACTCGTCCATTGGATCAACAGGCCAGTTGGTCAAACCGGACCATAGGACCAACACGTAAGTTGGTCCAACCGATCCATAGGACCAACAGGCCGTTGGTCCAACCGGTCCGTAGGACCAACAGGCCAGTTGGTCCAACCAGTCCATTTGGCCAATAGGCCAGTTGATCCAACCGGTCCATAGGACCAACAGGCCAGTTTGTCCAACCGGTCCATTCAGCCAATAGGCCAGTTGGTCCAACCGGTTCATAGGACCATCAGGCCAGTTGGTTCAATTGGTCCATAGGACGAACAGGCCGAATGGTCAACCTGTCCATTCGGCCAACAGGCCAATTGGTCCAACCAGTCCATAGGACCAACAGGCCAGTTGGTCCTATCGGTCCATAGGACCAACATGCAAGTTGGTCCAACCGGTCCATAGGACCAACAGGCCAGTTGGTCCAACCGGTCCATAGGACCAACAGGCCAGTTGGTCCAACCGGTCCATAGGACCAACATGCCAGTTTTGTCAACGGGAGTTGTGTGTTGGCCCCGTCCTCGCTTGGGCGGAGCCGACTTTGTGGTCGGGTGTGAGGGGAGCAGCCGACTTGCAGCAGTGGGCGAGCTGGTTGACAAGGAGGTCGACCTGCACGGGAGCCACTGTACGGGCGCCGACTTCAGGGTGGCGCCAACTTCAGGGAGGTCGACCTGGGAAGTCGACCTACGAGGGACGTCAACTTGGTGACGTCAACCTGGGGCAGCCGACTTTGGTGGTCGGCTGACAGGACTGCTGGTCGACCTGGTGGTTGGTCGACCAGGCCTGCTGGTCGACTTGGTGGTGGTCGACCAGGCATGATGTCGACCTGGAGGTCGACCTGACCTGGTGGTCGACGGAGGTGGGGCCGACGTCGACCTCAACTCAAGACGCCGAGCAGCTGGGCGTCGAGGAGCAGGGCGTCAACTTGGTGACGCCGACTTCGGGTAGCCGACTTGGGTGGTCGGCTGACAGCTGCGCTGGTCGACATGGAGCTGGTCGACCAGGAGTGCTGGTCGACGTGGAGCTGGTCGACCAGGAGGGACGTCGACCTGGAGCTGGTCGACCAGGGGTGTGGTCGACCTGGTGAGGTCGACTTGAGGTGGTCGTCGACTTGGGAGGTCGACGGGCACATACAGGAGCAGCTGGTCGACCTGGTTGCCTGGTCGACCGGGTTACCTGGGTGACGAGGTTGTGCGGAGGAGTGCGACGGTCGCCCAGGCGAAGTTGGCGAGTCCGACCTTGGTGGTGGTATCCCGAGGTCGACGTGGCTGATCAGATGCAGACGTCAGCGCCAGGTTGACTTGATGTGTGCGCTGTGCAGGTGACGAGGCTCAGCACGCCAATCATCTGCGAGCACCTGCGAAGCTGGTGCGATGCTGTCCTGCGGGAGCAACGCTGGCGCGCCGTCAACCTGCGACGTTGGCACGCCGTCGACTTTGCACTGCTGGAGCGCGGTCGACCAAGTCGTGCTGGAACGCGGTCGACCATGTTGCGCTGGCAGTCGACCGACCTGAATGCTAGCTCTGATGTAGTCTTGCCATGCCAACTTCATTGTACCATTGTTGTCAACTTTCTCTAGTGAAACTCTTGCCAATTCTCCCTGTGAACTAGCAAGCTGTGTGAGCACTAGGAAAACGACTAAGGACCAACGAACGCAGAGATCACACGAGCACCCGTGCCTAGCCCGTAGTCTAGCTCCCGTTGTAGTAGTTATCTCCGCATGGTGCGGTGAGCGTGGACGGCACACGACTTACCTTTCAGTCAGGTCGATGTAGAGGTCACTTACCTAAGTTGTTCGTAGGCCGGCAGCCGTGCAGTCTCTAGCTTGCGCGTAGGTGACGCCAAGGTGATGGAGACTCTGGAAGCACAGCTGGAGGACGCGAGGACACGCCATGGGGCCCAGGAGTACGGAACGATCCCCTGGGCGGTTGTGGAGGCTGGCATTCGCACCATGTGGGCGACGTTGCACCCTCCTCAACCTGCGTCTCCTCGACCGGTGAACACAGAGGGCGGCGTCGACGTGGGCGTCAACGCCGGTGGTGGCCAAGTCGGCAGCAGTGCGGGAGGCACGTCGAGGCAGAGAGGTGTGATCCATGCCGATGAAGTCGGCGGCGTTCAGGCGCGAGGGGTGCGGTCGTCGGTGGCTGCAGGCTCCTCGCAGGGCGACGTCGGAGGTCGACGAAGCGGGTTGTCGCCGATGTCGGCGACCCAGGTGACAGGGGGCGGAATTGCTCCGAGCTACGGCTACTTCAAGTTCACGCCGGACAGGATCCTTGTCACCCTTCCGCTCACTGGTCGACCCGACATCCTCACCTGGAAGGAGGCCATCGAGCCCCAGCTGGAGATGGCTGGGCTGATCAACTTTGCTCGAGGCAACGTGGTGACGCCGGACGACCCCGACATGCGAGCGGAGTTCCGCGCCGTACAGCTGTTGACCTTCACGGTCATCTCGTGGTGCTGCTCGCCGGGCGTGCAGATCGCCTTGAAGTGGTGTCGGGAGTACCTGGACGCCGGCCACCAGGCGTGGCACTTCATTGAGTCGACCTACCAAGTCACCGACGACTTGTTCATCTCCCAGCTGGAGGGGCAGCTGACGCACCTGCGTATGGGCGACGAGGAGACGGCGACCGACTACTGCAACCGGGCCAGGCGAATTCTCGCCACCATCAGGATGGCCGGCGCGCAGTACTCGACGGCGTCGTACGTCACCCACGTCATGCAGGGACTCTCGAGCAGCTACAACCTCCTGAAGCGGCTGTCGATGGCGCCGAGCACGAGGACGACGCTCAACGAGGACAACTTGACCTCGTACATCCTATAGGACGAGGCGATGCAGGAGGCAGAGCGGTCACAAGAGCTCTTGGCGCAGGCCAACTTCGTCGCCCCGGCCAAGCAAGGAGGTCGACCGGGGCAGCGAGGGCAGTCTGGCGGCGGAGGTGGTAGTGGCAGGAAGTCGGCCAAGGAGGTCGACAAGAAGAGGTCGACCAAGGATAGCGGTCGAGGAGGAGGAAGTCGACGTCGGGAGAGCTGGCTGTGCGGCGACCCCGACCACCTCTCCTTCGAGTGCCCCGACCGCAGTGACTCCGACGACGACGACGCCAAGGGAGGCCGCGGGAGGTCTGGAAGTCGTCGTCCTCGTCGAGGAGGGAACAAGCCGCGCAAGGAGATGCAGTCGACCAAGTCGACCTCGGCGAAGGACGCCGACTCCTCTGCTGGCGGCAAGGCGCGGGACGACAAGACGGCGTCGTGCTCGCTGGTCGGCGTCGTGGAGCCGACCGTCTCGCTGGCACCGGAGGCCGGAGAGGACTTCCAGGCAGTAGCAGCAGCTGTGCAGGCGAACCCGGCGGTGGTCCTGCTCGACAGCGGCTGCTCCCACCACCTGATGGGGACGAAGGAAGTCTTCGTCGACCTGCAGCCGAGCGGCTCCATCAAGCATGTGCGCGGCTTCAATGGGGCGCTGCAGGACGTCCAGGGCCGCGGCACCATCGCCCTGCAAGGGGAGGCCGGGAAGCAGGTGCTCATCCCCGACGTGCTGTACGTCCCGGGTGTGCGGGCCAACCTGCTGTCGTCCGGCCAACTGAAGGAGCACGGCGTGAAGCTGCAGGAGGATGGCGACGGGATGCTGCTCGTCTCGGCGGCGGGCGAGGTGCTCGGTCGGGCGACGTACTCCGGGCGTGTCCTCTGCACCGACCTGCGTCCCTGCTCGACCAGGTCGACGTCGACCACGCCGGAGGTGGTGGCCCTGCGGGCGATCGTCTCGAAGACGAAGTCGACGCCGGACCGGATGCATGCGAGGCTTGCGCACGTCGGCATGGACACCATACGGAGCTGGGCGAAGAACGAGGTCGCCATTGGGCTGGACCTCAAGTCGGCGACGGGGCCGACTCGCCGTGTGTCTCGTGCGTCGGCGGGAAGCTGGCGCGGCACACCTTCCCCGACCAAGGCTCCGACGCCGACGACGTGCTGGCTGTCGTGCACATCGACCTGTGCGGGCCGTTCCGCGTGGCTGCCAAGGACGGCAGCCTGTACTTCTTGCTGCTGAAGGACCGCAAGTCCCGCTTCGTGTGGGTGAGGCCGGTCGCCAAGAAGTCGGATGTGCTGCTGGAGTTCCAGAAGTGGCTGGTGTTGGTGGAGAGGCAGACGACGAAGTCGGTGCGGATGCTTCGCTCCGACCGAGGAGGGGAGTTCCTTGGGAAGAAGTTCACCGACTTCGTGGACGGTAAGGGGATCGTCCACGACCTTACCTGCCCGTACACCCCGCAGCAGAACGGCATGGCGGAACGGGAGATGAGGACGGTGGTGGAGTCGGTGCGGACGATGCTGCTGCACATGGGCGTGCAGCACCACTGGTGGCACCTCGCTCTGCGGCAGGCCGTCTGGATCCGCAACTGCCTTGAGAGGTCGACGCTGCCGCCGGGGACGACGCCGTACCAGCTGCTGGTCGGCCAGAAGCCCGACTTGTCGATGGCGAGGGTGTGGGGCTGCATGGCGCAGTTCCTTGTCCCCGAGCAGCAGCGTGGTGGGAAGCTGAAGCCAAAGGCCAGGTGGGGCCTTCACCTTGGCATGTCGGCGGCGAGCAAGGGCTGGGAGCTCCTTGACGTCGACGCCAACCTGGTGGTCACCACGTCGGACGTGGTGTTCTACGAGGAGATGTCGCTGGCCGAGTGGAAGTCGGAGCACGGGTCGGTGTCCGGCCGAACGCCGTCCACCCCGCCAACCGACACCTCGTCGGCGACGCTGCCTCTGCTCGCCGAGGTCGGTGGGCTTGCTGCTGAGGATGGTGAGGTCGTCCGCCCTCCTTCCCCTCCCTCTTCTGCCCCTTCCCTCATGGCCGACCTGCGCGGGCTGACCTTGGTGTCGGCCTCCGGCGATGAGGGGAGTAGTGGGACGTTGCCTTCGGCGCCGGCCAAGGGCATCGCCGGTGGCCGACGTGACGAGCGGCAAGTCGACGTGGGAGTGAAGCCGACGTCGATAGGGGAGGAGCAGGTCGAGGAGCAGCAGCTGACAGGGGAGCAGGCAGCAGTGAAGCCGACCATGGAGCAGTCGGCAACCGGGCAGTCGGCAGGGGAGCCGACCACAGGGGAGAGGTCGACCAGGAAGTCGACCGAGGTGCAGCAGGACGACGAGGGCAGTGAAGCTGGTGACGGAGGAGGGGACGCCGGGGAGTCCACCAAGAGTGACGTGGTGGAGGTTCGACCACGCTGCCGCCAGACCGCTTCGTCCCCGCTGCCTTCACCACGGTGTACGACGTGGACGACGACGATGACCTGCTGTACGACGACGCTGAGGAGGATGAGGAGTTTCCGGAGCTCGACCCGGACATGCTGGCCGACCCCGAGCACCGCTGGGACATCTCGACCATGACGGTGAAGGAGGCTTTGGCGAGCTGGAAGGGCCCGGCGGTGAAAGCCGCCATGGAGGAGGAGATCCGCAGCCTCATCAACATGGGCACCTGGGAGCTGGTCGAACGCCCGCCGGGAGTCAACATCATGAAGAACCGGTGGGTGTTGACGACGAAGTACCACGTCGACGACACCGTCGAGCGCGAGAAGGCGAGGCTGGTCGTGAAGGGCTTCACGCAGGTGTACGGCGCCGACTACGACGAGACGTTTGCGCCGGTAGGCAGCTACGTCACCCTGAGGATCTTCCTCAGCATCGTCGCCGTCCTCAACCTCAACCTGATGCAGCTCGACATGAAGAACGCCTTCCTGCAGAGCAAGCTCGACCGGGTGCTCTACATGTCCCAACCGGACTACTTCAACGACGGAACCGGCCGGGTGTGCAAGCTGCTGAAGAGTCTGTACGGCCTGAAGCAGTCGCCGCTGTTGTGGTACTTAGCGCTCAACGACGTGCTGGTCGGCGCCGGGTGGAAGAAGAGCCAGGTCGACGAGGCTCTCTACTTCAAGGTCGGAGAGGACGGAGTGGCCTGCTGGGTGATGGTCTACGTCGACGACCTGCTCGCCGCCAGTAGCAGCACCGAGATGCTGAAGGAGCTGAAGGAGCTGCTGGAGTCCGCCTTCGAGCTGCGTGAGATCTCGCCGGTGCAGAAGTACCTCGGGCTGGAGATCGTCCGCGACAGGTCGGCGGGGAAGCTGTGGTTGCACCAGCAGGGCTACGCCGACAAGCTGCGTAGGCGCTTCATCGACGGGGAGCGGACCGGGCGCACCCCGAAGACGCCGGTCTCGGTCGACGCCTACGCCGAGCTCACCTTCGACGACGAGGAGGCACAGGAGCGACAAAAGGAGGAGTGCCGGCAGAAGGTCGGCTCGCTGCAGATCGCGGCGACGACGACAAGGCCGGACGTCGCCTTCGCATGCAGCAAGCTGGGGAGCGGCCTCACGGTGAGGAGCGACCAGCACTGGCGCGAGGTCGACCGCTGCCTCGCCTACCTCGCCAACACGCGTGACACCGCCCTGGAGTTCGGCGGTGGACCTGAGTCGCTGGAGCTGGTCGGCTACGTGGACGCCGACGACGCCGATGACAAGCAGAATAGGACGAGCACGGGCGGCTACGTGTTCGTCTACGGAGGGGCCGCAGTCTCCTGGTCGAGCCAACGCATCAAGTGCGCGACGTTGTCGTCGACCGAGTCGGAGTACGTGGCGGCCACCGAAGCCGGCAAGGAGGGACGTCGACTTCGCTTCCTTCTTGCCGAGTTCCAGCAGCTGGATGCTGGGAAGCCGACCGTCCTTCGGGTGGACAACAAGTCGGCCATCACGGTCGCCGAGGGCATGGGGTTGACGGGCAACCTCAACCACATGGCGCGGCGACAGGCCTGGCTGCAGCACATGGTGAGGCGCGGGAAGTTCTCGCTGAGGTACATCCCGACCACCGAGCAGCCGGCCGACTTCCTGACGAAGGCGCTGCACTATCCGGCCTTCAACCGGTGCTCCGTCGCCATCGGCGAGGTGCGCTTGGCCGACGTGGGTGACAAAGTTGACGACGTGCAGCAGTAGGTGCCATGCCCTCTTGCATGGGTGGTGCGGTGGACGACGTGCTGTGTGTTGGGTGCACGTCGACGAGCTATTCTCTGAGGAGTACTGCCGTGAGGGCTGGGGGCCCAAGCGTGAACGCGGCAGGGGAGTGTCAACGGGAGTTGTGTGTTGGCCCCGTCCTCGCTTGGGCGGAGCCGACTTCGTGGTCGGGTGTGAGGGGAGCAGCCGACTTGCAGCAGTGGGCGAGCTGGTTGACAAGGAGGTCGACCTGCACGGGAGCCACTGTACGGGCGCCGACTTCAGGGTGGCGCCAACTTCAGGGAGGTCGACCTGGGAAGTCGACCTACGAGGGACGTCAACTTGGTGACGTCAACCTGGGGCAGCCGACTTTGGTGGTCGGCTGACAGGACTGCTGGTCGACCTGGTGGTTGGTCGACCAGGCCTGCTGGTCGA
This sequence comes from Closterium sp. Naga37s-1, assembly GCA_947471745.1. Taxonomy (NCBI): domain Eukaryota; kingdom Viridiplantae; phylum Streptophyta; class Zygnematophyceae; order Desmidiales; family Closteriaceae; genus Closterium; species Closterium sp. Naga37s-1. The sequence goes on from CANJKZ010000539.1 coordinate 34,682, forward strand.
CTTGGTGGTGGTCGACCAGGCATGATGTCGACCTGGTGGTCGATCTGACCTGGTGGTCGACGGAGGTGGGGCCGACGTCGACCTCAACTCAAGACGCCGAGCAGCTGGGCGTCGAGGAGCAGGGCGTCAACTTGGTGACGCCGACTTCGGGTAGCCGACTTGGGTGGTCGGCTGACAGCTGCGCTGGTCGACATGGAGCTGGTCGACCAGGAGTGCTGGTCGACGTGGAGCTGGTCGACCAGGAGGGACGTCGACCTGGAGCTCGTCGACCAGGGGTGTGGTCGACCTGGTGAGGTCGACTTGAGGTGGTCGTCGACTTGGGAGGTCGACGAGCACATACAGGAGCAGCTGGTCGACCTGGTTGCCTGGTCGACCGGGTTACCTGGGTGACGAGGTTCTGCGGAGGAGTGGGACGGTCGCCCAGGCGAAGTTGGCGAGTCCGACCTTGGTGGTGGTATCCCGAGGTCGACGTGGCTGATCAGATGCAGACGTCAGCGCCAGGTTGACTTGATGTGTGCGCTGTGCAGGTGACGAGGCTCAGCACGCCAATCATCTGCGAGCACCTGCGAAGCTGGTGCGATGCTGTCCTGCGGGAGCAACGCTGGCGCGCCGTCAACCTGCGACGTTGGCACGCCGTCGACTTTGCACTGCTGGAGCGCGGTCGACCAAGTTGTGCTGGAACGCGGTCGACCATGTTGCGCTGGCAGTCGACCGACCTGAATGCTAGCTCTGATGTAGTCTTGCCATGCCAACTTCATTGTACCATTGTTGTCAACTTTCTCTAGTGAAACTCTTGCCAATTCTCCCTGTGAACTAGCAAGCTGTGTGAGCACTAGGAAAACGACTAAGGACCAACGAACGCAGAGATCACACGAGCACCCGTGCCTAGCCCGTACTCTAGCTCCCGTTGTAGTAGTTATCTCCGCAAGTTTGTCCAAACGGTCCATTCGGCCAACAGGCCAGTTGGTCCAACCGGTCCATAGGACCAACAGGCCAGTTGGTCCAACCGGTCCATAGGACCAACATGCCAGTTGGTCCAACCGGTCCATAGGACCAACAGGCCAGTTTGTCCAACCGGTCCATTTGGCCAACAGGCCAGTTGGTCCAACCGGTCCATAGGACCAACAGGCCAGTTGGTCCAACCGGTCCATAGGACCAACATGCTAGTTGGTCCAACCAGTCCATTCAGCCAACAGGCCAGTTGGTCCAACCGGTCCATAGGACCAACAGGCCAGTTGGTCTAATCGGTCCATAGGACCAACATGCCAGTTGGTCCAACCGGTCCATAGGACCAACAGGCCAGTTGGTCCAACCGGTCCATAGTACCAACAGGCCAGTTGGTCCAACCGGTCCATAGGACCAACACGCCAGTTGGTCCAACCGGTCCATAGGACCAACACGCCAGTTGGTCCAACCGGTCCATAGGACCAACAGGCCAGTTGGTCCAACCGGTCCATAGGACCAACACGCCAGTTGGTCCAACCTGTCCATTCGGCCAACACGCCAGTTGGTCCAACCGGTCCATAGGACAAACATGCCAGTTGGTCCAACCCGTCCATTTGGCCAACTGGCCAATTGGTCCAACCGGTCCATTTGGCCAACAGGCCAGTTTGTCCAACCGGTCCATAGGACCAATAGGCCAGTTGGTCCAACCGGTCCATAGGACCAACAGGCCTGTTGGTCCAACCGGTCCATTCGGCCAACAGGCCAGTTGGTCCAAACGGTCGATTCGGCCAACAGGCAAGTTGGTCCAACCGGTCCATAGGACCAACATGCCAGTTGGTCCAACCGGTCCATTCGGCCAACAGGTCAGTTGGTCCAACCGGTCCATAGGACCAACAGGCCAGTTCGTTCAATCGGTCCATAGGACCAACAGGCTAGTTGGTCCAACCGGTCCATAGGACCAACAGGCTGGTCCAACCGGTTCATAGGACCAACAGGCCAGTTGGTCCAACCGGTCCATAGGACCAACTGGCCTGTTGGTCCAACCTTTCCATTCGGCCAACAGGCTAGTTGGTCCAACCGGTCCATAGGACCAAAAGGCCGGTTGTCCAACCGGTCCATAGGACAAACAGGCCAGTTGGTCCAGCCGGTCCATAGGACCAACAGGCCAGTTGGTCTAACCGGTCCATTTGGCCAACAGACCAGTTGGTCCAACCGGTCCATAGGACCAAGAGGCCAGTTCGTCCAACCGGTCCATAGGACCAACACGTCAGTTGGTCCAACTGGTCCATTGGACCAACTGGCCAGTTGGTCCAACCGGTCTATAGGACAAACAGGCCAGTTGGTCCAACCGGTCCATAGGACCAACATGCCAGTTGGTCCAACCGGTCCATTCGGCCAACAGGCCAGTTGGTCCAACCGGTCCATAGGACCAACAGGCCAGTTGGTCCAACCGATCCATAGGACCAACTGGCCAGTTGGTCCAACCGGTCCATTCGGCCAACAGGCCAGTTGGTCCAACCGGTCCATAGGACCAACATGCCAGTTGGTCCAACCGGTCCATAGGACCAACCGGCCAGTTGGTCCAACCGGTCCATTCGGCCAACAGGCCAGTTGGTCCAACCGGTCCATAGGACCAACAGGCCAGTTGGTCCAACCGGTCCATAGGACCAACTGGCCAGTTGGTCCAACCCGTCCATTCGGCCAACAGGCCAGTTGGTCCAACGGGTCCATAGGACCAATAGGCCAGTTGGTCCAACCGGTCCATAGGACCAACCGGCCAGTTGGTCCAACCGGTCCATTCGGCCAACAGGCCAGTTGGTCGAACCGGTCCATAGGACAAACATGCCAGTTGGTCCAACTGGTCCATTCGGCCAACAGGTCGGTTGGTCCAACCGGTCCATAGGACCAACAGGCCAGTTGGTTCTATCGGTCCATAGGACCAACATGCAAGTTGGTCCAACCGGTCCATAGGACCAACAGGCCAGTTGGTCTAACCGGTCCATTTGGCCAACAGGCCAGTTGGTCCAACCGGTCCATAGGACCAACATGCCAGTTTGTCCAAACGGTACATTCGGCCAACAGGCCAGTTGGTCCAACCGGTCCATAGGACCAACAGGCCAGTTGTCCAACCGGTCCACAGGACCAACAGGCCAGTTGGTCCAACCGGTCCATAGGACCAACTGGCCAGTTGGTCTAACCGGTCCATTCGGCCAACAGGCCAGTTGGTCCAACCGGTCCATAGGACCAACAGGCCAGTTGTCCAACCGGTCCACAGGACCAACAGGCCAGTTGGTCCAACCGGTCCATAGGACCAACTGGCCAGTTGGTCTAACCGGTCCATTTGGCCAACAGGCCAGTTGGTCCAACCGGTCAATAGGACCAAGAGGCCAGTTGGTCCAACCGGTCCATAGGACCAACACGTCAGTTGGTCCAACTGGTCCATTGGAACAACATGCTAGTTGGTCCAACCGGTCCATAGGACAAACAGGCCAATTGGTCCAACCGGTCCATAGGACCAACAGGCTAGTTGGTCCAACCGGTCCATTCGGCCAACAGGCCAGTTGGTCCAACCGGTCCATAGGACCAACAGGCCAGTTGGTCCAACCGGTCCATGGGACCAACAGGCTAGTTGGTCCAACCGGTCCATTGGACCAACTGGCCAGTTGGTCCAACCGGTCCATAGGACCAACATGCCAGTTGGTCCAACCGGTCCATAGGACCAACATGCCAGTTGGTCCAACCGGTCCATTCGGCCAACAGGCCAGTTGGTCTGACCGGTCCATAGGACCAACAGGCCAGTTGGTCCAACCGGTCCATAGGACCAACAGGCCAGTTGGTCCAACCGGTCCATAGGACCAACTGGCCTGTTGGTCCAACCTTTCCATTCGGCCAACAGGCTAGTTGGTCCAACCGGTCCATAGGACCAAAAGGCCAGTTGTCCAACCGGTCCATAGGACAAACAGGCCAGTTGGTCCAGCCGGTCCATAGGACCGGGCTCGAGTTGTCCTCACTGGGCACTCAGACGCTTCTTGGGCTGACGACCAGGCTACTCAGCGGTCGTCTCAGGGTTACACCTTCAGCCTTGGCTCTGGTTCAGTTTCTTGGCGTTCTACTCGCTCGTCTTCAGTTCTTAGCTCCAGTTGTGAGGCTGAGATCTACGCCACAGCCATGGCTGCACAGGAGTTATGCTGGCTCACCTACCTGCTGACTGACCTGGGAGAGCGGCCTCGTTCTCCTCCAGTGCTGTACGTCGACAACAAGGCTACCATTGTCTTGTGTCAGGAGCACAGACTGGAGCACAGAACGAAGCATATCGCTCTACGCTACTTCCTCGCTCGAGAGCTGCAGCAGCGAGGTCAGCTTCGTCTTGCCTACGTGGCCACTCGGGCCAACACTGCTGATGTGTTCACCAAGGCGCTTCAGCCTTGTGATCATCAGCGTTTCTGTCCTGTTCTAGGCCTTGTGCCTACTGTGCCTCACTTGCTTACTTCTTGACTCTGTTTGTACTGTGATCTCTATATATATATACCTGCATGCTTACACTTGCTAGGTTGTGATCACTGTACCTCTTGTTATATTATCAAACTGCATGTGAACTGGTCTTGTGACCACTTGCTTGTGCTCGGAATTTGTGTGGTTTCCTTGAGATCTACCCTGAGCTTGCTGTGCTTTGCATTGACTGGTCTTGTGACCATCTGGTTGTCTCCCACTTAGCCTATGGGGGTGTGTCAAACATTATACATGTTCCTATTGTGTAGGCTATAGTGGGTTTAGCCTTAGGGGGTACAACATTGCTAGGGTTTCCTACTTGTATCACCCTGCTGCCTAGTTTCACACATCCTCGTTCATTCTTAGATTCTAACATTAGCATCAGGGCAGCACGCAGGCAGGGCAAGGCAGGGCGACGGCCAGCATGGTGGCGCACAGGCAGATCAGGGCAGGGCGGCAACCAGCAGGGCGGCACGTGGGCAGGGCAGGGCAGCGCGGTGGCGAGCGGCGCTCAGGCAGGGTGGCGCAGCGGCTAGCGGCGTGCGGGCAGGGCAGGGCGCGCGGCAGCGAGTAGCGCGCGGGCAGGGCGACGCGGCGGCGAGCGGCGCGCGGGCAGGGCGACGCGGCGGCGAGCGGCGCGCGGGCAGGGCGACGCGGCGGCGAGCGGCGCGCGGGCAGGGCAGGGCGGCGCGGCGGCGAGCGGCGCGCGGGCAGGGCAGGGCGCGCGGCGGCGAGCAGCGCGCGGGCAGAGCGGCGTGGCGCGGCGGCGAGCGGCGCGCGGGCAGGCCAGGGCGCGCAGCGGGGAGCAGCGCGCGGGCAGGGCGACGTGGCGGCGAGCGGCGCGCGGGCAGGGCGGCGCGGCGGCGAGCGGCGCGCGGGTAGGACAGGGCGACCCGGTGGCGAGCGGTGCGCGGGTAGGGCGGGGCGGGGGCGAGCGGTGCGCGGCAGGGCAGGGCGCACGGCGACGAGCAGCGCGCGGGCAAGGCAGGGCGCGCGGCAGCGAGCAGCGCGCAGGTAGGGCAGGGCGTGCGGCGGCGAGCAGCGCGCGGGCAGGGCAGGGCGCGCGGCGGCGAGCAGCGCATGGGTAGGGCGGCGCGGCACGGCGGCGAGCGGCACGCGGGCAGGGCAGGGTCGACTTGTGTGGTCGACGAGCACGTACAGCTTTCGCTCGACTTTTACCGAGCAAGTCGACGCCGACCTGTTGGTTTCCAGGTCGACCAAGTAACCAGGGCGACGAGGTTCTGCGGGACACGCGACAGTCGCCCAGGAGGTTCTGGCGAAGGCGACCTCGGGAGTGGCATCCCGAGGTCGACGTGGCTCATCAGGCGCAGACATTGGTCGACCTGCACGTGACAGTGCACGTCGGGCCAACCATCCGCGAGCACCTACGAAGGAGGCGTGAGCTGGTGCGCTGCTGTCATTTGCGGGTGCAACGCTGGACAGCCGCCTTGCTGCAGCGTTGGCACGCCGTCGACTTGGTGCGTTGGCAGACCGCCTTTCTGCAGTGCTGGAGCGGTGCGGACTTTGCAGTGCCAGAACGCGGTCGACCATGCTGTGGTGGAGGTCGACCTGCTTGCATGCTATGCAGACGTGCTCCTGATGTAGTCAGCTTTGCCAATGTTGTTGCTACCATTGTTCTGAACTTTCTCTAGTGAAACTCTTGCCGTTTTTACCTAGTGAACACGCAAGTGTTAGAGAACGCAAGGAACGCTGCGATCACTCACACAACGTGCCTTCTCCCCATAGTCTAGCTCCCGTTGTAGAGTTTATCTCCGCAGAAGGAAGCGGTGAGGAGGGAGGAGGAGAGGAAGGAAGAGGCGAGGAGAGAGGAGGAGAGGAAGGAATAGGCGAGGAAGGAGGAGGAAAGGAAGGAAGCGGCAAGGAGGGAGGAGAGGAAGGAAGCGGCGAGGAGGGAGGAGGAGAGGAAAGAAGCGGCGAAGAGGGAAGAGGAGAGGAAGGAAGTGGCGAGGAGGGAGGAGGAGAGGAAGGAAGCGGCGAGGAGGGAGGAGGAGAGGAAGGAAGAGGATTTTAGGCAGGTATGTGAGAAGAAAACGAGTGTTGTGATTGTGAAAGATGGAAAGAGAGGGGAGGAGTCGGAAGGAAAGGGGAGAAGAGGGGAGGAGAGGGATGACGAGGAGGGAACACCCCTTTCCCTTCCTTCAGGGGAGGGCGGCATGGGAAGGGCAGCGATGCAGGTTCAAGGGGCGGGCAACGCGGTTGGAGGAGGGTTGGGAACAGAGAAGAGAGCAAGAACCCACTCCGTGCCTCCAGAGGAGGGAAACAACATGGAAAGGGCAGCGATGCAGCGAAACAACAGGTGCAACGGGAAGGCAGCGCGGTTGGAGGAGGGAGGGGGGAAGAGGTGGGAGGAACTCCATCCTTACTTGGCTATACGGGCAGCATAAGAAGGATAGTGATGCCGCTTCATGGGAAGGGCAGCGATGGTGGGGGAGGGACAGCGGAGGGAGCAGCAGAACTGCGTGGTGGAAATAAGGGTAGTGTGGGGAAGGTAGTGGTGCCGGTGCAAGGGGAGGGTAACGTTGGTGGAGGAGGTAGAAAGGAGCGAGGAGAGGAGTGAGAAGTGCCAGGAGAAGAGAAGATGGAAGAGGAGGGAGATAGGGAGGGAGAGGAGGGAGAACCCTCTCCCCTCTGTCCCAGGGGGGATGTCAATGTGGGGAGTGGGGGGGGAAATGAGTGTGAGGGAGAGGAGGAAGATGTAGGAGCTCACATGCTTGCAAGAGGGGCGGAAGAGGGAAAGGCATGGAGGAGGAGGTGTTGAGAGGGAAGGGGCTGGCTGCGGGAAAAGGCACCTGAAAGGCCACTTGAGGGAGCAGAAGAGGTACCTCGATAGAAAGGTGCTTCGTTTTGTGGGGAGGAGAGACCGCCAGTTCAACCAGAAGAAACACCTGATGGCAACAGAGAAGGAGCCCCTGAGGCGGGAGACCATTCTCCTGAAGGAGGAGGAGACTCACCTAAGACAGCAGGAAGTACACCTGAAGCAACAGGAAGAACACCTGCGAAAGAAAGAGTGCTTCCTGAAGCAACAGAATGAGCAGCAATTTTTTTCTTGAAACGGAAGGATGCTCCTAAGGGAACAGAAGGAGCTGCTCCTGAGGGAACAGAATGAGCAGCAGGAGATGCACCGGAGGCAGCAGGAGGAGCACTTGAATAGACGGAATGAGCAGCAGGAGTTCTACCTGAAACAGAAAGAGATGCTCCTGAGGGAGCGGAAGGAGCAGCAAGAGATGCACCAGAGGCAGCAGGAGGAGCTCCTGGGAAAGCAGGAAGAGCTCGTGAAGGAACAGAGCGACCATCTGAACGACCAAAAAAGCCACCTGAAGCGTAAAAGGCAGCACCAGGAGGTTCAGGTGAAACACACTCGGATTCAGAAGGATCGCTGCTTTGTACGTCCTTGTGGTTTGAGAAGAGAGGTCGGGGTGAGGGATGGGGATGGAGGGAGGGTGGTGGAGGATGGAGGGAGAGGGACGGGCGTGCTGAATGTTGAGGAGAGAAGGTAAGGGGGGTGGTGAGGGATGGAGAATGGGGAAGAGGGGTAGTGAGGGAAAGAAGGTGGAGGGGGAGTAGGGGGAGGAGGGGAGGAAGGGGGCTGTGTGAAGGATATGGAGGGGAAGGGGCGTGGTGAAGATGGAGAGATTAGTTTTAGAGGATGGGGCAGAATTGTCTGAGAGTAGATCTCAGAGAGAAAACAGTTTGAGAAGAGGCGCTGGGGTGAGTGATTGGGAGGGAGGGAGGATGGTGGATGATGGAGCGAAAAGACGGGGCGTGGTGAAGGTTGACAGGGTAGGAGAACGGGGAAGAGGGGTGGTGATGGGAGGAGGAGGGGGAAGGGGAGGAGGGGGAAGGGGAGGAGGGGGAGAATGGGAGAAGGGGGAGGAGGGGGAGGAAGGGGAGTGGGTGAAGGATGAGGAGAGAAAGGGGCGTGGCGAAGATGGAGAGAGGATAGAGATGATAGTTTTAGAGGATGGGGCGGGGCAGGGGAGTGGATGTTAATAGTTGATGCTTGTTCTGAATAACAGATGCACTACCTAGAGAAGGACGCTCCCATTTCACTTCGTTTGGTACAGGAGGTTGTGCTGGAATTGATTTCTTTTTTTTCAGATCTATACCGTATCGCCCCGGATATAAGCGCAGGCCAATGTTAGGCGCATGCGCTTATACCTGGAGCAATGCGCTTATGGCCGATCCGAAATTAGAAGCGCACCCTTGTTAAAAAAAATCATTTTTTTATTATTATTGACATTACTCTAAACGCCCCACCTGTGCTTTTACATCCAGCAGCACTAATTTTTCATTAAGATTAACATTCACTTACAAGTCTAACCACTAACAGAAATGTTGTCCTAGCCTAAACACTTTTAATGGCTAGTGTAGCGTATGGAGGTCATCCTCCTTGTCTGACTCAGGCTGCTGGCAGTTATTTCTCCAGAAGCCGTCGGCTTGGATCTCGTCGTCGATGCGTCAGCTGGCTCAGCCTGTGCGCCATCGCCAGCTTGTCCTCGCTCCCGTCTCAAGGGCATTGCTAATGCCGCACGTGAGGAAGGCTTTCGTAATCAGGTCAGCGTGCACCGCCTTCCACGCCCGGGAAATCTACTTTAGCACGACCCCAGGAGGCGGTTTCTTGATGTTCCCAGCACCACATGAAAGGGAGGGGGGAACAGATTAGAACATTAGACGGGGGAATAAAAAGCACTCGCGGTTGCACGGTAGGGACAACACGTTGCTCACTTGCTGCTGTCAGGGTGTTCATGCCTTCCTGCTCAAACCATGTCTGGTACTGCTGGCGCACACACTCCTTGAAGCTCTTATTCACCGACACATCAAGCGGCTGCACGTCAACCGTGCATCCCCCCTGGATGACCGCAAGCACGATGTTGAGCGCCGCTTCACTTCGTCCGTCAGGTGACCACGGTAGGAGTCGAGGACGAGCATGGCGCTCCGCGCCTGTACGGCGAATTTCGGCTTGAAGAATGGCACCACGCCCTCGTCGAGCCACTGGATGACGTTCTTGGCTTCCATCCACCCGTTCTCTTGGCAGCCGACGACCACATCTGCGCACAAGCAATCGGTGGTTAGTTTCTGTTTGTTTTTAAAAAGGCACACAAGCACAAGAACACAAACTTACTGTTCGGGAAGTCGTTCTTTGGCACGGTCTTGCGCTTGAAAAACACCCACGGCTTCAACTTCTTCCCCGTTGCCGTGCACGCCAGCATCACGGTGACTCTTTCCTTCTGGTAACCACCGCTTCGGATGGGCACCGACTTCACGCCCGTCTGCTCGACGGTGGTTGTCGCCGGCATCTCCAGCCACAGAGACGCCTGGTCGGCGTTGATTATGTACCGATTGTCGAAGTCGTACTCCTTGCATGTGTCGCGTACAAACTGCCAGAAGTCCTTGCACTTCTTTGCCACGTTTGCGCATGGGGACGAAATGACACAGAGGAAGGCGAATGAGTAGCATGAGCAACCAAACAATAAGAAAATCACGCGAATTCTGGCGAATTGAACGGGAAACAAGCCACTTACGATCCTGAGTTTTGTGCGCCACCTTTGTTCTCATGCGCACGCTGAGGTTCCATCGCTTGCGGAACCAATCCGACCACCGCTGACTCCCTTTCTAATTGACATCCGGGAATAGCACCTTCATCACCTCGCGAGACCACTCTTACAGACGGCCGACTGAAACTGCAACACCGCGGCACCGCCAGTCGAGGAGTTGCACGTACACCTTTATCTCCATCGGTCTATACCATGACGACCTCCCACGCCCATGAAGTCGCTTCCGTGTTGCGTGTGAATCCTTGAGCTGCTGCACTTGGGTCTTCCACTCGCACAGGCACTTGCGCCGATGCCGGACTCCCGCGCGACCTCGATTATCGATGCCGCAAGCTCCAGGCGCACGAGCCACCTGAGCTTCTCCTGGGCGGTGTAGGATTGCCGTTTATGTTGAGACGGCTTATGCCTGGGAGAGGGGGGACGGGCATCTCGGTTCTCAGAAGAGGGGTGGGGACGTTTTTTGTTAATCGGCGAATACATCGGTATCAGCATCTTCTCGCGTGGTGCGTCGCGAAACCAGGACTCCACGTCGTCGTCGTTCCCGGCGCTGACACCACCCTCTGGGAACTAGTCTGCCTCTGAGCCAGCCTCGGCGCCCGTTTCACCGTCACCACCCTCTTTACCGTCGCCGCGGTGCTGGTCACCGGCGGCCACGTCGTCGTCGGCGCCCATAGCCGACTCGTCCCACGTGAAGGCTTCTGGCTGGCCCCACCGTGGTGCCGGCGGTGGAGCGTCGATGTAGACATCGGCGGGCTTGTTTGACTCCGGTTCAGACAGCCACTCTTCGAAAGTCGCTGGTAGCAGCAGCTGGAGCACGGGTCGATTGCCCGTGTAAGCAGTACTCGTATCAGGCGGATTCGGAGGAGCGGGAGGAGCGGGTGGAGTAGGAGGAGCAGGAGGAGGAAGGGGAGCAGGTGGCTCTGGAGGCGAAAGTGGCTCAAGAGGCTCTGAAGCTTCACGGGTATACCACCTGTCATCGGTAAGTCGCCACGCGCGCTTTGGTTTTTTCTTGAAGAGGAAGTGGGTCCCAGTGAATTCCGCCATGGCTTCGCCAGCCAGGCAGGCTAGACTACTGGAAATGGAATGAAAAAATGAAAGTGGGGGTGCAGAAATGGGAAACGGAGGGGACCTCGTCGAGTTGGCGGCTCAGGGTCCTCGTTAATGACAGGCGGGAAACCCCCGTCTGCACCCGTAGAGGACCCTGCGTGGCAGCATAAACGCTGCGCTGGCAGGGAATCTTCCCCACCCTTCAAGAGGGTTCGGAAGAAATGCACATGCCACGCAGCACATGCGGCTCTGATTGAGCCACACGGCAAGCTTCGCGTCATCGCTGGCAGGTTCGATCTAGACGAAAATGTGCGGTGGGAAACCGAACCGCAGCTGTTTTTTTCTGGAATTCATGCGCTATCCCACGTGACGCATGGACGGCTGTATTCGCCTTACTACGGGCTTCAATTTGGTATGTTTAAAAGTGAATTTCATTTTTTACCTATTACAGACACATGCGCTTATAAAAATGACTCAATTAGAAGCGCACCCCCCTAAAAAACACTGTTTTATTATGAGCGCACCTGCGCTTATATCTACAGTGATACGGTAGTGTACACTACATAGTCGTAAGGGCTGCTTTTTCAGTGCCTCTGCTTTCTTTGTATTGTGGATGCTGGCTGGAAAAAAATGGGTTCACAACATGGCAGGTCCTCAGGTGAAACATTGTGCCTCTGTTTCATACTCAACTTACCGTACCTTGCCAATACTATCAATCACGTGGTCAATTCTCCTTGGGGTCTGTTGCTCTACTAAGGTTTAGGGACAGCCTTTCCAGCCAGCGTGAAGGGCCGTCTCCGCCATGACCCGCTAGGGCGGAGGAGTGAACACAATCTGGCAGGATCTTTGTAACCCCAGTCACTCCCAGCAGTGCTCGTAAGGAAGCAATGTTTCGCCCATCAAAAACCACCAGCCAGTCAATGTCGTAGTGCAGCAACAATACCGGATTGCCATCAGGTCCCCCAACCAAGAATCACCAAGGAGGGGTTAGAAATTTGCACTATTGTGTGACGACATGAGGTCAGGACTCAGGAATTGATAGAAGTACGGTATACCGTATGTACCGTGTTTGAAATACAAAACATAACAAAATAGTTATGCTGTTAGATTTTACTGTATTGCTCCTTATATGATTCCGGGTCCTACAATAATTGTATAATATTGTAGGACTAGACTTATTGGAGGTCTAGAGTTGTTGGAGGGTAAGAGTTATTGGTGGGTAGAATTATTGGTGCACGAGTATTGGTGTAGATGGAGCCATTCTTGGAGGGTTAACTGCATAGGTAAATACCCTGCTGGTAGATGCCATAATTAATCGATTCCACTGCAAAGTTTTCAGTTTTATTATGTTATACAATCAAGCTTCCTCTACGTTGGCACTATGCCTTTCTAGCATGGTATCATAGCAACTCTAGGGGGCATGCTGCCAAACTTTAGTCAGAAATATGTTATCATTCACGCGGTTTGACAGTGAAGTTGACGCTGGATACGAGGCTTTTGAAGAAGCCATCTTGGCTCAACATGAGCACCTGGAAAACATGATTGCAAGGGCACCACCGGCACTTCAACCGTGATTGAGGGCAAAGTTCAACATGACAAGGGCATCACATTCTCAATCAAGCACTCCGCGTACTAATCAAACCCACGCTTCAAATGTGCATGCGGGAATTGAAGGTGAAGGGGAGGGAAGCGTACCCCAAGGAGGAGAGCCATCCCAAGGGAGGGATGCATCTATCCAAGGAGAGGGAAGCTCCCACCCCCCACCTCAATCAACCATGCAAAGGGAAGCAAGGGGGAGGGATGATGAGTATGCGAGTGGGCTGAATGCGAGGAGACGTGATGATGGGATTGAGATGGGACAAGCAAGTGGCAGATTTGGTCAAGTGGGCGTGGAAGCCGTGGGATTCGAATCCTACCGATTGGAGCTCCCCACTACGACGTCTTGCTATTGGAGTTCCCGTAATGGGTAGATCTCACCTTTTTGGCAACAACGTCGTACCTCCTCGTGCGCCACGGTCTCAAATGGAAGCTGTACCTGCAGGAAGTATGGGGAGCATGGGGCACGTGACGCAGTCAAGTGGTGTTATGCGACGTGACCAAGTGGAAATGGTGGAACGTGAAGGCACACAACGCACGGTACAACTACCTCGACCGTCTACCGTGCCTACGCTCTTCGACCTGTCTCCGCGCGAGTACACGGAAGAAGTCAAGGACAGTTTGTCACGCAAGATGGTGGGAGCAGCGGTGGACAAAGCGTTCACAACCACTCCATTCGACGGCACTAACTTCTAGGAGTGGGCTCTTCGGTTTCGCACGAACGCGCGACAAACCTGTGGGATGTTTTCGTGGCGCTTCAATACCCCGTTATGCGACATGCGATATGCAATGGAGCGGCTGAAAACTTTGCAAGGGGACTACTCACAATGTGCAATGCTAGCGTTCTGGATACTACTGCACAGTGTAAGCGCAACAATTCAGCTGCAATAAAAAGTGTTTCATGAGTCATACAGCCCGGCATTCGAAGCATGGGAGTACCTGATGGAGATTTACCAGGTGAAAGATTCGGTGGCAAAGGCGTCTCTCCAGAGGCAATTGGACAACTTGAAGATGGGGAGTCAAGGAAGAGTGGAGGAATACATCAACTGAACAACTGCAATTCGGGACAAGCTGGCAATGGCGGGAAAGATGGTGGATGAGGATACATAATACATTTACCTTGAATCTGATTACCGGACTGCCGCCGCATTGGGAGGAGCTGAGGCACTCGGCAGTGCTACATGACATCACGGACAGCTACACACTACAGTTAATGATGATCCAGGAGCAACGTTACCAAGATCTTATCACCAAAACCAATCGTGATCGGCGTCCTCCTCGCATGGCTGGTCAAGCACGACGAGACAACTCACCAGGAAAGGAGAGCACCAGTGACCAGAGTGCGGCAAAGTCAAAGGGAGGGCAGCAATCAACAAGTGGAGAGAAAACAAGGGGCAATGATGGAAGGGGCGGACGCTCGGGTCTCGTGTGCTGGTTTTGCTAGCAAACCGGCCACCCATTTTACAAGTGTCGCACGGTACCTTTAGGATGGTCACCACCGGGGTGGGAACCACAAAACAGAGGCAGGATGAACCAGCGTACCATGAGTAGCCGTTCGACCTCGCCCCGAAGGAGTGGCAACCCCAAACGAAACAAGGGGACACTGGGGGAGACAAGAAGCGTACCGTCACTCGCATTGCAACGATCCGCTCGATGCAAGCGGCCTTACCGAGACTAGGAGGACACCTGTGGCCGCTGGACAGCGAGTGCAGCCATCATATAACCTCGGAGAAGAGCTGGTTTGAGGATTTGGAGGAGCTAGACAAACCTGTATATGTTGAGCTTGCTGATGGGAGCCAGTTGCTGAGCACGATGGTGGGAACCATTCGAGCTACAGCACCAGATGGGACAACGGTTCGCTATACCGAAGTCATCTATGTACCCGGGCTGAAGTCAAACCTCCTCTCATATTGTCAGCTGCAAAAGAAGGGAGCAAGGATTCATACTTATGCTGATGGGCACACTGGAGATCATCATGGCTGATGGTGATGATTTTGTGCTCATTGGCGTTGGAATGATCATGCATGGGGTGTTGATGGTGCAATATGAGCCTACACTTGCATCTGCCCATGAATCTGGTCATGATCATCAGAATAAAGCATCGAATGCTCCTGGACTTGAAGGGGTGAATGCGCAGTCTCCTCATGCATCCATCACAGACCGCATGGCGGACAAACGCTTGGGTCACCCATCATACACATCCATGGATGCAACATTTTGGAATGGAGATGTTGAAGGACTCTCCATATCCGACTAGACAAACCCTCTCAAACCCCCGTGTGACTCATGCCTTCGAGGGAAGATGAGCAAGGCCCCCTTTCCCACAGGAAGTACCAAGGGCACAACCCGACCTTTGGAGCTCGTGCATAGCGACATCATGGACTTGGGTGGCGCTCACCCCTCACTTCGCTACGTGCTGACGCTCAAGGATGACTACACAAACCACCTGGTGGTGGCGTCGTTGGCTCGTCGGTCCGACATCGTAGCTGTTTTCTCGGCTTGGCATCAAGAGATGAAAACCAAGCTGCCCACGAAGCCGCTGGCTGCCTTGCGCACGGACAACGGGGGGGAGTATACAACAAATGCCTTCACGGATTACTTGATTTCTCATGGCATCAACCACCAAACGTCCTTACCTCACACGCCACAGCAGAATGGAGTCGCCAAACGGGTTAACCGCACACTCATAGACCGAGTGCGGGCAATGGCCATAGGCGCCAGCCTTTCCTCCAAGTTCTGGCCGTATGCGCTGGAGTATGCTGCATGGCTACACAACCGCATCAGCTGCAGCAGCAACCCATCAGCACACTCACCATATTTCATGACGCCCGGAAAAGCGGCAGATGATTCAATGGCAAGAACATTTGGCTGCCTCTGCTACTATCTCCCTCCCCAAGGCAGCTTCGGGAGATTCGAACAAAGAGGACGGGCTAGGATGTTTCTTGGAATCTCGAACGCTCGTAAGGCATGGATCGTCCGGGACTTGGCAAGCGACGTAGACACGGACACACGCTCAGCTTGCTTCTTTGATGACCTCATGATGCCGGATGCTGAATCTGTACTCGAACGACAATGCTACATGGAAGAAAGTCTTACCGCACATTGACGGCTGGACTTCAGGGGGAGAAGGATTTGGGTCCGAGTTTGACTCATTTCCAGCATCATCACCTTCCTCCCCCAAAACCACTCAAGTCCATCCCGCAGGAGGTCATGAAGCCGAGACTATGGAGGTCAAGAGGACTCATCTGCAGCCAATGCAACCGACACAGACGAAGGGACTTCAACAAGTGACTTACCTGCAGCAAGCGTCTCTATTCCTGAAGGTGACAACGAAGTGGAAAACGAGGCAAGTCATCTCTATGACTTTGCCTACCCACCTGATGGGATCCCGCTGGTTGTCCAGGATACAACACCATGACGGGTTAACTTCAATCCGAATGTGACTGTGCTCGAGGGAGAAGAGCAAGCAACGGACAGGACAGGACTGGATGTGTTGTTTGGAAATCGGCAAGCGGGACAAGCCAAACAGACCGACCAGAACAAGACTCAAGGGGACAGCAGTCTTCGCAACCCGCAACCTACAACAACGCGTGTTGGGATGTGCAGCAGCCGGTGTGCCCATGGTCGACCTGACATACAAGGAGCCCAAAACACTCAAGGAGATGGTCAATGACACGTACGCACCTCTTTGGCAAGCTGCGGTGGATGCATAATTGGCAAAATTCGTTGAGCTGGAAGCAAATGAGGTCGTAGACAGAGCAGACGTAGCAAAGGGAGTCCCGGTGTTGATAGAGGGAGTCGTGTTAAGGGTGAAACGAGATAAGCACAGCCAGTCGAGCTGGTTCAAAGCGCGCTGGGTGGTCAAGGGATGCAGACAAACGTGGGGAACATACGATGAGACGTATGCACCGGTCAGCCAAGGACCTACCTCACGCATGTTCGTTGCTGGTGCATCTGCTACGAAGCGGAAGGTCGTGCAACTGGACATCTCCAATGCGTCCCTGTACGCCCCAATCGACAGGGACGTGTATGTGAGACCATCTGAACTGCGACGGAACGGAGATAAAGTCTGGAAACTCAAGTGAAGTATGCATACATCTCACATGCTTTGGCGAGCTTCGGGACGGAAGGCAGCCGTTCTGGAGTTCGGACGCCAATCACCAAGGAACCTGGACCACAAGAAGAACCACCAGACGAGATTGACAGTCAGCTAGTGCTGAAGCAAGTGGGGACGTTGCTGTACATCTCAACAGCGGGGAGGCCGGACATTACATATGCAACACACGTGTTGGCTCGACAGGCTAGCAAGCCAACAGCTGCAACCGTGCTAGGAATTCAACGTGTCTTCAAGTGCTTACAGAACACTGCAGACGTGGGTCTGGTTTATGGAGGTTAGGACTTGGTGCTCCGAGGGTACACGGACTCAGGCTATGCGAATGAGGTAGGGTGTCAGTCAATGGGAGGCTACATGTTTACCTTGGGTGGAGCTGCCGTCAGTTGGAGGACAAAGAGGCAAACCGTGATCGCTACATCAACAACTGAAGCTGAGTACATTGCAATTTTTGAAGGGGCAAGAGAAGCGGCTTACCTTCGGCGCTCGTGTGAAGACCTTGGTTTCCCATAGCAAGAACCAACAGTCTTTTTAGTGGACAACCAAAGTGCAATTGCACTTGCAACAGGGGAGCAAATGAGTCAGCGCATTAAGCACATGGAAGTGCGTTACCATTGGACGAGGAAGGCCGATCGTGATGGTGTTGTGCGGTTGGAGTACTGCCCTACAACCTGGCAGGCAGCTGATTATCTCACCAAGCCCATTACAACAAAGCAGCATCTCACATGCAACCTCCTGTGTGGCCTCCAACCGATTCCACCAAGTGAAGCATCTGCAAATGATCAGCAAGGCAATGGGTTTGCAATTGCACTCACATGTGTGGTGACGTCAAGGTGTCCAGTCCGGCCAAACGTCACTTTAACTCCACAAACCTCACTCATGTGTTTGCAGTGCAGGTGTATACGGCACCACGTTGGTGCATGACTACAAACACACGAGTGAAAGGGGGAGTGGGGTGTGGAGTGGAGTGCACCCTCCCATGGTGAAGGTGCATATGTATCCTTGCCTTGCAAGCTGAGAGCATGAGAGAAGGTTGGTTGTAC
Source organism: Closterium sp. Naga37s-1 (assembly GCA_947471745.1). NCBI lineage: Eukaryota > Viridiplantae > Streptophyta > Zygnematophyceae > Desmidiales > Closteriaceae > Closterium > Closterium sp. Naga37s-1. The sequence goes on from CANJKZ010000539.1 coordinate 52,486, forward strand.
AGGAACATGAAGCACAGCCTTCACATTCAGCACCTCCCCGTCCTTCCCCTTGATGGTGATGGTGCCGATGCCGGTTGCTTGCAGCGTATCTCCGCTTCCCACGATCACATTTCTTGAGTTAGGTGGAAGGGAGTGGTAGGTAGTGAAGAGGTCACGCCGTGGTACCATTCCTGCAGTGGCACCAGAGTCTAGAACAAGGTGATTAGGGTCAGCCAACACACGACCAGCAAGCGCCGTCTCCTTCTCCAAGGTAAGGAAGGCAAAACCGTCATCCAACGAGTCCTCCTTTCCCTTCCCACCATCATTTGTCGCTGTTGCTGCCGCTTTTCCTTTGCTGCCCTTCTTATTCCAGGCTCCATTCTTTATCCTCCTCTCCACCCACTCAGACCTAGTGACAGGTGGAGCCTCTCCTGGGTACCCTTGAGGCTTCCACCCATCTGGCCGGCTCCAACACTCCTTCCAAGAGTGCTTCCGATTGCATCCAGGGACGAGGCACTTGTCGAGCTCTTTCTTCTTCCCCCCACCTTCTTGGCGCTGCTGGTACTTCTTGGAGGTAGCCCTATCACCTGCCCCCATTCCCCCTTCAACTCCTCTACCAGCATCACGCTTGCGAGCCTCATCAGAAACCAACACCTCCCATATCCAGGCCTTGGTCCATTTCTGCTGCTCTAGGTGAAGGTATTGTAGTAGAGCCTCGTTTGCCTCTTGATCCAGCCTTTGAAGTGTGGCGTAGATGATCTCCTTCTCATCCACAGTGTAGTTCAACTCCTCCAAGGCCCTCACATACTCATCCACCTTCTGGAGGTACTGCACCATGGTCTCCCCACCGCCATAGTTGCGTTCCATGGTGTAGAACCGCTTCCTCCGTGTGGGTATGCTTAGCAGCCCCTTTTGCAGATGTCGATCTTGAACTCTCTCCATGCTTGGGCAGCTGCTCCTTGCTTCCCCTTCATGTCAATCAGCATCTTTAGGAGCTCTAGTTGGCCTTCCAAGGCCCAACACAGGTACTGGAACGCTTGCTTATCCTTCCGGTCAAATGCTTCCTGTGCCTTAAGTAGCTCCTCCGCGATGAGACCAAGTGGCCGTGGGAGCATGCGGATATGCGGCCTAGGGTCCCAGTTGGCAAGGAGGGGGGCGGTCCGAGTGGGTTGACAGGCGTAGCCGCTGTCGGAGGGAAGTAGGCAGACTAGCATGGGCTCATTTGTCACGCCGCCGGTTGGTGCTCAGCAGCTGCGCGAGGGTCTGGTGATGCTATTTGCTAGACTCGACATGCCATTTCGGGCAGTCGAACGGCAACAGGTAAGAGCTCGTGTGTGCATATACTCGATGATGCGTGGTTGTCGCATACTTCATTGTAGTTCACCGTAGCTATCACTCCCTCTCCTTGCTCTCGGCCATCCCAGTTCAATGACTTTGTCGCAGCATCTCGACAGCCGTTTCCGTCTTGCACGCGACATGCATGCCACAGGCGATGCAGCTACGGCGGAGCTGCGACAGCTGCTGACAGCCGACGGACTTTCGGGGAGGATTACGCTCACCACAGACATTTGGACTAGTGAGAACGGCCTAGCTTTCATGGTGGTGACAGCGCACTGGGTCACGAGCGACTTCGGGCTGCAGCAGGCCATTCTCGACTTCAGGCCGCTGGAGGGTGCCCACACTGGGGACAAGATAGCGAAGGAGTTGGAGGAGGTCATTGTGGAGTGGGGACTAGGTGGTGCGTTCTTCGGCGTGACCACGGACAACGCTGAGAACAACAATCGTGCGATTCGCCTATTGGCTGGCGTCCCTAACAGCACACCGGGGTCACGCACCCCCCCCTGCTCTCCCAGTCTCGGCACTTCAGGTACATGTCATCGACGGCTACATGGGAGCTCGTGTGTGCTTATTGTGCTATGTTGTCTATGCTTTGTACGTTCATCACCACATCATGTCCACCCTCCTCTTACTATGAACTTGCCCCATAGGTGCGTGGCACGTGTCTTTAACCTGTCAGTACAGCATGCACTGAAGGTTAGGACCGTCTCGGAACCGCTCCAGCGGCTGCGAGATGTGGCTAGCCATATCGGCTGGTCGGTGCAACATTCGGAGCGTTCTTTTTTATATATTCAGAGCCGGTTTGCAGCGCCCCAGATGGCGTCGTAGCAGTAGTCTGCACAGGGAGGGAGGACGCGCCCACCCTCCGATGGCTTGCGGCTGATCATCGATTTGCCTACGCATTGGGGTTCCATGCTGGAGACGCCGACGTGAGTATATTTCAGCGGCAATAGGAGTGTGCTTATAATGAACGTGCAAGCGAATGTAACCCCATGTCGCTCAATAAAGCTCTATCTCCCATGCGATCCTTCCCCCAACCCTCACATCATAGGAGCGTGCTTATAATGAACGTGCATGCGTATGTAACCCCATGTCGCTCACTAAGCTCTATCTCCCATGCAATCCCTCCCCCAACCCTTCCATCATAGGAGCGTGCTTATAATGAACGTGCATGCGTATGTAACCCAATGTCGCTCAATGAAGCTCTCTCTCCCATGCGATCCCTCCCACAACCCTCCCATCATAGGAACATGCTTATAATCAGCGTGCATGTGTATGTAACCCCATGTTGCTCACTAATGCTCTATCTCCCATGCACTCCACCCCCCTGCCTAAGTAGGTTTCCTTGCCACGTGCCACGCGCGAAGCATGAGCGACGATCCGACTGACTGATGCTGATTGGGCAGCTCTCATCGAGTAGCGTGATTTTCTCACCCCCTTTCACCAAATCACTCTTTTTGTCGAGGGGTCTCTGTACGTGACCATGTCAGCTGTTGTACCCCTGTACAACAAGCTGTAGGATCTTCTGAAGAGGTCTTTGCAAATGCCAGGGATCTCACCGCTGTGCTCAGAGCTGACCGTGGCGGCACCAAGCAAGCTGGAGCGCCACATGGTGGGGGGGGTGGGTGAGCGAGGAGGCGACGATTGCCACCTTCCTTGATCCGAGCTACAAGACCGCACCCTTTAGGCTCAGAGCTCCGAGGGGGGTAGGAGTAGCGCGCCCATTGTGGTGGAGGAGGAAGGCCATGCGATGGGGGGCACAGACACTCGACCTGGACGAGGAGAGGGTGAAGTCGCTGGTGCGGGAGCGCCTTCCACAGTACCAGGTTGCGTCGGCTGCGGCGACAGAGACACGCCGTAGGGGTGAGGTTACGAGTGTCAGGGGAGCGGTGGGGCATGCAGCGGCAAGGGTGGGGGCAGCAGGGCGTGGGGCGGCCCGGGGAGGTGGCTACCGCTCTTTTCAGGCGGGGTTGATGGCTGAGATGGCAACCATGGAGGCGGAGGAGGGGGTGCAGGAGCTGAACAAAGTGGACCAATATGTGTTAAAGGGGAGGCAGGAGGATGTTTGCCCCTTAGTATACTAGCGTGGTAGGGAGTAGCGACTGCCCGGGCTTAAAGCGATGGCGCGCGATTATCTGGGTATACCCGCCACGTCTGCGGCGAGTGAGCGAGCATTCAGCCAAAGCAGGAGCATCGTCACATGACAGAGGCACAGGCTGAGCGCGAGTCAGATGCGTGAAAGCATGATGATTAAGTCATGGCAGGATTACAACCCTGGGCAAAGGCTGTCTATCCGTGGCACCACGACCACACAAGCAGTATGAAACATATTGTATCCATTCCCCTTCCAGTCACACTTAATAACATCACTAGAACTACAGCCATAATATTTCTCAAGGAAGTTTGAAACACTCTATACCCTAAACACAAATACAGAAACACAACTTATAGCTAACCAAGAACATAAGTGAAGCGTGAGAACCCGCAGACCAACTGCCTTTCAGGCACTGAACTCGCAATCCTCGCTAGGCTGCAACACTCGCCTCTAGAGCTTTGCCACGCCGCATGTCACTTCAACCTGGAAGGATCGGAGCACAGGTCAGCAACTGATTACAGCATGTGTGTGTCATCAATGAAGAAAACTAGGGTAGAGATGCAGTCATGATTATTATTAAGATAGCTTGAAACAAATAATAACATAAACACAATTACAAACCTCAAAAGCATACATCTAATCCTATAGAGGGAGTGGCTTCCCCTGATCCGACCCGACCTCGGGCCAGGCCCGACCCGAGGTTCGGTCAAGCTGATTCGACCCTGGCTCCCCGAGTCCGATCAGGCGTTTTTCTGTCTTGACCCGAAGTCCTGCCCGACCCGACCCGACCCGGAAACCGGCCTGGCCCGGCCAGGTCGGGTTGGGTCGGGCCGGGTCGGGTCGGTTCGGGCCGGGTCGGGTCGGGTCGGGTCGGGCCAGGTCAGTCCCTCTGCTCATGCCTGCCAGGCCCCTCCCGCGTCCGCCCGCCCGCGCCCCCGCCCGCCCGCGCCCCCGCCCGCACCCGCCTGCGCCCGCCCGCGCCCCCGCCCGCCCGCGGCCCCGCCTGCCCGCGCCCCCGCCCGCACCCGCCTGCGCCCGCCCGCGCCCACGCCCGCCCGCCGCCCGCGCCCGCCCGCGTCCGCGCCCGCCCGCGCCCGCGCCAGCCCGCGCCCGCCCACGCCCGCCCGCGCCCGCCCGCGCCCGCGCCCGCCCCGCCCGCGCCCGCCCGCCCGCGCCCGCCCCCGCCCGCGGCCGCGCCCGCCCCCGCCCGCGGCCGCGCCCGCCCGCGCTCGCGCCCGCCCCCGCCCCCGCCCCCGCCTGCCCCCGCCCCGCCCGCGCCTGCCCGCGCCCGCCCCCGCCCTCCCCCCCAGCCCCCGCCCTCCCACCCAGCCCCCGCCTGCCCCCGCCCCGCCCTCGCCCGCCCGCGTCCGTCCCGCCCACGGAAACGTATTTGCCACTCCACAGCTGCCTACTATGCGACGTACCGTATGCTTACCATAAGAGAGGTAAACAGGTCGACTTACCGATGACTGCAAAAACAAGGCGCAAGGACAAAGACCACGACAAAGAGAAAGCCAAAACAAATCGGGTGGGTAACAAATTGAAACGCGGTTACGGAAAAACGTGTGAGAGAATAGCGCCAAGAAGCAAAAACCTGGTTGGGTCAACCTCGGTGGCCGAACTGTGTGAGCAAACCTAACTCTTAGCCTCGTTCCGAAACAGTGGGGTTTCTTTGGGGTGACCTCGAATTTCGCAACTCTCGTTGTTGACCACATCGTTCCTGCTGGGGTGCCCTATAGGGTTTGAAGTACATATAGGCAAGAAGCAAAAGGTGCACCACCAACAGTCTATAACAATAACTACATTAATTACAACATTAACTACAGCAAATATGATATTACATAAACATAGCTTTGACACAACCCCTTATCCTGCTTGCGATAGGAATTAGTGCAGTCAACACCCCCTGAAGGGGTGAACAAGGTGCAGCGGTAGACGTCAGAGGGTGGTAAGTGAGGGAAACGAGGCGAGAAAGGGAGAGGAGAGGAGAGGATTACTGAGGGGAAGGTAAGAGAGAGAGGGATGAGGAGAGGAGGTGGGGGGTGGCCGCGGCGAGACGGAACGGAACGGGAGGCCGCGACGTCCCCGCTTACGAACTCGCTTTTACAAGGGGGGGGGGGGGGGGGGGGGGGAGGAGTGAGGGAAAAGGAAAGAAGGTGGGGGGCCATGCATGAGTGTACCAACTCCATGCCTGCGATCCCTCTTAATAACCTTCAGCACTCAACTCAACCACCCCCCTTTAACCTCACCCCCTGAATCTGCCGTCCTGTCAATTCTCACCCTCACCCTCCTTTCACCTTCACATACCCGCCACCCTCTCATCACCCCCCCCGCCACCCCCTCATCACCCTGGGACAGGATGGTTCCAGGATGGAACCAGCTCTGACACCATGTCAAAAGGAAGCTAGGCCTTGGGAGACTTAGGAGCCATAGCTAGGCAATCACGGCAGTTACGAGAGGGAAGGGAGAAGCGATAGTTGCCAACAAAAGAGGGGTTGCACTATAGGGTTTGGAGTCCATATAGGCAAGAAGCAAAGTGTGCACCACCAACAGATTATAACAATAACTACATTAACTACAGCAAGTAGGATATAACATAAACATAGCCAGGATCTCAACGGCAAGACCACGCAATGAAATAAGAGGTGCGGTTGCGACCCCGCCTGTTACCACCTTCTCTGCCAAATTTTCATCGCACGCTTCTCAATTTCCCAATGGCAAGGTGGAAGCAGCGCACGCCCAAGCGGAGCAACGCGGCACGCGCCGTGGCAGCGGCGGCCCAAGGCAATCCAGGTGAAAGTGGCAGAGTCGTCGGGCCGAAGGTGAGTGCCTTGTGGGGCACCTCACATGTCGGCGGTGGGCGGTTGCTTGGATAATCCGCACGTGGTATAACGCATCGCTACCCAATCAGTCACGTCGAGGGGGTTTACTTTAGGCGCGTCGGATTGCTCTCAACACGTCCCACATGCATTACGTGACGCTCCAGCCACCCGAAGGTGAGTACCTAAGGTTGTGATTGTAGGAGCGTAAGAGTATGTTGTAGCCTGTGGATAATTACCGAAAGTAGCATTCTTGGTAGTAGTTGTGACAGACCGACAGGCGGGGGCGGTAGTGGTTGTTTTAATTCGCTCATTCTGACCTCCGTTTGGTTTGCTTCGTCCTCCCTTCCCCCCCCCCTCTCCCCCCCCCAGGGCCCCTCCCTTCGTTGCTTCCGATTCGTGTTTCCGTTCGTCTTATCCTGGACGAGGGACTAAGCCCACCATCTAATCTCGTTTCTTCTCGTATCTTGTCTTGTTGCCTCCGGATCGTGTTTGCGTTCGTCGTAACTTGGTATCAGGTGCGTCAACGCAAGCCGCACCGTTTCCGGTCGGGAACAAGGGCATTAATGGATATTAGGACGTTCCAGAAAACCACAGACCTCCTTATTCGTAAGCTGTCGTTCATGCGACTCGTAGGTTGATGGGACACAATTTGTCCGACTCCTTGATTCACAGATTCTGATGCATCCTATCCAATTCGGGGCAACTAGCATGGACACGAGATGAGGCAAAGCAGCGGCAAAGCACTCAAACTCCTCCTGTCTGTCCTCAAGGACGTCCGTGCCAAGAGCACACTCACCCCCGACGGACGGAGGACAGACAGACTCAGACTCAGCAACAAGGCTAGCGGCGTAGTCTAGACGACAGGCGGCAGCAAAGTCAACAAGCTCAGCGACTAGAGCAGACGCAGCAGAGGACTCGAAGGAAGGGTCAGTGACAACAGTGGCAAGGAGACGCGTGACAGTAGGACTGGCAGCACGAAGAGAGTCAGACTCCGGGTCAGCAAGAGCAGGAAGAGAGGACGCAGGAGGAGACGGCAGAGGGACACGCTGTGGAGCAGTGGAAGGACGCAGAGTCATATAGTGAGTGCCAGGGACAGGAGGAGGTCGCTCACGCGGAGCACGACGACCAGCGCGGACAGCACGGACAGGCGACTCTGGACGCGACTCAGACGACTCTGGACGAGACTCAGGTGACGGAGGACGAGACTCAGGCTCACGACGCTCCGTAAGACCTCCCGTCGGCTCAGCGTAAGGAGAAGGACCAGGCACGGGAGAGGCTGGCTGTAACTGTGACTGCGACTGGACAGGCGGTGGACTCAGTAGGGGAGGAGCAGGACCAGGAGAGGGCGGGAGGCCAAGAACCTGCTGAAGGAGCGGAACGTAGTACGGCCGCGGCCGCTCAGCACCTCCAGCTCCAACCTCCTCAGCAGGCCCAGTCCCAGCACCTCCAGCAGCTCCAGCACCAGCAGCACCTCCAGCAGCACCAGCAGCACCGTCAGTAGCAGCAGCACCTCTAGCAGCTCCAGCAGCACCAGCACCAGCAGTACCTCCAGCAGCACCAGCAGCACCGCCAACAGTGTCAGCAGCACCGCCAGTAGCAGCGGTACCTCCAGCAGCTCCAGCAGTACCAGCACCAGCAGCACCTCCAGCAGCTCCAGCAGCACCAACACCAGCAGTACCTCCAGTAGCACCAGCAGCACCGCCAGTAGCTCCAGCACCAGGGTCCGCGACACTAGGAGCGCCACTCCGGAGACTGCAGCGCCGAGCGTACCACTCTCGGAGCCGCTGGGGAGAGGGCAGCTCCCGCCTAGGAGGGGAAGCACTAGCACCAGCTCCAGCAGCACTCCTAGCTCCAGAAGCACCCCTCCTGAGGCTGCAGTACTGTAAGTACCACTCTCGTAGCTGCTGTGAGGAGAGAGCTCCTCCAGGTGAAGCACGCTCAGGCTCAGCACCCTCAGGCTCAGTACCCTCAGACGTAGCACTCCCAGGCTCAGCACCCCCAGACTCAGCACCCGCAGGCTCCACACCCCCAGGCTCAGCACCCCCAGACTCCGCAACCCCAGGCTCCGCACCCCCAGGCTCAGCACCCCTAGCAGGACGAGAGTCGACAGCTACCTCGACAGGCTCAACCGGGTCTACCTGGGACACACCTGAGGGAGCGGCACCCTGAGGGGGGAGGGGGTCTACCACAGCAGCACCTGGCACGAGGAAGAGAGGCCGGGGGGGGGAGCGGGGCAGTGCGGTAGGGGAAGAGGCGGTAGTAGGGCACGGACTCGTCAAAAGTGACGTCCTGAGAGGGCAGGACACGGCGCGAGGTGGCGTGGTAAAACTGCCAACCAGACGCGTCCGGGACAAAGCCAAGGAAGACACAAGGAACAGCGCGGGAGGAGAGCTTATCCGCGGACGTATCGCGAACAAAAGCTCGAGATCCCCAGACCCGAAAACGCGACGCATCGCCAACCTCTCCCGTCCAACGCAGTGTCGGAGAAGTCTCCGGCAAGGAGACACGAGGCCAGAGGTTGAGCCGATGCGCAGCGTATCGGACCGCAAACGGCCACAGAAAGTGGGGGGCAGCCGCATGGATCAAGGAGGTACGAGCGACCTCCATGACCAAGCCAATGCGGCGCTCAGCAACCCCATTCTGCTGTGGAGAGGCCGGAAGCGTGAACGACTGCTCAATGCCGTGCTCCGCACAGTAGGCTGCCAAGAGGTCGGAGGAGAACTCACCACCTCTGTCAGAGTGCAAGCGCAGGACAGGAAAGTCTGAGTGGAAACGCTCGCTGAGCTGGAGACGAGAAGCGCGGATCCAAGGGATCAAAACATCAGGGACCTCACCCTTGGTGCGCAAGGGGAAGACCGTGGTGTAGCGCGAGTAGTCGTCAACAACGATCAGGAAGTACCTCTCCTGACCCTGTCCACGGACGCGGGCTGGGCCCCACACGTCCATGTGGAGCGTCTGCAAGGGAGCAGTCGTCGGGGGAAACGAGGAGGAGTGAGGAGCGGCGCGCTGCCGCCCCTCGACACAGGGAAGACAGGGAGGAGCAGGCGAGGGTGGGAGGGGAGGGAGAACCCTGGGAAGGCCAGAGACAAGGTACCGTTTGTGCATGGCACGAAGGCGCTGCACGGACGGGTGACCAAGTCGGTGGTGCCAGAGGACGGTCTCGTGCGCCAGAGAGCGACACGAGCAGGGGGCCGACAGCTGACCTGACGCAGACGCAGACGCAGCTACCTGAGGGGACTCAGTGGTCAGTGTGTACAGGTCCGACCCCGGCTGCCGAGTGAAGGTAGCCAGGTGACGGCCCGTCCGAGCACACGCGCAGTGTGTCACGCGCTCGTAGGCAGGGGTGAACTGGTGAACACCCCCGTCCTGGAGCGCACAACCCGCCACCAAGTTCGTAGAGAACGAGGGGAGGTGGAGACCTGACAGTGTGCCCGACGGGACCGCAGGACAAGGAAGGACAGTGGAGGAGGTCGCAATGACCGGACCCCCAGAGGGGTCAGCGAGGGAGACAGCAACTGGCCGAGCAAGCTGCTCAAGGGCAGTGCGGTCACGAAAGAAACAGCGAGAAGCACCTGAGTCCAGTGTGAAGGTGTGCAGTGCCTCAGTCGACTCAGTACCAGGGGGCGCAGACTCACTAGCACCTAGAGCAGCAGCCTCACCAGCACCTGGGGTAGCAGACACGCGAGTACATGGAGTGGCAGCCTCACCAGCACCTAGGGCAACAGACGCACTAGCACCTAGAGCGGCAGCCTCACTGGTCCGAATGCCCGGGTCGGGCGGAACACGCAGGTACTGAGCACCCTCTCCACTAGTAGACAACACATACATGGCAGTGAGAATAGCATCAAAGTCTAGAGCATAGATATCAATGTTTTTCTTGATCAGATCAGCCCAGCGGGGCAGCTCAGTGGCAGCAGGGAACTGAGTACGCCAAGCATCGTCGAGGCGGGAGAAGCAGCGCTGCGCGGTGTGCGCCCTCCCACACGTCTGACCAGTGCGGTCACCAGTGCGGATGACATACGTGCAGCTAAGGCCACCCCCCCCCCCGCTGCTGAGAGTACCACTTACGAAGCTCCTGGGGCGACGGAGTGTGCTGCTGGCTCTGGCCACTGCCAGCGCCTCCACGACCACCACCGCCGCCGCCACCACCTCGACCACCCCCGCCCCTGCCGCCGCCGCGTCCACTGCCGCCCCAACCACCGCCCCCGCCCCTGCCACCTCCCCCGCCGCTGCCACCTCCCCCGCCGCTGCCACCTCCCCCGCCGCTGCCGCCACCACCCCCACCGCTGCCACTAGTCCCTCCAGCCCCACCACCACCCCCACCGCCGCCACCGCCCCCACCACCGCCTCCCCCGCCGTCACCTCCGCCTCCCTTGCCCCCTTTGCCCTTGCCGCTGCGGCGCCAGCTCGAAGCGGACGCAGTCCCGACCTTCTCAGCACCAAGGAGGTCGACAGCAGAAGCAGAGGCTACAGAGGGAAGAAGGGGGGAAGGGGAACACCCCTCAAAGAAAGGGGTGCGGGGGTCGCCACGAGAGGCACCTACAGCGACTATGCTAGCCTCAGCTGCAAGTAGTTCCTTCTCGAGGAGGGCAATGGTGAGCTCAGTGGGGCAGCGAGCTAGGAAGTGATCCCTGACTGCACGCAGAGTGTCAGGGAGGCGGGTGACTAGGTGGTAGAGAGTGAGCCAGAGCGGGGGGGGGGTTCGTGGCAAGAAACTCATCGGGCATAGCGGCACGGAAGCGGGCCTCACTAGTACGGAGGTGCGTGATGAGGTCAGCGACTGTGTGGAAAGAGGACAGGTCGGGGAACAGGTAGGGGAGTGAGAGACGGCCTAGCGCGGCAGAGGCAGGTGAGGAGTAGCGGGCAACGACAGCAGTGTACAGTGCCTGTGCAGTCTTGTGCTGGCCAAAGTGCTCGCGCTCATCTATCGGCAGGGAGTTGCGAATAGCAAAGCGAGCGTGGGCGTCACGAGTCTGCCACTGTGAGTGGGTAGTGCTGTCAGCAGTAGCAGCAGGGGCAGTAGCATGGCCTAAGGCGTGATCGTACAGTGAGATGTCCTCCTTGGCAGTGAGCTGTAGGAAGAGGTGCAGGTCATCTAGCCAGGTGTCAAACTTCACTGGGCGGCCCTCAGCATCGAAAGCTAGCACAGGAGGGCTAGCCATAGTAGCAGTAGGAGCAGTAGCAGTAGTAGCAGCAGGAACAGCAGTAGAGTCAGCAGAAACAGTAGCAGTAGTAGCAGCAGGCGAAACCCTAAAAGCAGCAGGCAGCGCGACTCAGGTAGGGCGGCTCGGTCCAGAGAGGGCTGCTCAGTACGGGGAGGGCGGCGCGGCTCGGTTCGGGCGGCGTGGCTCGGCTCGGGCTGGGCGGCTCGGTTCGGCGGCTCGGTTCGGGCGGCTTGGTTCTGGCGGGGCCGTGGCTGTCGCGTGCGGGGCGCTAAGGGGCGGCGCGTGGGGTCGACGGGGCCGACGGGGCCGCTAAGGGGGGGGGGGGCGCGCACGGGGTCGACGGGGCCGACGGGGCCGCTAGGTGGGGCGCGCGCGAGGTCGACGGGGCCGACGGGGCCTCTAAGGGGCTGCTCTCGGGGTCGACGGGGCCGTGTGGTGGGCCGCTAAGGGGCGGCGCATGGGGTCGACGGGGCCGACGGGGCCGCTAAGGGGGGCGCGCACGGGGTCGACGGGGCCGACGGGGCCGCTAGGTGGGGCGCGCGCGGGGTCGACGGGGCCGACGGGGCCTCTAAGGGGCTGCGCGCGGGGTCGACGGGGCCGACGGGGCCTCTAAGGGGCTGCACGCAGGGTCGACGCGACCTTGAGGGGGGGCCTCTAAGGGGCGGCGCGCGGGTCGCTAAAGGGCGGGTCGCGGGTCGCGGGGCCTTACGGGGCCGTTAAAGAGGGGCGCACGAGGGCGCTGGGGGAGGCGCTCGAGGGCGCTCCGACAGTAGGGCGCACGAGGGCGCTAGTAGGCAGTCAGTAGTGGTGGGCCCTTAGGAACGTTCGGTCCTAGGTTCCTAACCTAGGCTCGTAATACCATGTCAGAATGAGAGAAGTGTGTGAACTAGAAAGGAAAGGGAGTACAAGTACCTAACCCTAGAATTGTGTACCCCCTAAAGGCTAACCCACTGTAGCCTACAGAAATACAACATATACAATGTTTGACAGCATGCACTCTCTTCTCCTTGTCTCTGGCCTCCCCAGGTCCCCGACCCCGCTCCCGAGGTCGCTTGCACCGCCGTGCCTTCCTTGCGTCGAGGGGCGGCAGCGCGCCGCTCCTCACTCCTCCTCGTTTCCTCCGACCACTGCTCCTCTGCAGACTCTCCACATGGACATGTGGGGCTCCGCCCGCGTCGGTGGACAGGACCACGAGCGCTACTTTCTGCTGGCTGATGACGACTACATGCGCTACACCACGGTCTTCCCCTTGCATAGCAAGGTGGATGTTTTGCAGTGTTTTGATCCCCTGGATCCGCACTATTCGTCGCCAGCTGAGCGCACGGTTTCAGCAGGACCTCAAGCTGAGCGCCAGTTGAGGACCTTTGCCGTGAGGAGGGCATGGCCACGTCGTTCACGCTTCCGGACTCTCCACAGCAGAATGGGATTGCAGAGCGTCGCATTGGCCTGATCATGGAGGTTGCCTGCACCTTCATGATCCATACGACTGCTCCCCATTTTTTTTTGCCGTTTGCGGTCTAATACGCTGCGCATCAGCTCAACCTCTGGCCCCGTGTCTCTGTGCCAGAGACCTCGCCTACACTGCGTTGGACGGGGGAGGTTAGCGATGCGTCGGCGCTTCAGCTCTGGGGCTCGCTTGGCCTTGTCCGCAATACTACCGCGGGCAAGCTCTCTCCTCGCACTCTCCGCTGCGTCTTACATGGCTTTCCCACTGACGCCCCGCCCTGGTAGTTTTAACACAATGCCTCGCGCCGCGTCCTGTCCTCCTAGAGCGTCACCTTTGACGAGTCGGTTTGCTTCTACCGTCTCCACCCCCACGCTCTTCTCCTGTCCCCCCTCCGCCCCTCTTCCTGGTTCCAGGACCTCCCCCCGGTAGGCCCCCTTTCCCCACAGTGTCCTGCTCCCTCACGTGTGTCTCAGGTCGGCCCACCCCCCTTGGTTGAGCCTTTGGAGGTCTCCTCTGACACCTCTGGCCCAGCTGAGGGGGGTGACCCAGCTGCTAACGACACCGCGCCACTCGCCGCTCCCCGCGCTTGGAGACCCCTCCTGGTTTTCCGCCTCGGCCGACTTCGCCACCTCCGCAGCCTTTCGCTGTGGACTCCGGTGCTGCTGGGGGTGGTGACACTAGGGTTGCAGACTCTAGGGTTGCTGGTCCTGGGGGTGCTGAATCTGGAGGTGCTGGTTCTGGGGGTGCTGAGTCTGGGGTTGCTGCTTCTAGGGGTGCGGCTTCTGGGGGTGCTGCGCGTCCTAGTGGTGGTGGAGTCGTGGGTGCTCCTGCTAGAGGTTCTGACATTGGATAGCAGCTGCAGTCTAGTCGACAGGAGACTCTCTCGCCGCAGCAGCTTCGCGAGTGGGTTATTTGGCGAGGCCGCTCTGGTTGAGGAACTGGTGCTGGAGGTACTAGAGTTGCTGGTCTTGGAGGTACTAGAGCTGCTGGTACTGGAGGTGCTGGAGCTGGAGGTGCTGGAGGTACTGGAGCTGCTGGTACTGGAGGTGCAGGAGCTGCTGGTGCTGGAGGTGCTAAAGCTGGAGGTACTGGAGGTACTGGAGCTGGATGTGCTAGAGGTACTAGAGCTGCTGGTGCTGGAGGTGCTGGAGCTGGAGGTGCTAGAGCAGCTGGAGGGACTGGCGCTGGAGGTACTGGAGCTGGAGGCTCCAATACTGTGGGTACTGCGTATCGGCGACCATTTTTCTTCCCGCAGCCGCAGTCGTCCCTGCCACCACCTGACTCGGCACTTCGCCAGGTTCTTAGTCTTCCGTCTTCCACTGGCCTTACTCCACCTCTCCTGTGTCCTCCACCTGACCAGTCACAGCCGCTGTTACTGCCTGGCTTCCCAGTGCTTTCTCCTTCTCCTTATCCTGAGCAGACAGACTCCCTGACAGAGCGTCGCGAGCCTGAGTCTCATCCTGCCTGCCCTGTTCGCACTGTCAGTCGTACTCGTTGTCCTCGTCCTCCACCAGTCCCCGGCATACACACTATGGCACTTCGTCCTTCCTCTGTTCCACACCGTGTTGCTCTACCGTCTCCTCCGGCATCCTCTCTTCCTGACGTTCGTGACCCTGAGTCCGACCTTGCTCGTGCTGCTAGTCCTACTGTCACGCGTTTCCTGTCCACCCTTGTCACCGTCCCTTTCTTTAAGTCTATTGCTGCGTCTGCCTTAGTCACTGAGCTCGTAGACTTTGCTGCTACCTGTCGTCTCGACTACGTCGAGAGTCTTGTTACTGAGTCGGAGTTTAACTTTCCTCCGTCTGTCGGGGGTGAGCTTGCCCTTGGCAGTGACGTCCTTGAGGACAAGCATTTTGAGCTTTAGTGCCTCACGGCTGTTGTACCTCATCTCGTGTCCGTGCTGCTTTGCCCTGAGGGAGACCCGGATGCACTAGACGTCCCGACCCCGCGCACTCACGCAGAGGCGATCACGGGTGAGGACTCCTCTTAGTGGCAGACAGCCATGGACGCAGAGATGGCTTCCTGGAAGTCTACATGCACCTACATCGACGCAGTCCCCCCTCCTGGGGCGAACATAGTCAATGGCATGTAAATTTTTATAGTGAAGTGGCAGTCGGGTTCTCCGCCTACCTTCAAGGCGCGTTACGTTTCTCGAGGCTTCAATCAGCGACAGGGGGTCAACTTCTTCCAGACCTTCTCCCCCACCCCGAAGATGACTACTCTTCGGTGTTACTGCACGTTGCAGCACAGCGTGACTACGAGCTGCACTCCCTCGACTTCTCCACAGCTTTCTTGCAGGGCAGCCTTCACGAGGATATCTGGCTGCACCGCCTTCCTGGCTTCACTGGGTCGTTTCCTGAGGGTACCCACTGGAGCCTCCGGCGGCCAGTCTACGGTTTCCGCCAGGCGCCCCGCGAGTGGCACGACACAGTGAGGACGACACTTGTGGCTCTTGGGTTTACTCCTTCGATTTCTGACCCGTCGCTGTTTCTGTGCACCGACGCTTCTCTGCCGCCGTTCTACATCCTCGTGAACGTCAATGACTTGGTCTTTGCTACTGCTGACACTGAGGCGCTGACCCTTGTGAAGGCGAAGCTGCAGAAGAGACACACGTGCACTGACCTAGGTGAGCTGCGCAGCTATCTTGGCTTGCAGATCACCCGGGACAGAGCACGGCGCACCATCACTGTGACTCAGTCACACATGGTGCACCAGGTCCTTCAGCGCTTCGGCTTCCAGTTCTCCTCGCCACAGTCCACTCCTCTGCCTACAGGCCACTCGCTCTCAGCTCCACCTTCGGACAAGTCCGTAGAGCCGAGTGGTCAGTATCCAAAGCTTGTGGGCTGCCTCATGTACCTAATGACTCGCACTCGACCTGACCTCGCGTACCCTCTCAGCATCATGGCGCGCTACCTTGCGCCCGGGAGACACCGACCAGAGCACTAGCGGGTTGCTAAGAGGGTGTTGCGTTACTTGTGCAGTACATCGCGCATGGTACTTGTGCTTGGAGGACGGGGCTCAGTTGTACTCACAGGATACTCTGACGCTTCTTGGGCCGATGGCCAGTCGACTTAGCGGTCGTCCCAGGGTTACGCTTTCAGTCTCGGCTCTGGTTCTGTCTCGTGGAGGTCCACTCGTTCGTCTTATGTGCTTGGTTCCAGCCACGAGGCCGAGATCTACCCTAGGGCTATGGCTGCACAGGAGTTACGCTGGCTGACCTTCCTGCTGACGAACTTGGGTGAGCGGCCTCGTCGACAACAATGCCATGATTGCCTTGTGTCGGGAACAGATAGTGGAGCACAGAACGAAGCACATTGCTCTTCGTTACTTTCTCGCTCGAGAGCTGTAGCAGCGTGGTCAGCTTGGCCTTGGTTACGTGGCCTCTCGGGCCAACAATGCTGATATCTTCACCAAGCCCCTTGGGTCTGGTGATCATCAGCGTTTTTGCACTGGACTAGGCCTTGTGCCTACTCTGCCTCACTTGCTTACTGCTTGACTTTGCACTGTACTATGATCTATATATCTATACATGCATGCTTACTCTTGCTGGGTTGTGATCACTGTAGTGCTTGTGCTTTTAGAACTCTACATGTGAACTGGCCTTGTGGCCACTTGCTTGTGCTCGTACTGCGTGGTGATCTTGAGATCCACCCCGAACTTTGCTTTGTTTGCTTCTCTTGACTGGTATTGTGACCGCTTGTTCTGTTTGCTATCCCCCACTTCGCCTATGGGGGTGTGTCAAAATGCCTTATATGTTTTTTAGAATGTAGTGGGGTACACTCTACTGAGTACAACCCATTAGGGTTACCACTACTTGTACTCCTCATTCATTCTAATCCGAATGGTTTGTGCAAGCCATAAAGCGGTGGCTCCGGGCATACGGGGAGCCGTACAAGAGAGACTGGGACTTGAAGCTGCCTTGGGTTGAAGCGGCGCTTAGGGACCTGTCACCATACTACCTGCTGCTAGGCCGTGAACCTATCCTGCCCATAGACACGCCAAAGATGCTAACAGACACAGTAACCGCATGATCAAAAGACAAGTGGGTGGCGGTAGCGGAGGCGAGGGCAGAGTACCTGAGAGAGCTGCTACCGGCCGCGCTGGAGAACCTGCATGTTTCACAGCTGAGAGATGTGCAAAGATACCGGAGGAGGGGGGCATATAGAGATATGAGAGGTGGGAGAGACATAAAACCACGGGGGGGAGTATACTTGAAGCAAGAGTAGGACGATTTGCTGGATATCGGCCTGACGACGGAGTGGTGGAGGGTGAAGGAAGTTAAGGATTCGGGGGTGATAGTGCTGGTGAGCGAGAAGGGAGAGGAAAGAAGGGACCATCTGACCAACGTAGCGGCAGCTCGGCCGAGGAGGGAGGCGAGGACTAAGGAAGGGGGGAAGTTGGAGAGCCTCCTTGTAAGCCAGCAGGAGAATTCCTCAACTAAGGAGAGGGGAAGACGCCGAGGAGGGGGCAAGTGAGGGAAGAAGAGGCCTCCAGGGAGGGTTAGGGAGGCAAGGAGGAAGGCAACCAGAGAGGGAAAGGCTAGAGGAAGGCTGGAGTGGTAGAAGGAGGCAAGATTCTGACAAAGTTGCCACAAGAACGGTCAGCAAGAAACAACACAGCATGACATGCACCCAGGCTGGCACAACTAGTCCAACCTCTGAGACAAGCAAGGCCACAAGGCCAGTCCATGATTTGTCACAGTATATATATATATAAATATGTATATATATTTATGTATATATATACATATATATATGATACACCAAGCGGAACAAGCAACAGAGATCAAGAAACAAGCAGGTGAGGACCACAAGTAACAAGTCCGAGCTGGGTACAGAATCGCTGATGGTCACAAGGCTGAAGCGCCTTGGTGAAGATGTCTGTGCTGTTGGCCTCGAGACTTCTGTAACCACATGTGCCTAGTCGCGCTGACGCGGCTCGCGCAAGAAGAAGTATTACAACTCAACGTGTTTCGTATGCCCCACAATTGTGGCTCCTGACACAATAGGATCATGGCCCTATTGTCAGCGAAGAGCATGAAGCAGTACAAGGCGGCTCACCCAGGTCGGTGCGAAGAAAGGTGAGCCAGCGCAACTCGTGTGCAGCCATGGCACCAGCATATAGCTCAGCCTCATAGCAAGAGAGAGCAGTTGACGTCGCACGAGCCGAACTCCAAGACACTGCTCCATAACTGAGACTAAAGCAGTAGCCCTGTGAAGACCTCCGAAGCTGAATGCCTCTGCCCACGACGAGTTACTGTGCTCCACGAGGCTGATTGGTCGTCTCTCTCCAAGCACAAGCCCCATGCCTGATGTGCTCGCCAGGTAGCGCACAACCCTCTTAACGGCCTCCCAGTAGGCAGGACGGTGTCTCTCGGGTGCAACAAAGCGAGCTAGAACGCTGAGACGGTATGCAAGAACTGGACGAGTACAGGTCATCAGGTAAATGAGGCATCCCACCAGCTCTATGTAGTGACCACTAGACTTAGCAAACTCGTCAGGAACAGGATTTGTGGTCTTGTGATCGACTGCAAGCGGAATGGTCTGTAGAGAGAAGAAGCACTAGTGGAACCACTCGAAGATATGCTGCACCATGTGCAATTGGGACTGTATAATGATCCACGCTGCTCTGTCCTGGGTAATCTGCAAGCCAATGTAAAGATGCAACTCACCCATGCCAGTGCAAGTGTGTTTCCTCTGCAGCTCGGCCTTCACTGAGGCCAGTGCACCTCTGTAAGCTGTGAAGATGTGGTTGTTGACGTACACCAGGATGTATAAGGGGGTACGACCAGAATGGATGAAGAGAGAAGGGTCAGCAGAGGACGGAGCTGAGACCAGTGCAGCTCTGCCAGGCGTATCGAAGATGAGGTCGTCAATGTAAACAAGAACGTAGAACAACACGGAGCCTTGAACGGACAAAGAGAGACAGGCCAGAAGAAGACGGAGAGAAGCCAAGAGACCTAAGAGTAGTGCGCACCGTATCGTGCCACTCGCGAGGTGCCTGACGCAGGCCGTAGACTGGCTGCCGGAGACTCCACTAGGTGTCAGGTGGAAAGGACCCAGTGAATCAGGCAGGCGGCACAGCGAGATCTGCTCGGGCGGTAAAAACACTGTAAAAAAGTTCAGTGAGCGAAGCTCGTAGTCACACTGTGCTGCTACGTGCAGTAGTACCTAAAGAGTAGTCATCTTCGGGGTAGGGGAGAAGGTCTCGAAGAAGTATACCCCCTCTCGCTGACTAAAGCCTCTCGCCACGTAACGCGCCTTGAAGACAAGCGAAGATATAGGCGGCAGCTTCACCTTGAAGATCCACATGTGAGGCGGACAGATGTGAATGCAAATGATGGCATCACACAATAGGGAGAGGGATGACGGACGCAGGGAGACCTTTGACAAGACGGTGGTGTGCCATCTAATGAAGACGCGGGAAGGAGGGGTGACCTAGGCGGTAGTGCCACAGGAGTGACGGGTGGGTGAGTGACCGACATTGGCAAGACGCAGCTACCTGACCTGACCTTCAAGACTGGGGGGACGAGGAACGCAGTGTGAAGAGACCTGACATAGGCTCCCAGGAGAATATGGCAAGCAGCGGCCTGGTGGTAGCGTCCTTACATACTGCAAACGGCTCGTGCGCATGAAACGTGGAGGTCCTGAAGATGGCCGACATTCACCAAGTTCCTGGAGAATGAGGAGGGGTGCAGACCTTAGAGGGAACCTGAGGGGACTGCCAGACACGGGAATGCAATAGTGTTGTGTACAACAACCTGGCCTGAGGAGCTATCGGCAAAGGCAACTGGGACTGGAGCCCGAAGCGGAGCGAGGGTTGTGTGGTCGCGGAAGAAGCACTGGTACGTGCCGGAGTCAAGCGTGAAGGAGAGTGACGCGTCAGCGATCGTCATACTTGAACTAGCAACAACAGGATCCTACACTAGAAATAGCTACGGATCCTAGCCTAGCTTTAGACGAATAATAAGAACAAGCAGCACTAGAGTCATCAGGATACAAGACAGGGGCAGAATACAAAGTAGCATGCAAAACCAGACATGTCCATAGTCTAGGCGGAGCAATGAAGCCCCGGCGGAGCAGAGAAGCCCAGTGCGGGGCGGGTGCGTCAAATCCGAAACGCTGGTACTAGAGGTTGATGAGGCGGCCATATCACCGGTCAGCAGAGTGAGCACGCCCGCATGCCTGACCGAGGCGCGAACCGATCAGCAGCACGTACGGTCAAGGTTGGGCAGGACCCCACTGTTGCTGAGGGACCCGCAGCCGAGGCTGCTGTGGGTTCTGCGGAGAGTCACTCTACAACGGTAGTAAGCTAGACTACGGGGGTTGGCACGAACTACTAGAGGTGATCGTAGCTTTGCTTGGTTCCTTAGTGCTTGCTCATTCACGGGAGAAATCGGCAAGAGTTTCCACTAGGCAAAGTCGAAATTACAGAATAATTGAACAAGCAATGACAACAATGACTACATCAGGCACCTAGCAACCCTGCAGCTAGCCTGGTCGACCGCCAGCACAGCTCGGTCGACCGCCTGCCAGCGTTGCGTAGAGGAGCCGCGCCAGCACTGCAGAAGGGCGACCTGCCAACAGAGCAGGTCAACGGCGTGCCAACGCTGCAGCAGAGCGGCTGTCCAGTGTTGCCCCGTAGAACACAGCAGTGCGCACGCTCGCAGGTGCGCGCAGACGATTGGCCCGACTTGCCTCGTTGGGCATCCGTCGGCTGTTGTCTTCGCCTGACGAGCCACATCGACTTCGGGATACCAGCCCGCAGTCACCTGCGCCATCGCGACCTCGACGACGTTCGCGTGCCTCCGCAGAACTCGTCGAGCAGGTTACCCGGTCGACCCGGTCGACCACCAGGTGCTTCCGGTCGACCACCACTGCTTCTGGTCGACCACCAGGTCCCTCTGGTCGACCACCAGGTGCCTCTGGTCGACCACAACTCCCGTCGAGCTACCCCCTGGTCGACGGACCCCTTCCGTCGACCAGAACCGTCAGCGGTTGTCGCCGAGCTCCCCTCGTCGACCGCTGCTCACTTGTCAGGTCGACAAACTGCTCCGTCGATCTCCCGGTCGAACTGCAGGTCAACGGGATGCCCCGGAGACCTCCCGGTCGAGCTGTAGGTCGACGGGATGCTCCGGAGACCTTCCGGTCGAGCTGCAGGTCGACGGAATGCTCCGGAGACCTCCCGGTCGAGCTGCAGGTCGACGGAATGCTCCGGAGACCAGTCTGTTGCAGCTGTCGAGCTCCCTGGTCGACAGCAACACCACAGCGGTCCCCTGCAGCTCGACGAAGCTTGTCGAGCAGCTCTCCCACTGTGAATGGTCGGCTGCTACTCCCGTACATCCGACCAAGTCGTCGGCGTTGCCCAAGCGAGGGCGGGGCCAACACTCCATTCCCGTTAACAGGTTCTGCTACTGAACCTGCCGCTGTTGCTGCTATTGATGCTGCGTCGACATAGTGAGTAATACTGGGAAAAAACGGCTACAACAGGAGGGGCAGGCGTAAGTACGGGCAGTAGTGGGGGGGAGCAGTGGTAGTACGGGTAGCAGTACGTGCGGCAATACGGGCGGCAGTACGTGCGGCAGTACGGGCAGTGGTACTGGCGGCAGCACGGGCGGCGGTATGGGCAGTGGTACGGACAGCAGTACGGGCAACAAGATGGGCAGTGTTACTAATGGAAGTACGAGCGATAGTATGGGCGGCAGTACGTGCGGCAGTACGGGCAGTGGTACTGGCGGCATCACGGGCGGCAGCACGGGCAGCAGTACGGGCAGTGGTACGGACGGTAGTACGGGCAACAGTATGGGCAGTGTTACTAACGGAAGTACGAGCAGTAGTATGGGCGGCAGTACAGGCAGTAGTACGGACGGCAGTACGGACAGTGGTACGGGCGACAGTATGGCTGGAAGTAGATGTTGGAAATGGCAGGTCGCTAGAGCGCAGCGGAAAGCTCTAGGAAATTAATGACGACCCTGAAGTGGGGCTATGGTTACTTAGAGGTAGCTCTCCTGGCTTGTAATGTGGTGCCAAAGCTCTGAGGGTTTGCCGGATACAAGTGTGAGAATTGTGTAATAAGAACAATGTAATACATCGAGTTACATAACGAACACATAGGGCAGGCAGTTACCGTGGCGCAATTGTATAACAGTTGCGTTGCAACGCTTGGGTTGCCCTGTTACAGTCGCGATTGCGTGACTGTTCGGCTTCAGCAAGCGCGCGGTATTCGGCCGCGCCCTGCAGGGCGGTTATGTGTGCAGTACACGCTGACCACTGTAATCTCGACTCTTCAGCTGCCACGAAGGTCGCAACCGCTATTCGCGGTTGCGCCCCTTTAGCTCGCCACTAAAGACAAGATTCGCGATATGGCGAGCCCCATTAGTACACTTCAAACAGTGCACTTGAAAATAAAAAGCGTACAAACATATTTGCAACAGTACAAGCTAGAGTATGGCAGTAGTGCGGACGGTACTATTGGCAGCATTATGGGCAGTATTACGGACGGCGGTACGGACAGTGGTATGGACGAAAGTACGGCCGCTAGAAGAAGCTATAGTACGGGCAATATTACGGATTGTAGTACGGGCGGCAATACGGCAAGCAGGACGAGCGGCAGTACGGCAAGCAGTATGGGCGGCAGTGGGTGGCAGTACAGGCAGCTATAGTGGTACGAGCGGCAATGGGCAGCACGGGCCGTAGCACTGGCACGAGCATCAGAAGGTAGTACAGGCTGCTGTAGTGGCACGGGTGGCTAAGGTGGAACATGCATCTAAAGAAGGTGCAGTTGCTGGGGCGCGCTGCTTCTAACGTTTGCTGTTGCTAGCGCATGTGTTGCAGCAGTGCGCGCCGTAGCTGCAGGTGCTCTGGGGTGGAAGCAGCGGCAGCTCTAGTGCGCTGCTGTTGATGGTGCTACTGGCGCTGCTGCTTGCGTGTGCTGCTGCTAGCAGGTTGCGGGTTACCAGCCAAGCAGGGTGGTTTGGGCGCGAGGGTCGTGGTGGCGGGAACAATGTCGAGGCAAGTGTCGCAAAGTGGTAATGTGCCACTGTTGGGTGTACAATGGCGGGAAATAGTCCTGTACGTGGTAGCCCCATATTCTACACTATGATGGAGGAGTTCAGTTAATGAAGCTAGCATAAGTGTATGTTAGCGCTTACGCAGGGGCCTTCTTCCCCGCTGCCATCGACCGCCTGCACGCCGAGACCAGCGTCGTGGACGAGGCTGTGCCCGTCATGGCGTCCGTGCCGCCTAAATGGAAGACGCAGCTCGCGCAGGGCATGCCGCTCAGCGCCACACAGGTGTGCCCTCACCCCTGGCCACAAGTGAGCCTTGCACCCTTCTCCTTCTCTCTGTTCTAATCCCTTCCCATGCGTATGCATCCCTGTGCTTCCCTCAGGCCATCATAGTGCGCAGCAGCGAGGAGAAGCATCGCCTCTTGGCGCTGTTTGCTGCAAAGCCGGTGGTGCTGACTGTGGAGGAGTGCAAGGGGCTCGAGTTCTAGGTGGGCACATGCCATGTTGCTTGACCTGCAATGCGGGTGCGGCGTGCTCAAGTGCAGGGTGCTAGTAGTGAATGAGTGGTGGAGGAGAGGCAGTGCTCACAAAGTATCGAGGCACGGACGTTGAGAAAAGTAGAGCAATCTACTTCTTTTTTGATTTTGTAGCATCACCATGCGTGCGTGTCGCATCAACTTGCATGCATGTCTCCACTGCTGCACCCACAGCTGCCTCTCCTCCACCACATACCACACCATCTTGTCCACTCAACCTATCCTCTCTAAGACCTTCCCTCGTCCAATGCACAGGATGTGATTCTCTTCAACTTCTTCACCTCGCCGCATTCCACCACCCCTTGGGCGCTCATCTACACGTACATGCGTGATGCTGGCCTGGCATCTGCCGGGCTGTCCCGCTGCACCTGTGCTACCAGCAGCCGCAGCGTCAACAATAGCTGTTCCTGTGGGAAGGGTCAGCAGCAGCTGCTTCGATTCGACGAGCTCAAGTGAGTCCCGCTCGCTGCTGTTGCTGCCAATGCTGCTCGCAGATTGAGCTGTGCCAAAGGTTTCTATATGCTCTGTGTGTGTGCGCGCTTGCCCGTTGCCGTGCAGGCACTGTGCGCTGTGTGTGGAGCTGAAGCACCTATACGTGGCAGTGACACGCACCAAGCAGAGGCTTTGGGTGCTGGACGAGGACAGGGCAGGCGGTGGTGATGGTGACGCCAGCAGCAGGGCGTGGGAAGTGGGCACCAGTGCGCCCATGAGGGCCCTGTGGCACGCCCTGGGTGTGGTGGCGGTGCGGCGGGGCAGCGAGGTGACGCCGGAGTCGGTGAAGCGCGAGCCAGATGAGGACGACTTGCACACCCTTGCCTTCACTGTCAGTGCCCTACGCTCTGGCTTGCGCCCATGCTCCCCTGGCCTCTCCATTCATGCAATCTGGCCTGGCTTGCCTACTGTGCTGCTGCAACCTTACCTCCCCAACTCACACTCAAGTCATTCACCTTGATTCTTTGTTTCTCAACCTTCCTTCTCACCAGCTCGCAGTTCTTCCAGAGGGGGGACTACGAGGCAGCATAGACAAGCTACGAGCGAGCAGGAGACATGGACAGTCCGTGATTCGCCCACGCCATGCTTCTCTACGATACTGCCCTGGCCCGCATGAAGCCACACGCTGCCATGTCCTCCCTGCCGCCCGCCTCACACCATGCACCTGGGCCTCTGTTGCCGCCAGCGGTGCTGCCAGCTGTGGCGCGCACCCTGTTTGAGCGCAGCCCCCCTGAGCTGTTGCTGGAGGCGGCTCGCACGCTTGAGGAGATTGGACGGAACGCAGAGGCAGGGCACGCATACGTGAAGGCGAGGAACTACGTGGAGGCAGGTACAAGACGGTGGGTGGGAGGGAGGGCTCCTGGATGGGATGGGTATGTAAAGAGTGTTTGGGGAAGCATTGTGCGAGTGGGCTCTTTGCCAGGGTGGGAGTGTCGCACACTCCTACTCATGCTCGTGCTCCCCCTTCCTCGCTTGCGGTTGCTCTCCCCCTGTGCCCGCCCTGCAAGTGCGAGTCTACCTGCATGCATGCCGGCCCCCGAAGCACATCGACGCTCCGCACTTCAACGAGAAGCTGTGGCGGTTCGCGGAAGTGTCTGATTGGTACAGTGCCAGCGACGACATGCACAGTGCTCTCCTCGTGTACCTGCGAGCTCGCATCTTCCACAAGGGCCTATCCTTTCTCGACACCTGGCAGTAGCCGCCTGCATCCACATCAGCAGCAGCAGTGCAGGGGGCGCAGTGGGTGGTTCAGCTGAGAGGGTGGTACGTGGTGGAGTGTGCGCTGATGAAGGCCTTAGTTGGCCGAAACGCATTCGCACGCGACTTCTGGGCCTAATGTGTCTGGCATTCTGAACAGACCTTTGCTTACTACTTCCCTCTTTTTCCATAATAGTAGACTAGTACTATAGATCGCCACTCTTAGTAGGCATAATGGCCTCTATTCGTCTGCACCACTGCCTTCCCACCAAGTCGGCATTTCTGGAGGCAGGGCAGCATCTGAGGCAGCTGGTGGCGCTGGAGGACGAGCAGGGCGTCAGCAGCCGCGTGGCAGGGCTGCTGGAGAGAGCAGGCGCGCTGCTAGAGGCGGCGCAGTACTCGTGGCAGCAGGGCTCTCCTGGGCGCGCACTCGTGTGCTTCGTGCACCACTTGCACTGCCGCTTGAAAGCCGTCGGGCGAGGGGCATTGCGGGTGCAAATGAGGAAACGGGCAGGGGAGGCGGAGAGCTCTGGGGGCGGCGTTGAGGTGAGCGCAGAGGAGGTTGAGATGGCGGAGAGGCTGTGGGCGGTGGAGCGGTGGGGCTTTGCTGAGAGGGACGCGTATGAGGCGAGCGACCTGGCATGGGTGAGGGTGGAGATGAGCGTGCTGCTGTTGGTGATGGCCCATGATGTTCATCTTGACACACACGACTCTGCTGCTGGTGGTGATGGCCCATGATGTTCATCTTGACACACACGACTCTGCTGCTGTTGGTGCTGGCCCATGATGTTCATCTTGACACACACGACTCTGCTGCTGTTGGTGATGGCCCATGATGTTCATCTTGACACACACGACTCTGCTGCTGTTGGTGCTGGCCCATGATGTTCATCTTGACACACACAACTCTGCTGCTGTTGGTGCTGGCCCATGATGTTCATTTTCACACACACGACTCTACTGCTGTGAGACGGGATGATGGTGATGCCTGCCAAGGAGCAGTGGGTGCCGGGCTCGGTGGAGAGGGGGCGGCAGTGCAATGCACGGCGGATGGTGATGCGGCGAGGGCTAGGGATGTGGAATTGGAGGCGCGCTTGTCCCGCGCGTGGATGGCTGTAAGACAGGGGTACGCCGTTCCAGCAGATGTTGTAGAGAATCGCACGAGCGCGGCTGGTGCAAAGGTAGGGGGTGTCGATAACAGTGGTGGTAGAGGTGGGAAGGGCAGGTGAGATGGGGCGATTGGGGAAAATTCCCTCTCTATAGGAACCCAACTTTCACCCTTGTCATTTTCCCAACCTCTCAAATCCACCTCACCCAAATTGGCCAAACTTGCCAACCTGCTTTGGCTTCTCCCAACCACTTGGCAGCAACTATAGTGAAAGTGACGAATGTTTCCCAGACCAATGGTCTTTACCCTTCATACAGTCACCCCACAAATTCCCAAAGTCGCCGCAACGAAATATCAAAAGCATACCAACTTCGATTGCTCATAGCGTTCTCGTTCTTGCTCCGATTGAAGCGGCCCTTGGTTCGTCGGAAAGCTCTTGAGCAGAGAAGTCATCTCAAATATCTGCTCAAACAAAATAAAATTCACACACACACTCACAAAGTCCAAACCATGCCAAACACAAATTCTTACGCACGCACACACGAACGTGAGCCAGAGAACCCCTGACGCGGTAGTCAGCTGCTACTCCCCGAAAACATATCCAAAGGTAGACCGGCGTCACCCGTGGCCGTGCGTCACTGGGCCACATGTTCAGCTGGTGTGCGGCGTAGCAGACTGGCTATGGCCACAGGAACTCGGGGGCACTGGCATGGCACATGGAGGTCCGGGCAACCTCCATGACTAGGTTGACGCGCCGCTCAGCGACCCTGTTCTGCTGTGGCGAGTGTGGTAGCGTGTAAGGGTGATCCCCTCACCCTGAGAGAACACCTCCAGGCGAGTGGAAGCAAACTCGCCACCAAAGTCCAAGTGTAGCCGAAAGGCCATGGGTGCCACCCCTCGCTAGTAGCCATGGCTCGAGGACGGTAGGCACTTCGGCCTTCCGTCGCAAGGGAACAGGGTTTAGGGTCTGTGCAGGAGGCAACTGGCTAGTCCGTAGGAAACGTGGTGACTATTCCGAGGTTGTGGAGGTGGCTGACACCCACCAAGTTCCTGGAGAATGAGGGGGTGTAGTAACCTGTGAGGACCCCAGAGGGAGCCGCCGGACACGGGAGAGTGGTGGTGTTGTGGGCAACCACCTGTCCCACTGAGGGGTCAGCCAAGGCGACAGTGACTAGAGCGCGTGTCAAACTATGATTTCTATGGTTTGTATGTTATAGTCTATGTGTGTTGTATTTGTGCTAGGGTTAGGGTGAACCTTGCCTATATCTATCTTGTTTGTTCATTGTTAGTCTAGTCATTCTTCCGTTCATTTCTTGACATGGTATAGAGCTAGGTTCGTTCCCATGGGCCCACCACCCCGTGCCTCGCTCGTCGTTTGTAGCCCGCAGATCGTGCCACGCCCGTTCGTTAGTGCCCCGTGCCTCGTTAGATCGCGCCCGCGCCGCCCGCCAGTCCGCGTTCGCTCGTACCCTGTTCGTTAGCAAACCGTACCCGCCTGTTAGCGCCACGTACCCTACCCGTTCGCGCCCCGTCCGTCAGCGCCCCGCACCCGCCCGTTAACCTCCCGGACCCCGCCCGTTAACCTCCCGTACCCCGCCCGTTAGCACCCCGTACCCTACTCGTTCGCGCATCGTCCGTCAGCGCCCCGTACCCCGCCCGTGAGCACCCCGTATCCCGTCCGTTAGCGCCCCGTACCCCGCCCGTTCGCGCCCCGTTCGTTCAATGTCTGCACCTCGCTCGTGCCCCATTAGATCGCGCCAGAGCTGCCCGCCTGTCCGCGCCCGCTCGTATCCCGTCCGTTAGCGCCCCGTCTCCCGCCCGTTCGCGCCCTGCGCCCTGCATGTACGCATACCGCCACCCGCACGTCGCCCGCACCCGCACGCACGTATGCGTACACAGCCGCACACACAAAGCCGCACGTGCAAGCGCACGCAGCGGCGCGCCCGCCCGTAACCCTAACCCGCCCGTAACCCTAATCCGCTCGTCCCCGCCTGTTTCCGCCCGTTAACGCCCGTTCGCGCCCGTATCCCGCTCGTTCCCGCCCGATCCCGCCCGTTTTCACCCGTTTCCGTCTGTAGAACCCCCGTTCCCACCCTGTGAGGATCTAGGATCGAGCTCAGAAAAGAGAGTTGTAATTGAATGAATCACCTGGGTACAACACGAGGCTATATATAGGCTCGACACAAGGCCCGGTAACCAGGTGTTACGCGAAGGTTCCGAGGGTCGTGAAGCGTCCCGAACAGACCCTTCCCGAATTTGGTAGAAGGCAATTCGGTGGCAACCGAAAAGCCCAGAATTCGGTGCACGCAACCTAGCTCGGTGCTACAATTATAATAAAATATAGGAAAGCACCTAGCCTAGGAGATCAAGCAATTCATGCATGCATAAAATAAACCTAAGCTAGTAATAGCCGAATAAAGTAAAGGCAAGCAAGCATAGCTGGCATAAGCCGTCGTACTCTCACACGTCCCCCCCTCAAAGCTGGGTGGCGTGAGATACACCCTGCTTGACAAGATAGTCCTTGAGAGCACGGCGTGCGTTGCCCATATCAGCTTCTGCAACCCAACTGTCCTCAGTGGGGTCATATCCCTTCCTGCAGATCAGGAACTCGAGGGTATTGCCGCCGCGGCGCCGATGAGTGAGAACGCGCTCCACTTCGTACTCTGGTTCATCCTGTATGAGCACAGGCGGTGGTGGCGGTAGCTGCCGTCCCTAGAACTGTTGGTTGGGGTCCTTGTAGGGTTTCAGTAGCTGAACATGGAAAGCATTGTGAAGCTTCCATGTATCTGGTAAGCGCAAGCGGAATGTAACTGGTGTCACCTGTGCCTCAACGAGAAAAGGACCGCAGAAGCGAGGCCGGAGTTTGGATGGGAGGTGAGACAGGTTCAAGTTGCGCGTGTCAAGAAGCACCTGATCTCCGACTGCTACTGAGTGATCTCGTCGTTGGCGATCGGCATACTGTTTCTGGGAGTTCTGCATCGTGGTGAGACGTCGCTGAGTCTTCTCCCATAGCTGCTGCATGGTGGTGACGAAGTCATGTGCGGCTTGGACGTGTGCCGGTGTGGTTGGCTGCTGTGGTGTAAGTGGTTCCCGTCCGTAACACAGGAAGAAAGGAGTTTTCCCTGTGGCCGCATGTGACGCGTTGTTGTAAGCGAACTCTAGGGTCGGTAACTGTGTGTCCCAGTAGCTGATGTCGTCTTTGCAAGCTGTGCGCAGAAACTGTTCAACCACTTGATTGAGTCGCTCTGTCTGTCCGTCAGTCTGGGGGTGGTATGCTGAAGTAATTGCAAGCCTAGTCCCCAACAGTCCCATGAGCTCCTTCCAGAACTTACTTGTGAATGTTGGGTCTCTGTCTGATATGAGTGTAGCGGGGATGCCGTGGATGGTGATGATGCGGTCGAAGAAGATGCGAGCAGTTGCTTCAGCTGTAGAAGTGGTGTTGGTCGGGATGAAGTGACCCATTTTAGAGAACTTGTCGATCACCACGAGTATAGTGTCATGCCCTCGTGAGGTCGAAGGAAGTCCCGTGATGAAGTCGAGGCTAACGACCTGCTATGGCTGCTCCGGTACGGGTAGAGGCTGAAGTAATCCTGCTTTTTCTGCTTGCTACTCTTCATCCGCTGGCACATGTCGCACGAGGTGACGAACTGTTGTACGTCTGCTGCCATCCTGGGCCAGTAGTAATACTTCGCTATTCTGCTAACGTCTTGTTGCTCCCGAAATGACCCGCGTACGGTACGTCGTGAAACTCCTCCAGGAGAATCTGTCTGAGCGGGGCATAGTTCGGTACCCAAATCTTTTCTGTGCCCTTCCTTACAGCTAAGTCTTCCTCCCACTGTAACAGCTTCTTAGTCTGTGCTGTAGCGATCTCTGCGTCCATGGAGTACCCATGTTGGAATAGACCCTTGAGCAGAGGGTTCATCCTGTTGAGCTGGATGCCTGCGACATGACCGGGGCGGCTCAACGCGTCTGC
Organism: Closterium sp. Naga37s-1; assembly: GCA_947471745.1. Classification (NCBI taxonomy): domain Eukaryota; kingdom Viridiplantae; phylum Streptophyta; class Zygnematophyceae; order Desmidiales; family Closteriaceae; genus Closterium; species Closterium sp. Naga37s-1. The sequence continues at coordinate 82,644 of CANJKZ010000539.1, forward strand.
CTTGTTGTGTAGCCCGGGCTTGTAGACGATGTCGTAGTGGAAGTGAGTTTCCAGGAAGTCCACCCACCGCACCTGTCGTCGTGAGAGCGTCGGCTGCGACTTCAGGTATTTAAGGCTGCAGTGGTCAGTATAAACTGTAGTCTTGGCTCCCTCTAGGTAACACCTCCACGCCTTGAAGGCTATGACTATCGCTAAGGCTTCCTTGTCATGGATGGGGTAATTCAGTTCTGCTCCGTGTAGCTTCTTACTGAGGTAGGCAATAGGCTGTAAACCGTGTCCGTGATCCTGCATCAGTACTGCTCCGACTACCTGGTCACTAGTGTCTGCTTCCACCACGTAGTCTCTGTCTGGATCCGGTAAGATGAGGACTGGAGCTGTAGTGAGTGCTGTTTGTAACTGCTCCATGGCTTGCTGATGAGGAGTATCCCATTTGTAGGGCGTATCCTTTTTCAGTATGTCTGTCAGTGGCGCTGCTATCTTAGCGTACTGCGGCACGAACCTGTTGTAGTAGTTGGCGAAGCCAAGGAATTGCTGCAACTCCTTCACGTTCTCCGGTACTTTCCACTTCTTGACGGCTTCGATCTTCCGCGGGTCCACGTGTACGCCCTCGGCACTCACCATGTGCCCGAGAAACTGCGCCTTCTTCAGGGCGAAGTCGCTCTTCGACAGCTTCACGTAGAACTTGTTTTTCGGCAGGACCTCGAACACCTTCCGCAGATGCTCCGCATTCTACTTCATGTTCTTGGAGTAGATAAGAATGTTGTCCAGGTACACCACTACGCACTCGTCCAGCAGGGGCCGTAGGATATGATTCATCTCTGCCTGAAACGTTGCTGGTGCGTTGCAGAGTCCGAACGACATCACCAAGTATTCGTAGGAGCCGTATCTGGTACGGAACACCGTCTTGTGGATCGAGTTGTCCGCCATCTTGATCTGCCAGTAACCTGACCGTAGGTCCAGCTTCGAAAAGACTGTTGCACCACGCAGTTGGTCCAGTATTTCGTCTCTACGCGGTATGGGATATTTGTTTTTGACTGTCTGTTTATTCAGTGCGCGGTAGTCGATGCACATCCGTAAACTGCCGTCTGGTTTTGGAGTGAAGAGAACTGGTGCACCGTAGGGAGAGGTGGATGGGCGGATCAGTTGTCTGTCCAGTAAATATTCGATCTGTTTCTTCATGTCTGTCAGTTCGGTCAGACTCAGTCGGTATGGTGCACGTGAGACGGGTTTCGCACCTGGTTCCTCCACGATCTCGTGCTCGTGGGTGCGTGCTGGAGGTACGCCTGCAGGTAGGTCGTCGGGCATTATATCCTTGTACTGCCCCAAGACCTCCTTCACTGCTGCAGGTAGCTCCGAACTCGGCTTCTCCTCCTCTGCTGCTGCCATAACCAGAGCTAAGTAACTCGTGTTACTCTCGTTCACCGTCTGTTCGAACCGCTCCAGTGTCGTTTCAGGAACGCTCCCTGTATCCGTCCAGCTTTGCAGCTCCACTCTTTTCCCGTTGTTGTAGATGCACGCCTTCCTGTTGACCCAGTCGATCTCGGGGTTGAACCGCTTCAAGAAATCTCGCCCCAAGATGAAATCTAAACCTTTGATGTTCGTGATCGGCAACGTCGGCTTCCACCTCAGCGCGGGTCTTGCAGGGAGATAAAGGGTGAATCCACTCCCAGCATTACTTGGGCGCTCTTCCGTGGACCGGCGTGCGGAGATGTCGGCGAACCGTGGAATCTGTGTTGCGCATTACGTTAAGCGTTGGGCCTGACCCTCGACGCCCCGCGAGCCGGGTGATTCCGGCCGGGGCAGAGGAGGGGAAAAATAAGGGCTCGACGGTGAGCACACCTCGCGTAGCGGACCGCTCCCACATCCGGGTGATTTCCGGCGGGAAGGCTCGTGCGAGAAAGGGGGAAAAGGGCAAACGTCGCAGGGGGCTTTCGAGCCTGCTGGGACTGAGGCCCGCGAGGGTGCCGTCAAGGCTCCCGCGCTCCTGATTACCTTGGGGAAGGGCTACCTGGTTGATCCTGCCAGTAGTCATATGCTTGTCTCAAAGATTAAGCCATGCATGTCTAAGTATAAGAGGGCATTTGTTCCCTCGAAACTGCGAATGGCTCAATAAATCAGTTATTGTTTATTTGATGGTGCCCAATTACTCGGATAACCGTAGTAATTCTAGAGCTAATACGTGCAAAATGTCCCGACCTCACAGAAGGGACGCATTTATTAGAGCAAAGGCCAATGCCGGGCTTGCCCGGTCCATTTGGTGAAACATGGTAACTCCGCAGATCGCACGGCCTTGTGCCAGCAACGCATCATTCAAATTTCTGCCCTATCAACTTTCGATGGTAGGATAGAGGCCTACTATGGTGGTAACGGGTGACGGAGAATTAGGGTTCGATTCCGGAGAGGGAGCCTGAGAAACGGCTACCACATCCAAGGAAGGCAGCAAGCGCGCAAATTACCCAATCCTGACAGAGGGAGGTAGTGACAAGAAATAACAATACCGGGCTCTTCGAGTCTGGTAATTGGAATGAGTCGAATTTAAATCCCTTAACGAGGATCTATTGGAGGGCAAGTCTGGTGCCAGCAGCCGCGGTAATTCCAGCTCCAATAACGTATATTTAAGTTGTTGCAGTTAAAAAGCTCGTAGTTGGATATCCGGAGGTCGTGCAGCTGTAGTGATGCTTCGCCGTGGATGGGAAGTTTCGTTCCGTCCACAATTGTTGCCGAAAACTTGGTCTCCTCGGAAGGTTCTCCAATTTTCTCCAACGTCCCGCGGTCACACACCGAGTGAGATGCACCGCTGTCCACCAGTGCCTGGAGGCGTCGTCCTTTGCATAACACCTCGAGGAGTAGTGGTTCCTGCTGCGCTGAGTAGCAAAAGAGGGTCTCATTGATAGGATCATAGGGTGCATCAAAGATATTACCATCCCTATTTCCTATACCTGACTCCTGTGGGGGTAGGAGGTACTTTCCAACTTCACCTGGGGGGTAGGAGGATTTTTCCGAGGCTTGTACAACTTCTCATGAGCCTGGAATTTTCCTCTAAGCCTTTGCAGCTGTGTAGGCTTCACCTGTGGGCAAAAGGAGCCTTAACACTGGGCTGCGGGGAGAGAATATTAACTCCACGGAACGCACGACCCTTTTCTACGCTCCATAGTACTTTGCCCAACTTCTCAGGTACCTGAATAATTTATAAATGTCAGAATGAACAAGAGTGATTGCACTAGGAAAGAGTTGGGTACAAGTAGGAAACCCTAAACTTATTGTACCCCATAGTAACTACCCCACTACAGCCTAAACAAACTGTAGCAGATATGACATTTGACACACCCCCATAGGCAAGGTGGGGGAGAGCAAGGGGTCACAAGACCAGTCAAGAAAGGCAAAGCAAGCACAGGGTGGATCACAATGTCACCACACACTCTGAGCACAAGCAAAGGGCCACAAGGCCAGTTCACATGCAGAGGCATATATGCAACACAAACAGCACAGTGATCTCTACCTAGCAAAGCAAGCATGCAGGTATATATATATAGATCACAGTACAAGCAAAGCCTATAGCAAGTGACGAAAAGTGGGCACAAGCCCTAGCATAGAGCAAAAACGCTGATGATCACCAGACTGAAGTGCCTTGGTGAATATATCAGCAGTGTTGGCCCAAGTGGCCACGTAACGCAGACGAAGCTGACCACGCTGCTGCAACTCTCGAGCCAGGAAGTAACGCAGAGCGATGTGCTTCGTTCTGTGCTCCAGTCTGTGCTCCTCACACAAGGCAATGGCTGCCTTGTTGTCGACGTACAGCACTGGAGGAGAACGAGGCCGCTCTCCCAAGTCAGTCAGCAGGTAGGTGAGCCAGCGCAACTCCTGTGCAGCCATGGCTGTGGCGTAGATCTCAGCCTCACAACTGGAGCTGAGAACTGAAGACGAACGAGTAGATCGCCAAGAAACTGAACCAGAGCCAAGGCTGAAGGTGTAACCCTGTGACGACCGCTGAGTAGCCTGGTCGTCAACCCAAGAAGCGTCTGAGTGCCCAGTGAGAACAACTGAGCTCCTCCCTCCAAGCACTAGCCCCATGTCTGATGTACTGCACAAGTAGCGCAGTACCCTCTTAGCAGCAGCCATGTGCTCAGGTCGGTGCCGACCAGGTGCCACGTAGCGAGCCAGAAGACCAAGAGGGTACGCAAGGTCAGGACGAGTGCGAGTCATCAGGTACATGAGGCAGCCAACTAGCTCTGGGTAAGGACCACTCGGCTCTACGGACTCGTCCGAAGGTGGAGCTGAGAGCGAGTGACCTGTAGCCAGAGGAGTGGCCTGTGCCGATGACCAGGTGAAGCCGAAGCGCTGAAGGACCTGCTGTACCATGTGTGACTGAGTCAGGGTGATGGTGCGGCGTGCTCTGTCCCGGGTGATCCGCAAGCCAAGATAGCTTGTCAGCTCACCCAGGACTGTGCACGTGTGTCTCTTCTGCAGCTCCGAATTCACGTGGGCGAGAGCCTCAGTGTCAGCAGTGGCAAAGACCAAGTCGTTGACGTACACGAGGATGTAGAACGGCGGCAGTGAAGTGTCGGTGCGCAGAAACAGCGACGGGTCAGCAGTAGAAGGAGCAAACCCAAGAGCAGCAAGTGTAGTCCTCAGTGTGTCGTGCCACTCACGGGGCGCCTGGCGGAGACCGTAGACCGGCCGCCGGAGGCTCCACTGGGTACCAGGAGGAAACGACCCAGTGAAGCCAGGAGGGCGGCGCAGCCAGATCTCCTCGTGCAGGCTGCCCTGCAAGAAAGCTCTGCTGAAGTCAAGAGAGTGAAGCTCGTAGTCACGCTGAGCGGCAATGTGCAGCAGCACCCGAAGAGTGGTCATCTTCGGGGTAGGGGAGAAGGTCTGGAAGAAGTCTACTCCCTCTCGCTGACTGAAGCCTCGAGCAACGTAACGAGCCTTGAAGACAGGCGGAGAACCTGGCGACCGCTTCACCCTGAAAATCCACATGCCACTGACGATGTTCGCCCCAGGAGGGGGAACGTCGTCGACGTAAGTGCCAGTGGACTTCCAGGATGCCATCTCTACGTCCATGGCTATCTGCCACTGAGAGGAGTACTCACCCGCGATCGCCTCAGCGTAAGAGCGCAGGGTCGGGATGTCTGGAGCATCCGGGTCTCCCTCAGGTGCAAGCAGCATGGCCACAAGATGAGGTACAGCAGCGGCAAAGCACTCAAACTCCTCCTGCCTGTCCTCAAGGACGTCCGTGCCAAGAGCACACTCACCCCCGACGGACGGAGGACAGACAGACTCAGACTCAGCAACAAGACTCGCAGCGTAGTCTAGACGACAGTGAGCAGCAAAGTCGACAAGCTCAGCAACTAAGGCAGACGCAGCAGCTGACTCAAAGGAAGGGTCAGTGACAACAGTGGCCAGGAGACGCGTGACAGTAGGACTAGCAGCACGAAGGGAGTCAGACTCCGGGTCAGCAAGAGTAGGAAGAGATGACGCAGGAGGAGACGGCAGAGGGACACGCTGTGGAGCAGTGGAAGGACGCAGAGTCATATAGTGTGTGCCAGGGACAGGCGGAGGACGCTCACGCGGAACACGACGACCAGTGCGAGCAGCACGAACAGGCGACGCTCGACGAGACTCAGGCGACGCAGGACGAGACTCAGGCTCACGACGCTCCGTAAGACCGCCTGTCGGACGAGTGCAGGGAGAAGGACCAGGGAGTGGCGAGGCAGGCGGTAACTGTGACTGCGACTGGACAGGCGGAGGACACCCTAAGGAGGGAGCAGGACAAGGAGGAGGCGACTGACCAAGAACCTGCTGAAGGAGCGGAACGAAGTACGGCCGCGGCCGTGAAGTGCCCCTAGAACCAGCAGAGACAGTACCAGAACCCCCAGCAGCAGCTCCAACTCCCGCAGCACCACCAGCAGCTCCAGTAGTGTCAACTCCAGTACCTCCAGCAGCACCAGCTCCAGCTGCACCGTCGGCTCCAGCACCTGCAGGAGGACGAGAGTCAGCACCTCCAGCTCCAGCCCCTGCAGCACCAACCCCAGGGTCAGCAGCTACACCAACTCCAGCAGGCCCAGCGGCCTCAGATCCACCGGTAGGTCCAGCAGCTCCAGCACCTCCAGCTCCAACTCCAGCACCAGCAGCACCTCCAGCAGCTCCAGCACCAGCAGTACCTCCAGCAGCTCCAGGACCTCCAGCTCCAACTCCAGCACCAGCAGCACCTCCAGCAGCTCCAGCACCAGCAGTACCTCCAGCAGCTCCAGGGCCTCCAGCGGGCGGCACCCCAACGCTAGGAGCGCCGCTCCGGAGGCTGCAGCGCCGAGCGTACCACTCACGCAGCCGCTGTGGGGAGGGAGGCTCCGGCCGCGACAAAGTACCCGCAGCACCACCAGCTCCAACTCCGGCAGAACCCCCAGCTCCAGCAGCCCCACGCCGGAGGCTGCAACGCTGAGAGTACCACTCACGCAGCTGCTGTGAAGAGGGAGCGCCACCAGGCGCTGCACGGTCAGTCTCAGCTCTCCCAGGCTCAGCACCCCCAGTCTCAGCACCCCCAGGCTCAGCACTCCCAGGCTCAGCACCCCCAGTCTCAGCACCCCCAGTCTCAGCACCCCCAGGCTCAGTACTCCTCGCAGGACCAGAGTCGACAGCTACCTCGACAGGCTCGACCGGGTCTACCTGGGAAACACCTGAGGGAGCAGGACCCTGGGGAGGGAGGGGGTCTACCGAAGGGGCACCTGGGGTAAGGAAGAGAGGCGGGGGGGGGAGCGGTGCAGTGCAGTAGGGGAACAGACGCTAAAAGGGTACCGACTCGTCAAAAGTGACGTCCTGAGAGGGGAAGACACGGCGCGAGGTGGGGTGGTAAAACTGCCAACCAGGCGCGTCAGGGACAAAGCCAAGGAAGACACAGGGCACAGCGCGGGCGGAGAGCTTGTCCGCGGTGGTATCGCGGACAAAGGCACGAGCATCCCAGACCTGGAAACGCGACGCATCGCCAACCTTCCCCGTCCACAGCAGTGTGGGCGAGGTCTCCGGAGCAGAGACACGGGGCCAGAGGTTGAGCTGATGCGCAGCGTACTGGACTGCAAACGGCCACAGGAAATGGGGGGCAGCCGCATGGATCAAGGAGGTACGAGCGACCTCCATGACTAAGCCAATGCGGCGCTCAGCAACCCCATTCTGCTGCGGAGAGGCCGGAAGCGTGAACATCTGGCGGATGCCGTGCTCCGCATAGTAGGCTACCAAGAGGTCGGAGGAAAACTCACCACCCCGGTCAGAGTGCAGACGCAGGACAGGAAAGTCCGACTGGAACCGCTCACGGAGCTGGAGACGAGCAGCGCGGATCCAAGGGATCAAAACATCAGGGACCTCACCCTTGGTGCGCAAGGGGAAGACCGTGGTGTAGCGCGTGTAGTCGTCGACAACCAGCAGGAAGTACCGCTCGTGGCCCTGTCCACGGACGCGGGCTGGGCCCCACACGTCCAGGTGGAGAGTCTGCAGGGGAGCCTCTGTGGGAGGGAACGAGGAGGAGTGAGGAGTGGCGCGCTGCCGCCCCTCGACACAGGGAAGACAGGGAGGAGCAGGCAAGGGTGGGAGGGGAGGGAGAACCCTGGGAAGACCAGAGACAAGGTACCGGGAGTGCATGCCACGAAGGCGCTGCACTGACGGGTGACCAAGACGGTGGTGCCAAAGAACTGTCTGGTGCGACAGGGAGCGACACGAGCAGGGGGCGGACAACTGACCTGACGCAGACGCAGACGCCGCTACCTGAGGGGACTTAGTGGTCAGTGCGTACAAGTCCGACCCCGGCTGCCGAGTGAAGGTAGCCAGGTGCCGACCCGTCTGGGCACACGTGCAGTGTGTCACACGCTCGTAGGCAGGGGTGAACTGGTGAACACCCGCATCCTGGAGCGCAGAACCCGCCACCAAGTTCGTAGAGAACGAGGGGAGGTAAAGGCCCGACAGTGTGCCGGACGGGACAGCAGGACAAGGGAGGGCAGTGGTGGAGGTCGCAAGGACCGGACGCCCGGAGGGGTCAGCCAGGGAGACAGCAACCGGTCTAGGGAGCTGCTCTAGGGCAGTGCGGTCGCGAAAGAAATAGCGGAAAGCACATGAGTCCAGTGTGAAGGTGTGCAGTGCCTCAGTAGACGTAGGACCTGAAGGCGCAGACTCACAAGCACCTGAAGCAGCAGATTCACGAGCGCCTAGGGCAGCAGCCTCACCAGCACCTGGAGCAGGAGACGCACGAGCACCTAGAGCAGCAGCCTCACCGGCACCTGGAGCAGCAGACTGGATACCGGGTGTCAACATATATTTTATATGTGTTGTTTAGGTTAGTCTAGGTGTTACGTTTCTACTTACTTGCATGATTAGGGTTTGCTATATCTAGGGTTGTACTTCACATTTTCTATCAATTCATTCTTATCGTAACATGGTATAGAGCTAGGTTTCCCTTAGGCGATTTTTCCCCTAGGCGATTTTTTCCCTTAGGCGAAATTTCTCTCGATAGTCTATGGGCCCACCACCTGCGCGCCTCGTAGCGACCCATAGCCCGAAGCGCCCTGCCCCGTAGAGCCCGAGTAGGTCGCGCCCCCCCGTCGACATCGCGCGTCACCCGTTTCTGCCCTGCGCCCCACCCGTTTTTGCCGTGCGTCACTCGTTTTCTGCCCCGCGCCCCACTCGTTTTACCCCGCGCGTTTCCCCCCAGCCCTCTAGCGCGCAGCAGACGAACGCGCGTAGCTGCGCGCGCAGCCTTAGTCGCACCCGCAGCTTCGCGCTAGTACGTCGCGGCCGCGCGCACGTGCAGCCCACCGTCCTAACCGCCCCCCAGACCTGAAAACCCGCCATTACAGACCTGAAAACCGCCGCCGAACTTGGAAACCCGCCGCCCCAGACCTGAAAACCGCCGCCCCAGACCTGACAACCGCCGCCCCACCTGGAAACCTGCTGCCCCACCCGTTCCAGGCACCTCACCCGGGATCAGCCGCCCCATCCAGTCCTCTCCACCGCATTGAACCGCACAGAACTGCACATAACTGCACAGAACCGCACAGAACCGCCGCCTTAACAGCTTCCCCACCTGAAAACCACCGCCCCAGACCTGACAACCGCCGCCCCACCTGGAAACCTGCTGCCCCACCCGTTCCAGGCACCTCACCCGGAATCAGCTGCCCCACCCAGTCCTCTCCACCGCATTGAACCTCACAGAACCGCACAGTACTGCACATAACCGCACAGAACTGCACAGAACCGCCGCCTCACCCGTAGCCCGCTGCCTTAACAGCTTCCCCACCTGAAACCTGCCTCCCCACGACCTACCACACCCGCCGTCAGTAGCCCTAGCCGATTACACTACCGCCAGCTACACCAGCAGCAGCATAGGCTGCCCCCAGCGCACCAGCAGCAACGTAGGCTGCCCCCAGCAGAACCAGCAAAACCAGCAGAACCAGCAGAACCAGCAGAACCAGCAGAACCAGCAGAACCAGCAGAACCAGCAGAACCAGCAGAACCAGCAAAACCAGCAGAACCAGCAGAACCAGCAGAACCAGCAGAACCAGCAGAACCAGCAGAACCAGCAGAACCAGCAGAACCAGCAGCAGCATAGGCTGCCCCCAGCGAACCAGCAGCAGCATAGGCTGCCCCCAGCGCACCAGCAACAGCTTAGGCAACTGCCTGCGCACTAGCAGCATTGGCTGCCCCCTGGAGAACCAGTAGCAGCCTAGGCTGCCTCTCAGCAGAACCAGAAGCAGCACAGGCTGCCCCCAGCGCACCAGCAGCAGCTTAGGCTGCCCTCAGCAGAACCAGTAGCAGCATAGGCTCACATGGCATGTACTAGGGTTCTACAGCAGCAGGGCCAGCCGCAGCACTCCCGTCAGTTGGGGCCTGCGGGTCCAAAGTGTGGCGCCCCCAGCAGTGGCTCAGCTAGCAGTGGGCGAGACGTCGGCCCCTGCGGGTACCGGGCCCTGACAGGCCCTGGTGCTGGCACTACCTGCTGGAGTCCTGACCACACTGCGTCCAGCTGCTACCGTCGGCTCGACGACCTCCACCGTGAGCGTTTTGGTCCTCACGCTATTACACCGCACTGGCCTTCACCGCACTCCCTGCCTCACCCCCTGGCTTCCCGTCCGTCCCGCAGTTTCCTCCTCCTTCTTCTCTGCGGTCGGTTGCTGCGGAGCCTGGGGGTGTTCCTGCGGGAGGTACTGGAGGCCCCGGGGGTGTTGGTGGTGGAGGTGCTGGTTCTGGGGGTGCTGGAGCTGGAGGCACTGGCACTGTGGCGCCTACACCGTGCACTGTACGTTTCCTGACCCGTGAGCAGCGTCTCCTCCGGTTGGAGAGGGAGGAGCGTGAGCGATTTGAGAGGGCACAGCAGCAGCAGCAGCAGGAGAGAGTAGAGGAGGAGTCACAGCAGCAGCACGAGAGGGTAGCGCAGGAGTCCCGGTCGCAGCAGCGGGTGCAGCTACAGCCGCAGCAGGAGAGGGTAGAGGAGGAGTCACGGCCGCACCAGGAGAGGGTAGAGCAGGAGTCCCGCCCGCAGCAGCAGGTGCAGTTACAGACACAGCAGGAGAGAGTAGAGGAGCAGTCACGGCCGCACTAGGAGAGGGTAGAGCAGGAGTCCCACCCGCAGCAGCAGGTGCAGTTCCAGACGCAGCAGGAGAGAGTAGAGGAGGAGTCACGGCAGCAGCAGGAGAGGGTAGCGCAGGAGTCCCGGTCGCAGCAGCGGGTACAGCTGCAGCCGCAGCAGGAGAGGGCAGAGGCGGAGCCACAGGAGCAGCAGCAGGGGCCGGTACCGTCGCAGCAGACGCCAGAGGAGGCGGAGCAGCAGCGACTGCGACTACGCGACCTCCCCGACCCAGCACCTGCACGCTTTGTTCGTGGTCCCCTGTCGTCCCCTCCTGTTCCACCAGTTGAGTCCCTTTCCTCCTCCCAGTGGACTCGTCGTCCTCCCCTCAGTCGTGCTGTGTCTCCACAGCCCCGTCGGTCCCGTTACCGTGCAGACGGTCCGTTTCACCTTGTTCTCCGCTCTCGTGTTCCACCTCCTCCTGTCCTTCCACAGCCCCCTGAGTCGTCCCTCACTGTGCTTCACGACCCGTTGTCCGACTACCTCCGTGCCTCCCGTCCTGTCGTCTCCCGTGTTTTGTCCGCGTTGGTCACTCACCCGACTGCACCTCTGTCGTCTGTCTCAGCACTTGTTACCACTGTCTCTGGCTTTGCCTCTTCCCACCGCCTTGACTACGCCGCTCACTTGGTGAGTGGCCCTGCACGTTCTCCGTCCTCTGGGGGTGCTCCTGTCTTTCCCCTGGAGGTCGTAGAGGACAGGCAGTTCGAGCTTGGTTTTCTTGCGGCCGCTGTTCCTCATCTCTGCGCCATGCTGCTTGCCCCTGAGGGGGATCCAGACGCCCTTGACATCCCGATCCCTCGCACTCACGCCGAGGCGGTCTCGGGACCCTGGGCTTCGTACTGGATAGCAGCTGAGGAGGCAGAGATGGCATCTTATAGGTCCACAGGCACTTACGTCGACGCAGTCCCACCACTTGGGACGAATGTCGTCAGTGGCCGATGGCTCTACAAGGTGAAGCGGCCGCCTGGATCACCACCTGTGTTCAAGGCACGCTATGTTGCGAGAGGCTTCAGTCAGCGAGAGGGGGTGGACTTCTTCCAGACCTTCGCTCCCACCCCGAAGATGAGTACTCTTCGGGTGTTGCTGCATATTGCAGCCCAGCGCGACTACGAGTTGCACTCCTTGGACTTTTCCACCGCGTTCCTTCAGGGGAGCCTGCACGAGCAGATCTGGCTGCGTCGCCCGCCTGGCTTCACTGGCTCTTTCCCACCTGGGACCCAGTGGCAGCTGCGTCGACCAGTCTACGGCCTGCGTCAGGCCCCACGTGAGTGGCACGACACACTTCGCTCGACCCTTGCAGCTCTTGACTTCTTTCCGTCGTCTGCTGACCCGTCACTGTTCGTTCGCCGTGGCTCGACCCCGTTCTTTGTCCTGGTCTACGTCGACGACCTAGTGTTCGCCACTCCCGACCGACGCGCGCTGGCCTCCGTGAAGGAGGAACTGCAGAGGAGACACACTTGCACTGACCTTGGTGAGCTGCAGCACTACCTTGGCCTGCAGATCACCAGGGACAGGGCAGCTCGCACCATTACGCTGACTCAGTCGCATATGGTCGAGCAGATCCTCACGCGGTTTCGCTTCCCGTTCTCCAAGGTACAGCTCACCCCTCTTGGTGTGGATCATGGGCTCACGGCTCCACCTTCGGACGAGTCATTTGAGTCCAGTGGTCCATATCCTGAGCTGGTGGGTTGTCTCATGTACCTGATGACCTGTACTCGCCCAGACCTAGCTTACCCTCTTAGCGTCCTTGCGCGCTTTGTTGCGCCTGGGAGACACCGACCTTCCCACTGGTACGCTGCTAAGAGGGTGGCGAAGTATGTGGCGAGTACATCAGGCATGGGACTTGTCCTTGGAGGGAAGCAGCCAGTTACACTCACAGGTTACTCGGACTCGTCGTGGGCCGACGACGCGGAGACGCGTCGGTCTACACAGGGGTACTCCTTTAGCCTCGGGGCAGGTGCTGTTTCGTGGCGGTCGACTCGGGCGTCGTCTGTCGCCGGTTCCAGCTGTGAGGCAGAGGTGTACGCTGCGGCCATGGCCGCTCAGGAGCTTCGCTGGCTGTCTTTCCTTCTCACCGACCTTGGTGAGCGGCCTCGCTCTCCCCCAGTCTTGTTCGCCGACAACAGGTCTGCTGTCCTGTTGTGTGAGGAGCCCCGACTGGTTGGGAAGGCGAAGCACATCCAGCTTCGTTACTTCCTTCTGCGTGAGTTGCAGCAGCGTGGACAGGCACTCGTTCGACGTGTGGTCTCTGAGGCAAACACGACAGATATCTTCACCAAGGCGTTGCCGCCTTGTGACCACCAGCGTTTCTGCACCCAGCTTGGCCTTGTGCCTGCCCGTCCTCACTTGCTTGCTTAGAGATGCCTTGTTCTGCATGTCTTGTACTCTTGCATCTCTTTATATTTGCTATATACCTGCATGTGGACTGGCCTTGTGGCCCCTTGCTTGCTCTCGGAGTGTGTGGTGACTTTGAGCTCCACCCTGAGATTTGTCTTGTTCTTGTAGACTGGTCTTGTGACCGTTGCTTGCTCTTGTTGTTTCTACAGGACTTCCGTCACCTAGACTATGGGGGTGTGTCAACATATATTTTATATGTGTTGTTTAGGCAAGTCTAGGTGTTACGTTTCTACTTACTTGCATGATTAGGGTTTGCTATATCTAGGGTTGTACTTCACATTTTCTATCAATTCATTCTTATCGTAACACCGGGGTCAGGCGGCACACACAGGTGACAGGCTCCCTCGGCACTAGTAGACAATGCATACATTGCAGTGAGAATAGCATCATAGTCAAGAGCAAAGATATCTACCCTCTGCCTAAGCAGCTCCACCCAGTCGGGGAGCTCAGCGTCGTCGCCAAACTCTGTACGCCAGGCGTCGCTCAGACGGGCAAAGCAGCGAGACGCTGTGTGACCAGGCGTCCCGCAAGGCTGACCAGTCCGGACACCCGTGCTAATAACGTACGGGCAGCGAGCAGGACTCAGCGACCCTCTACTCTGAGTGTACCACTCACACAGCTGCTGGGGCGAACGAGTCTCGCGCAGACGACACTGCTGCTGCACCGGGCCACTACAACAAACTCCCGAACTACCCACGCCAGGACGACTCCCACTACTGCCACCCCGACAACCCCAACTGGCGTACCACTCACGAAGCTGCTGGGGCGTGAGGGACACACGCGGAAGGCCCTGGGGCTGCATCTGGCCACGCCAGGAGCAGCAGTAGAAGCAGCAGCAGCAGTAGTAGCGGCAAGAGCGGCAGTAGCAGTAACAGCAGCGCGGGCAGGGCAGTGCTCACCAGTAATAGGAAGGGCAGGTGCACGACGGAGGCGACTGCGGGGCCTCTACAGCGGCAGGGCGGGGCCGCGATCGCGGCAGGGAGCTCCGCAGCAGCTGCTGCAGGGCGGGGCCAGGGCCACGACGGTCGCTGCTGTAAGGGTGGCTGCTGCAGGGGCGGCTGCTACAGGGGCCAGGGGCGGCTGCTGCAGGGGCGGCTGCTCCAGGGGACAGGGGCGGCTGCTGCAATGGCGGCTGCTCCAGGGGCAGCTGCTCCAGGGGCGGCTGCTCCAGGGGCCAGGGGCGGCTCCTGCAGTGGCGGCTGCTCCAGTGGCCAGGGGCGGCTGCTGTAAAGGTGGCCGCTCCAGGGGCCAGGGGCGGCTGCAGGTGCGGCTGCTCCAGGGGCCAGGGGCGGCTGCTGCAGTGGCGGCTGCTCCAGGGGCCAGGGGCGGCTGCTCCAGGGACGGCTGCTCCAGGGGCGGCTGCTCCAGGGGCGGCTACACCAACGTGGCGGGCAGGGGCGACGCCGCGGGCAGGGGCGACGCGGCGGGCAGGGCGACGCGGCGGACAGGGGCGACGCCGCGGGCAGGGCGACGCGGCGGGCAGGGCGACGCGGCGGGCAGGGGCGACGCCGCGCGGGCCCCGCAGGAGTGTGGCGACGAGCGGGGGGGGGCGACGCCCGGGTCCCGCTGGGGCGGCGCGACGCGCAGGAGTCGCACCTCGCGGGTCCCGCGGGGGCGTCGCGAAGAGGCGGGGGTGACGCGCGGGTCCCGCGGGGGCGTCGTAACGAGGCGGGAAGGGGACGCGCGGGTCCTGGCGGGCTGCAGCCGTCGGCGTGCGGCAGCCGCGGCGCGCGGGTGACGGCCTGCGCGCGAGCGTCGGCCTACGGGCGGCGGCGGCCTACGGGCGGCGTACGGGCGGCCTACGGGCTGCGTAAGGGCGGCCTACGGGCGGCGTACGGGCGGCCTACAGGCGGCGGCGGCCTAGGGGCGACGGTGGGCGACGGGCAGCCTACGGGCGGCGGCCGACGTGCAGGCAGGTCGCGGGCAGCTCAAGGGGCCGCGCGAGGCCGGTACGAACTGCGTGGGCAGCTAGCGGGCTACGTGCGCACGGACAGAGGACGGCGCGCGGGCAGAACGAAGGGCGGGGCGCGCGAGGGCGCACTAGCAGTAAAAGGGCGCACGAGGGCGCACGAGCAGAGAAAGGCGCACGAGGGCGCTTCTAGCGGAATAGTGGGCTCGTAGTAGTAAGCGGTCCTAGGTGGCTAACCTAGGCTCGTGATACCATGTCAGAATGAACAAGAGTGATTGCACTAGGAAAGAGTTGGGTACAAGTAGGAAACCCTAAACTTACTGTACCCCATAGTAACTACCCCACTATAGCCTAAACAAACTGTAGCAGATATGACATTTGACAATAAAGGCTTTTTCTTGGCCTCTAAATCTCCCCTGAATTTCTCAAAGCATTGAAAACCACAAGAAGCAATATTTTTAGTTAGAGTATCTTTATAGTATACGTTTAACGAATTCTTACCTTCGTGGGTGTTCGGCTGGAGTTTGCCGGTCGGTGCAGAGTCTTTTTTCGCGGAGCCTCCATTCGCCTCGGCGATTTCCCCTGACGCCGGCCGGTCGTGACGTTTTATATTCGCGCCATCATTTTCTCCTTTTTTCACCTGCTCTGAAGTCGCCACGTCGTCGCCCTTTTCTGCTTTTCGGATCTTTACGCGATCGCCAAGTCGATCCGCGGCTACTGGCGATTCCCGTTTTTTTACTTCGGGGGTGCTCCACTGTTGCCGCCCAGCATTGCCGCACGTGCTTTCTTCATTTTGTAGCACGACAAGATTTGATGCCTCCGCAAAATTCGCATTTTGTCGGTTGCTGCTTCGCGTCAAATTTGTCGATATCCATCGGTTCGGTGAACGTGGGGGGTGCCGATCGCTCCGGGCCAAATGTACGGTTTGACCCGTAGCGTCGTGTTTCGGGTTGACCTCGCGTCAACGCGTCGTACCTTTCGGCTGCCCGTACAATGTCGCGGTAGCTACTGTGTTCGCCGAAATCACCTGCCGTCGAATCTTCATTTTCACGCCTTCGGTTAGGTCGGTAATTCGGTTGAACAGTAACTCCATCTGCTGCGTGTACTGTGCTACACTGCTGTACTGTTTGTGTCGGTGAATCTGCTGCCGCGCCATGTAGACTGAGTTGATTGGTTCGAAGCGTTCGATAAGATCCTCCCGAAACTGCATCCACGTTTTCTCGCCGCGGGCCACGTCAGAATAGTAAATCCACTCGAGTGCTGGTCCCCTCAACAGTGTCGCTGCGAGCCGAATCCGTGCTGCGTCATGTGTCGGGGTCGAACAGCCAATGGCCTCGAAATAAATTTCGAGGGTTGCCACAAAACGTTGAACGTCAGATCCTTTCGCGCTTGGATCGAACGCTTCGGGGAGCCTCGGGCGAGCTGCTTCGAGGTTCGGTGTCAGTGGTGCCATCGGTCCGTGAAACGTCGGTGTCGCTGCCGCTGCTGCTGCTGTCGCTGCTACGTTCGCTGCTGCATTGACTGCTGCGGTGGCGGCTGTGGATTGGTTTGTCAGAAGGGCCTCGATTCGTCGAATCGCCGCCTGCGTCTGTTCCACGTCGGTGCGAAGGCTGGCGATGTCGCTCGTCGTCGCGTAGTTGTCGCCTTGACCCTCCATGTCTGTCATTGCGCGTTCGAAAACCGAAATCGAGGGGGAGTGAAAAACACGGAACCGGTTTTACGTTCCCGAATTCGGTGTTTAACAATCGTCGCCCCCGCGGTTTTTTGAAGACTCGATTTTAGTGGTCGAAAAAACTTCGCGTGTAAACGGCACTGATTACCAAGTGTGAGGATCTAGGATCGAGCTCAGAAAAGAGAGTTGTAAATGAATGAATCACCTGGGTACAACACGAGGCTATATATAGGCTCGACACAGGGCTCAGTAACCAGGTGTTACGCGAAGGTTCCGAGGGTCTCGAAGCGTCCCGAACAGACCCTTCCCGAATTCGGTAGAAGGCAATTCGGTGGCAACCGAAAAGCCCAGAATTCGGTGCACGCAACCTAGCTCGGTGCTATAACTATAATAAAATATAGGAAAGCACCTAGCCTAGGAAATCAAGCAATTTATGCATGCATAAAATAAACCTAAGCTAGTAATAGCCGAATAAAGTAAAGGCAAGCAAGCATAGCTGGCATAAGCCGTCGTACTCTCACACACCCGTTCCCCGCGCGTTTCCGTCCGTACCACGCCCGTTCCCGCCCATTCCCGTGTGCTCCCGCCCGTTGCCGCCCGAATCCGCCCTTCCCGCCCGTTCACGCCCGTTCATGCCCCCAGCTAGCAGGCCCTGCGACCCCCAGCTAGAAGGCCTCGCGCCCCCCCAGCTAGAAGGCCTCACGGCCCCCCAGCTATAAGGCCCCGCGGCCCCCAGCTAGAAGGCCCTTCGGCCCCCAGCTAGTAGCCCCCCACGGCCCCCAGCCAGAAGGCCCAACGCCCCCCCCCCCAACTAAAACACACAGCACCCCGTCCGCACTAGATCTCTACCCGATCGTACCCGAACGCACCCGACCGCTCCTAGCTGCTCAGCCGTTTCTAGCCCCTACCATGGCGTCTACATGAGTTCTGCAGCAGCAGGGCCAGCAGCAACGACAGCAGCTGCAACACTCCCGACAGTGGGGAACTGAGGGTCCAAGAAGTGCCGGCCTCAGCAGCGGCTCAACTAGCAGTGGGCGCGACGTCGGCCCCTGTAAGTACCGGATCCTGACTGGCCCTGCTGCTGGCACTTCCTGCTGGCGTCGTGACCACTCCGCGATCCGCTGCTATAGTCGCCTTGACGACCTTCACCGTGAGCGTCTTGGACCTGACGCGATTCCACCGCACTGGCCTTCTCGTTTTAGCCACAGTGCTGTTGGACCTGTTGAGTTGCACCTGCCTAGTCTAGGACCTTTGCCGGCTACACGAGTAGGGACTTGTGTTTCCAATCTTGGTGCGTATGTTTTTTCTAGCCTATGTGCCTCTGAGGGTCCTTGTGTGGGAGCTGCAGCTACCGCTAGACTAGTCACAGCCGCGGATGTTTGCAGGCTGCGCGCGCGACAGTGCGGGCGTGCGTGCAGGGGAAAACGGGCGGGGCGCTATGGGCAGCGGGATGCTACGGGCGGGGCACTATGGGCAGCGGGATGCTACGGGCGACGGGTTGCTAACGGGCTAGTCCGGGCGCTAGGCGGTGGGCCCATCGGATCGAACTACGCTATGATACCATGTCAACAACTGAACGAACAAGGGAAGATATAGTCAACCCTAACCCTAACCCTAGCACAAATGTAATACGCTAGACTACAGAATACAAGGTATAACAAGTACAGTTTGACAGGTTGGGGGTGGGGCTTTTCATTATGTCAGAGTTACGTTCGAGATAGCAGAATGAGTTTCACTAGGGAGGATCGGATACAAATAAGAAACCCTAAAAGGGTTGTACCCTCTAAGGTGTGCCTCCCTATAGCGTAACTTGCATATTTATAATTTGACATATTTTCACATCTTTTATGCGTATATTCTTGTGATCAGTTCAGGCACTAAACACTGGCGAACAATCACGCAAATGTTCACAAAACGAAATTCCCGCCCCTAAAAAACAATCCCCCGAGAGAAAACACACATTTTAGTGTGAGTTCGTGTTTTTTTAGTACCAATAATGTTATCTAGGCCCTATTTATTACTATTCTCATATTTCCCCTTTCAAAATCAATACACCGCGCCGTAAGCGGAGGGGAAAATATGCCATTCGTAACCATCATGGGTCTCGATCACATTTCTGGTTAAAGAAAAAAAAGGGTACGGTCACCGCAAAGGGTGTTTTCACGCGACTGATAAAACGTTTCACGTAATCAGTCACAATCAACTGGTAAAAAAAAATGCGAATGGTCATAGATGAAACTCCCGCCAAAACAAAATAAACCCAAAAAGAACCTGGATGCATTTTCGAATGAATCAACCCTAAACACGTAACTCGCCAGGTGTTTAGGGTTGATCCGTTCCCAACCGCATCCCATTCCGATTGGGTTTTAGATTTTTTACAGGTTAGCAGATTGGTTGGGCGCGAGCGGGAAATTTGTTGAGTTTCAAGTTTTTTTGGCGGGAGTTACATGTGTGACCATTCGCGTGATTCCTTACATGTTGTTAGTGACTGAATCCGTGACCCCACTTACCAAACCCGTCAGGAAACCCGATACACTGGCCGTACGCGTTTTTTTTTACCATTCACGTTATCGAGTCCCAAGTTGGTTACCCATGGCATATTTTCCCTAAGCGGAGACGCCGAACCCTCCTAACTTGTATTTGCGTGATTTTCCAGAGAGTGAGAACCAAATGCGCCACATAAATCTCCCGTAAGCGCATTCGGCGCTGTAAATACTAAGAAGAGGGAACTTCACAAGCGTATACACTAGCTCGCGAGTGAGGTCGCGAGGGTGAGTGTAGCCCCTTCTCCGCGCGTCCCCTCCCATCGTCGCACACCCCCTACTCTCGTCGCGCCCCCCTCCCCTCGTCGCGCCTCCCCTCGTCGCGCCTTCCCTCCCTTCGTCGCGCCTTCCCTCCCTTCGTCGCGCCTTCCCTCCCTTCGTCGCGCCTTCCCTCCCTTCGTCGCGCCTTCCCTCCCTTCGTCGCGCCTTCCCTCCCTTCGTCGCGCCTCCCCTCCCCTCGTCGCCTCCCCTCCCCTCGTCGCGCCTCCCCTCCCCTCGTCGCGCCTTTTCTCCCCTCGTCGCGCCTCCCCTCCTCTCGTCCCTCCCACCATAGTTCCGCGCCATCAGCCGTCCACTGTCCGTCCCTTCCCTAAATCCGTCCCTCCCCTTCCCATCCCTTCCCCTCCATGCCCGCCCTTGCGTTACCATTCCCCCCTTCCCCTGACATTCCCATCCCTTCCCGTCCCTTTCCTTTCCTTCCCTTTCCTTCCGTTTCCTTCCCTTCTATTCCATTCACACCCCCTCCTCACCCGCCCCACTCCCCCCTGCCCACCCTAAATCCGTCCGTCCATGCATCGTAAAATGCCTTACTTTCCCTTTCATTTCCTTCCTTCTCTTGCGTTCTCTCTCCCCCCAACCCTTCCCTTTCCTTCCCTAGGTCCTTCCCGTCCCATCCCTTCCCTTCCCGTCCCATCCCTTCCCTTCCCGTCCCATCCCATCCCTTCCCATCCATTCCCTTCCCTCCCCTTCCCATCCATTCCCTTCCCTTCCTTCCGTTCCTTTCTGTCCCTTTCATTCCCTTCCCTTCTATTCCATTCACGTCCTCCCGCCCCTATGCTTCACTTCCCTGAATCCGTTCCTCTCTGTCCCTTTCATTCCCTTCCCTTCCGCCCCCTTGCCATCAGTTTGCAATTAGCCCGGGCATTCGGATTTGATCAACATTAGAGTGTCGTGTCAGGTATCGAGCAACACGTGGTACCAAGCTACTGTACACGCCCAGCTGCAGGGGCGATGAAGCGGGGGGAGGCGCGGCGGGTGGACGTGGCGTACAACGTGGAGGAGGAGGAGGAGGAGGTGGCGGCGGAGGATGCCATGCGCGAGCAGGAGGCGTGGGAGCGCTCCTACGCCAACGACCGCTCCTGGGAGGCCGTGCAGGTCAGTGCTGCTTGTGGGTCTGCCCTTTCACTCACGGCCCCTGCACTCACGGCCCCTGCACTCACGGCCCCTGCACTCACTGTCCTTCCCTCCCCCTCCCCCATTCTGTGCGTCGGCGCGGGCAGGAGGACGAGAGTGGGCGGCTGCGGCCGGTGGACGTGGCGGGGCAGCAGCGCAGTGAGAGGGAGAGGCGGCGGCGGCAGCAGGCGGGGCAGGCAGGGCGGGTGGGGGCGCAGCGGGTGAGGCGCGGCATCATCCGCTACCTCGTGCTCGCGCTCGACTTCTCCCGGGTGGGTGGGCCTCTCTTGGGTTGGTGGAGGTGAGACGGGTTGCGATGACTGCTGCCATGCCATGCAATGTCGCTCATGGGATGGGTGGCCTGACTTTCATGTCATCACACACCGTTGCACTGTGTGCGGTGGACTGCCGTCAGCATTTCAGTATCATGTCTCCTTCCCATGTCCATACCGCTATGGCATGGAATGACATGGCATGACATGGCATGGCATGGCATGGCATGGCACTTCGCCTCACGTCCCTGCATGGCAGGCAGGCGGCGAGTGAGGTGGACATGAAGCCATCGCGCATGGCAGCCATGGCGCGCAGCAGCGAGGCATTCATCCTCAACTTCTTCGACAGCAACCCGCTCAGCCACCTCGCCCTGCTGCTGCTGCGAGACGGCGTCGCCTCGCAGCTCTCAGAGCTCACCTCGCCGCCCGACGCGCACATCAAGGCGCTGCAGTCCAACCTCTCCGCCTCGGGGCCCGCCTCCCTGCAGGTACCACCCGCCTCCCTGCAGGTACCACCCGCCTCCCTGCAGGTGCCACCCGCCTCCCTGCAGGTGCCACCCGCCTCCCTGCAGGTACCACCCGCCTCCCTGCAGGTACCACCCGCCTCCCTGCAGGTACCACCCGCCTCCCTGCAGGTGCCACCCGCCTCCCTGCAGGTACCACCCGCCTCCCTGCAGGTACCACCCGCCTCCCTGCAGGTACCACCCGCCTCCCTGTGATGTTTCACTCCTTATGTCGCGTACCTCTGTGCTCACGGTGCCACCCTCTCGTCTCTACATGGCTTCACCTCCACTCCACATGTGATGCCTCTCCCACGCGTACGCCTCTCCCCCCGCCACCCCCCTGGCAGAACGTGGTGGAGGCGGCGGTGGAGGCGGTGGCGCACGTGCCGGCGTACGGCCACCGCGAGCTGCTGCTGCTCTTCGCCGCGCTCGCCTCCACCGACCCCGGCGACATCCTGCCCGCCATCCGGCGCGCGCGCGCCGCCCACCTGCGGTGCTCCATCATCGGCGTGGGCGGCGCTGAGGTGCACATCTGCCGCCACATCGCCCAGCAGACGGGCGGCCGCTACAGCGTCGCCATGGATGACGTGAGGCCCGTGGGGCTGTGGGGTGGGGCGCACCTTGGGGGCAGGGATGACGTGAGGCGGGGATGACGTGAGTCCTGTAATCGGTCGGGTGGGAGGCACTCTTGGGTCGGGGGATGGAGAGCGGTGTCACACAGTCACTGGAGAGCGGTGTCACACAGTCACTGGAGAGCGGTGTCACACTGTCACTGGAGAGCGGTGTCACACAGTCACTGGAGAGCGGTGTCACACAGTCACTGGAGAGCGGTGTCACACTGTCACTGGAGAGCGGTGTCACACAGTCACTGGAGAGCGGTGTCACACAGTCACTGGAGAGCGGTGTCACACTGTCACTGGAGAGCGGTGTCACACTGTCACTGGAGAGCGGTGTCACACTGTCACTGGAGAGCGGTGTCACACTGTCACTGGAGAGCGGTGTCACACTGTCACTGGAGAGCGGTGTCACACTGTCACTGGAGAGCGGTGTCACACTGTCACTGGAGAGCGGTGTCACACTGTCACTGGAGGGTGCTCGTGCTGTTAAGAGGGAAGTCATTTTGAGCTTCTCTCTGTTCCTTGTTGCACACCAGAAGGCATGCACCCTATCGAGTGAGCTGAGGAGCTGGTTTCAGTGCCACCCTATCTGACACCGACTTGGATGCTTCACCTGCTTCTGCCAATCACACCTGCATCTCGAATTCCTCCTTCCCTTTTCCGATTTTCTTGCATTTCTTAATCTTTCCAGTCGTCTCTCGTGTTCCCTCCTCCCTATTTCATCCCCCCCAGGCGCATCTGAGGGAGCTGCTAATGAGCCACGCGCCGCCACCACCAGTGCAGGCGGGCAGTGCAGCGAGTACAGCCAGTCTTGTGCGGATGGGCTTCCCCCAGCGCGCCCCCGAGGGGGCAGCAGCGCTGTGCGCCTGCCACATGCACCTCCGCCTCGCCGCCACCTACGTGTGCCCCAGGTGCCGGTATGTGTGCCCCAGGTGCCGGTATGTGCGCCCCGGCCCCCAGGTGCCGGTATGTGTGCCCCAGGTGCCGGTATGTGTGCCCCAGGTGCCGGTATGTGTGCCCCAGGTGCCGGTATGTGTGCCCCAGGTGCCGGTATGTGTGCCCCAGGTGCCGGTATGTGTGCCCCAGGTGCCGGTATGTGTGCCTCACTTGCAAGTGCAGGTGTTATCCTCCCAGACGCCACCCATGCTCTTACCACCCATTCGCATTGCATCTCATCCGCATCAATCCCTCCACCTGCCACCTCCCACGTGCTCACTTTCCTGTGTCCTCTCTGTTCTTTCCCCCTCCCCCCCACCCCACGTTTTCCCTGTCTTTCGTCGTCCCGCCCTTTCGCAGCTGCAAGCGCAGGCCCAACTTCGTCCGCCTCGTGCCACTTGCCGTCCTTCTGCCTCCCTCCCACTCCTCCCCCCTCCACCCCTTCCCCCACTCAAATCTTCCCCACCCCCACTCCCCCCCCTCCCCCTCCACCCCAGCTCACGGGTGTGTGCGTTGCCAGCAGAGTGCCCCGTGTGTGCGCTCACACTCGTGTCCTCGCCGCACCTCGCCCGCTCCTACCACCACCTCTTCCCCGTGCCGCCCTTCTCCGAGGTCCCTCTGCCGCCCGCTCCCAAGCGACCTGTCGGGTCTTCAGCCCCTGCCGCCCCGCACAGCGGCCTGCCGCCCGCCTGCTTCAGCTGCACTGCCGCACTGCCTTTCCTGGGTGAGCACTGCCTTTCCTGGGTGAGCACTGCCTTTCCTGGGTGAGCACTGCCTTTCCTGGGTGAGCACTGCCTTTCCTGGGTGAGCACTGCCTTTCCGCGCTGAGCACTGCCTTTCCTCGGTGAGCACACGCTGGTAGGCCAGGCAGTGCTGGGGGATGGGTAGGGTCAGACATTCAGGTCATTCATTGCCTCGCCCACAGCATCACGGCATCCCCACCTCCATCCTCTGCCTGCCCTTCCTCGCTGCCGGCATCTCTGCTCAGTCTTGTTTTCTTCCACCTGCCAGTCCATTGCTGGCTGCTGACTGGCTTTTGACTGACTGTTGACCGTGCCACTGTGCGCAGAGACGGAGGGAGGGGGAGTGCGGGTGGAGTGCCCCACGTGTGCGCGGCACTTCTGCTTTGACTGCGACGTCTTCATCCACGAGAGCCTGCACAACTGCCCCGGCTGCGAGGCCACCCGCCTGCCCCAACTGGCGTAGCCAACCACAGGGCCAACGGGGGGAGAGGGTGGATAAGGTTTCGGCGGTGTATCGACACAATGGCACCAAGCTGTGTATCGACATAATGGCATGGCACCAAGCTGTGTATCGACACAATGGCATGGCACCAAGCTAGTATCGACACAATGGCATGGCACCAAGCTGTGTATCGACACAATGGCATGGCACCAAGCTGTGTATTGACACAATGGCATGGCACCAAGCTGTGTATCGACTGAATGGCACCAAGCTGTGTATCGACACAATGGCACCAAGCTGTGTATCGACAGAATGGCACCAAGCTGTGTATCGACACGATGGCACCAAGCTGTGTATCGACACAATGGCACCAAGCTGTGTATCGACACAGTGGCACCAAGCTGGTGTTCGATCCATCTTGCATAGCCAACGATAGGGAGACGAGGGGGAGGAGGGAGGGGGAGGGGGGAGAGAGAGGAGGGGGTGGAGAGGGGGGGTGTGTGTCAGAATCTAGCAGCAGGAATGAATGAACTATGAAAGAGTTGGGTGCAAGTATGAAACCCTAAACGGGGCTGTACCCCATATTGGCTACCCCACTACAGCCTACACATATATAACATGCATATACTTTGACACACCCCCATAGGCAAAGTGGGGGAGAGCAAGGGGCCACAAGACCAGTCAAGAAAGGCAAAGCAAGCTCAGGGTGGATCACAACGTCACCACACACTCTGAGCACAAGCAAAGGGCCACAAGGCCAGTTCACATGCAGAGGCATATATGCAACACAAACAGCACAGTGATCTCTACCTAGCAAAGCAAGCATGCAGGTATATATATATATAGATCACAGTACAAGCAAAGTGCCTTCGCGGTTTTTTGAAGAGCCCACTTTTCTGAAGTGCCTTGGTGAATATATCAGCAGTGTTGGCCCGAGTGGCCACGTAACGCAGACGAAGCTGACCACGCTGCTGGAACTCTCGAGCCAGGAAGTAACGCAGAGCGATGTGCTTCGTTCTGTGCTCCAGTCTGTGCTCCTCACACAAGGCAATGGTTGCCTTGTTGTCGACGTATAGCACTGGAGGAGAACGAGGCCGCTCTCCCAAGTCGGTCAGCAGGTAGGTGAGCCAGCGTAACTCCTGTGCAGCCATGGCTGTGGCGTAGATCTCAGCCTCACAACTGGAGCTGAGAACTGAAGACGAACGTGTAGAACGCCAAGAAACTTAACCAGAGCCAAGGCTGAAGGTGTAACCCTGTGACGACCGCTGAGTAGTCTGGTCGTCAACCCAAGAAGCGTCTGAGTGCCCAGTGAGAACAACTGAGCTCCTCCCTCCAAGCACGAGCCCCATGCCTGCTCCAAGTACCCTCTTAGCAGCATCCATGTGCACCTTTCGGTGCCGACCAGGAGCCACGTAGCGAGCCAGAAGGCCAAGAGGGTACGCGAGGTCAGGACGAGTGCAAGTCATCAGGTATATGAGGCAGCCAACTAGCTCTGGGTAAGGACCACTCGGCTCTACGGACTCGTCCGAAGGTGGAGCTGAGAGCGAGTGACCTGTAGCCAGAGGAGTGGCCTGTGCCGAGGACCAGGTGAAGCCGAAGCGCTGAAGGACCTGCTGCACCATGTGTGACTGAGTCAGTGTGATGGTGCGGCGTGCTCTGTCCCGGGTGATCCGCAAGCCAAGATAGCTTGTCAGCTCACCCAGGTCTGTGCACGTGTGTCTCTTCTGCAGCTCCGACTTCACCAGGGCGAGAGCCTCAGTGTCAGCAGTGGCAAAGACCAAGTCGTCGACGTACACGAGGATGTAGAACGGCGGCAGCGAAGTGTCGGTGCGCAGAAACAGCGACGGGTCAGCAGTCGACGGAGCAAGTGTCGTCCTCAGTGTGTCGTGCCACTCACGTGGCGCCTGGCGGAGACCGTAGACCGGCCGCCTGAGGCTCCACTGGGTACCAGGAGGGAACGACCCAGTGAAGCCAGGTGGGCGGCGCAGCCAGATCTCCTCGTGCAGGCTGCCCTGTAAGAAGGCTGTGTTGAAGTCACGCTGAGCGGCAACGTGCAGCAGCACCCGAAGAGTGGTCATCTTCGGGGTGGGGGAGAAGGTCTGGAAGAAGTCTACTCCCTCTCGCTGACTGAAACCTCGTGCAACGTAACGCGCCTTGAAGGCAGGCGGAGAACCTGGCGGCCGCTTCACCCTGAAAATTCACATGCCACTGACGATGTTCGCCCCAGGTGGGGGAACCTCGTCGACGTAGGTGCCTGTGGACTTCCAGGATGCCATCTCTGCGTCCATGGCTGTCTGCCACTGAGAGGAGTACTCACCCGCGATCGCCTCAGCGTAAGAGCGCGGGGTCGGGATGTCTGGAGCATCCGGGTCTCCCTCAGGGGCAAGCAGCATGGACACGAGATGAGGCGCAGCGGCTGCAAGACACTCAAGGTCCTCCTGCCTGTCCTCAAGGACGTCCGTGCCAAGAGCACACTCACCCCCGACGGACGGAGGACAGACAGACTCAGACTCAGCAACAAGACTAGCGGCGTAGTCTAGACGACAGGCAGCAGCAAAGTCAACAAGCTCAGCAACTAAGGCAGACGTAGCAGCAGACTCAAACGACGGGCCAGTGACAACAGTGGCTAGCAGACGCGTGACAGTAGGGTGCTCAGCACGAAACCGGTCAGACTCGGGGTCCGCAACGACAGGCAGAGAAGACGCAGGAGGGGACGGCAGAGGAACACACTGTGGAGGAGAGGAAGGACGACGGACTACGAGGTGGGTGTCGGGGACAGCCGGCAGACGCGAACGAGGAACAGGACGACCGGAACGACCAGAACGGGCAGGCGAGACAGGACGCGACGCAGGCTCACGACGCTCAGTAAGACTCCCTGTCTGCTCAGTGTAAGGAGAAGGAGCAGGCAGCGGTGAGCCAGGCTGTAACGAAAGACCAATAGACGAAGGGAGACTAAGAACCTGGCGAAGCACAGAGTCAGGCGGTGGCTGAGACGACGAAGACGGCAGAGCGAAGAACAGGCGCGGCTGTGCAGTGACACCAGCACCAGCAGCTCCAGTACCCCCAGCAGCTCCAGCACCTCCAGCAGCTCCAGAACCCACAGCGCCAGCTCCTTCAGGACTAGCTCCACCAACAGCAGCACCCCCAGAACCGGCAACCCCAGTCCCAGGGTCTCCAGCCTCAGTGTCTCCAGCAGCAGCACCCTCAGGCTCAGCACCTCCAGCCCCAGCAGCTTCAGTACCTCCTATACGAGCACCTCCGGGACCAGCACCACTCCCAGCTCCAGTGACGTCAGCAGAAGTACCTCCAGCGGCAGAGCCCCGAGCTCCAGAAGCGCGACCCTGACGGCGACCGTACCAGTCGTGCAGCTGCTGTGAGGTGAGAGGCACACGCGGACGAAGGCGGCTACTCCAAGGAGACCGCGTAACAGCAGACTTAGAACCCTCAGCGCCAGCACCCGCAGCAGCT
Source organism: Closterium sp. Naga37s-1 (assembly GCA_947471745.1). Lineage (NCBI taxonomy): Eukaryota > Viridiplantae > Streptophyta > Zygnematophyceae > Desmidiales > Closteriaceae > Closterium > Closterium sp. Naga37s-1. The sequence continues at coordinate 110,141 of CANJKZ010000539.1, forward strand.
CCAGAACCTCCAGCGCCAGCACCCGCAGCAGCTCCAGAACCTCCAGCGCCAGCACCCTCAGCAGCTCCAGAACCTCCAGCTCCAGCGCCACCAGCGCCAGCACCTCCAGCAGCTCCAGAACCTCCAGCTCCAGCACCCTCAGCAGCTCCAGAGCCTCCAGCAGAAACAACTCCAGTAGCAGAGTCACCAGCTCCAGCGCCTCCCGCAGCAGGGCGCCTAGCTCCAGAAGCGCGACCCTGACGGCCAACGTACCACTCAAGCAGCTGCTGTGGGGAGAGAGGGAGTCGACGACGAGAGTGCAGCGGCGAGGCACCAGCGGAGCGACTACGGAGATGGCCACTCTAGGGAGACTGCTCACCAGACGCCTCAGCGCCCCCAGGTGCAGCACCCCCAGACTAAGTACCCTCAGGCTCAGCACCCCCAGGCTCAGCACCTCCAGTCTCCGCAACCCCAGGCTCAGCACCCCCAGGCTCCGCACCCCCAGGCTCAGCACCCCCAGAAGCAGCACCCCGAGAAGGACCACCCTAAGCAGGACCTGAGTCACCAGTGACCTCAACCGGCGCAGTCAAGGGAGGAGGGTCTACCTGAGACACACCTGAAGGAGCAGGACCGGGAGCGGGGAGGGGGTCTACCTGGGGAGCACCTGGAGCGAGGAAGAGCGGCGGGGGGGGGGAGAGGGGCAGTGCGGTAGGGGAAGAGACGGTAAAAGGGAACCGACTCGTCAAACGTGACGTCCTGAGAGGGGAAGACACGTCGCGAGGTGGGGTGGTAAAACTGCCAACCAGGCGCGTCAGGGACAAAGCCAAGGAAGACACAGGGAACAGCGCGGGCGGAGAGCTTGTCCGCGGTGGTATCGCGGACAAAGGCACGAGCACCCCAGACCCGGAAACGCGACGCATCGCCAACCTTCCCCGTCCACAGCAGTGTGGGCGAGGTCTCCGGCAAGGAGACACGGGGCCAGAGGTTGAGCTGATGCGCGGCGTACCGGACCGCAAACGGCCACAGAAAATGGGGGGCAGCCGCATGGATCATGGAGGTACGAGCGACCTCCATGACTAAGCCAATGCGGCGCTCAGCAACCCCATTCTGCTGCGGAGAGGCCGGAAGCGTGAACGTCTTGCGGATGCCGTGCTCTGCACAGAAGGCTGCCAAGAGGTCTGAGGAGAACTCACCACCTCTGTCAGAGTGCGGACGCAGGACTGGAAAGTCCGACTGAAACCGCTCGCGGAGCTGGAGACGAACAGCGCGGATCCAGGGGATCAAAACATCAGGGACCTCCCCCTTGCGCTGCAAGGGGAAGACCGTGGTGTAACGCGTGTAGTCGTCGACGACCAACAGGAAGTACCGCACGTGGCCCTGTCCACGGACGCGGGCTGGGCCCCACACGTCCAGGTGGAGAGTCTGCAGGGGAGCCTCTGTGGGAGGGAACGAGGAGGAGTGAGGAGCGGCGCGCTGCCGCCCCTCGACACAGGGAAGACAGGGAGGAGCAGGCGAGGGTGGGAGGGGAGGGAGAACCCTGGGAAGACCAGAGACAAGGACACGGCGGTGCATGCTACGAAGGCGCTACACCGAGGGGTGACCAAGGCGGTGGTGCCAAAGGAGGGTCTGGTGCGACAAAGCGCGACACGAGCAGGGGGCCGCTAGCTGACCTGACGCAGACGCAGACGCAGCGACCTGAGGGGACACAGTAGTCAGTGTGTACAGACTCGAGCCAGGCGCACGGGTAAACGTGGCCAGGTGCCGGCCCGTCCGGGAGCACGTACAGTGGGTAACGCGCTGACCTCCAGGAGTGAACTGGTCAACCCACTGGTCCTGGAGGTCAGCACCACTCACCAAGTTCGTAGAGAACGAGGGGAGGTGAAGACCTGACAGGGAGCCAAACGGGACCGCCGGACACGGCAGGACCGTGGAGGAGTGCGCAAGGACTGGACCCCCAGAGGGGTCTGCCAGGGAGACTGCAACCGGCCGGCTGAGCGGCGTGAGGGTGGTGTTGTCGCGAAAGAAGGAGCGGAAAGCACCTGAGTCAAGTGTGAAGGTGTACAAGGCCTCAGCAGGCGCAGTACCAGAGAGAGCAGACTCACCAGCACCTGGAGCAGCAGCCTCACCAGCACCTAGAGCAGGAGACGCACTAGCACCTAGAGCAGCAGCCTCACCAGCACCTAGAGCAGGAGATGCACGAGCACCTAGAGCAGTAGCCTCACCAGCACCGAGAGCAGCAGGCTCTATACCTGGGTCAGGCGGTACGCACAGGTAACAGGCACGGTCAGCACTAGTAGGCAATGCATACATGGCAGTGAGAATAGCATCATAGTCAAGAGAAAATATATCTACCCTCTGCCCAAGCAGCTCCAGCCAGGTGGGGAGCTCAGCCTCGTCGCCAAACTCGGTACGCCAGGCATCGCTCAGACGGGCGAAGCAGCGGGACTGTGTGTGACCAAGCGTCCCGCAAGCCTGACCAGCCCGATCACCCGTGCGAATGACGTACGGGCAGCGAACGGTACTCAAAGACCCTCTACTCTGAGCGTACCACTCACGAAGTTGCTGGGGCGTAAGTGTCTCGCGCGGACGTCGCTGCAGCTGCAGCTGGCCACTGCCAGACGCTCCTGACTGACCATCTCCAGGGCGACAGCCACGACGGCTACCGCCACAACCCCAACTAGCGTACCACTCACGAAGCTGCTGGGGCGTGAGAGACTCGCGCGGACGTCGCTGGAGCTGCATCTGGCCACCGCCAGTAGCATCAGTAGCAGTATTAGCGGCAGCAGCGCGGGCAGGGCAGGCGCGGCAGGCAGGCAGGCAGGCAGGCAGGCAGGCAGGCCGGCAGGCAGGCAGGCAGGCAGGCAGGCAGGCAGGCAGGCAGGCAGAGGGCGCGGCAGCGCGCGAACAAGGCAGGTGCTCACCAGTGGCGGGAAGGGCAAGCGCTCGCCGCGCGAGCAGCAGGGTAGGCGCACGACGGAAGCGACGGCGGGGCCGCATCAGCGGCTGCAGAGTAGGGCCGCGGCAGCTGCAGGGCGGGGCCGCTGCAGCGGCAGGTCGGGGCCGCGTCAGCTACAGGGCGGGGCCGTGTCAGCGGCAGGTCGGGGCCGCGCCAGCTGCAGGGCGGGGCCGTGTCAGCGGCAGGTCGGGGCCGCGACAGGGTCCTGGCGGGGCCGCATCGGCGGCAGGGCGGGGCCGCGACCTGGCGGGGCTGCGTCGGCTGCAGGGCGCGGCCGCGTCAGAGGCAGGGCGGGGCCGCGTCGGCTGCAGGGCGCGGCCGCGTCAGAGGCAGGGCGGGGCCGCGTCGGCGGCAGGGCGCGGCCGCGTCAGAGGCAGGGCGGGGCCGCGTCGGCGGCAGGGCGCGGCCGCGTCAGAGGCAGGGCGGGGCCGCGTCGGCGGCAGGGCGCGGCCGCGTGAGAGGCAGGGCGGGCCGCGTCCGCGGCAGGGCGGGCCGCGACAGCGACCTGGCGGGGCCGCGTCGGCGGCAGGGCGCGGCCGCGCCAGAGGCAGGGCGGGGCCGCGTCAGCGGCAGGGCGGGCCGCGACAGCGACCTGGCGGGGCCGCGACAGCGACCTGGCGGGGCCGCGACAGCGACCTGGCGGGGCCGCGTCGGTGGCAGGGCGGGGCCGCGACCGCGGCAGGGCGGGGCCGCGTCAGCGGCAGGGCGGGGCCGCGGCAGCGACCTGGCGGGGCGGCGCTCTGGCCTGAGGGGCCTGCAGGGGCGGCTCGCGGGCCTGACGGGCCTGCAGGGACGGCTCGCGGGCCTGACGGGCCTGCAGGGGCGGCGCTCTGGCCTGACGGGCCTGCAGGGGCGGCGCGTGGGCCTTACGAGCCTGCAGGGGCGGCGCGCGGGCCTTACGGGCCTGCAAGGGCGGCGCGCTGGCCTAGGGTAGCAGGAGGCAGCGCGAGGGCTGGAGGACGGCGCGCGCAGCGCAGCACGTCAAAAGGCAAGGCAGGCAGGCAGGCAGGCGCAGGACAACACGTGGGGTAGCGCGGTAACTGCAACGGTAGGTGGGCCCGAAAAAAAAGACGGTCCTACGGACCTAGTGCTCTGAAACCATGTTAGAATCTAGCAGCAGGAATGAATGAACTATGAAATGGTTGGGTACAAATATGAAACCCTAAAAGGGGTTGTACCCCATATTGGCTACCCCACTACAGCTTAAACATATATAGCAGATATATCATTTGACAGGGGCCTCCACACCCACACCCCCTGCACCCCTAGAGCCGGCACCACCAGCTCCATTTGCCCTAGGACCCGCACCCTCGGCATCTGCTCTAGGCCTTGCGCCTACTCTGCCTCACTTGCTTGTCTTTTGATTTTGCCTTGTACTGTGATCTATATATAAAAATACATGCATGCTCTCTCTTGCTAGGTTGTAATCACTATACTGCATGTGCTTTTATAACGCTGCTTGTGAACTGGCCTTGTGGCCGCTTGTTTGTGCTCTGTGTGGTGATCTTGAGATCCACCATGAGCGTTGCTTTGTGTTGGGCTGAGAAAAGCCCTTAGGATCTTTGCAGGACTAAACTCTGAGTAGGAACAGTGTAATAGCGGAAGCGTTTAATGATAAATCTGTGAACCACCTTGCGCTGGTATGTGAGGGCAAAGTAGATTGATTAAAGCAAAGAGATACAACCTTTTATAAGAGTACAAGGGAATATGAAAGCTAATAATTGTTTTGCTGTTGCGGTTCGATACAGTGACGACTCGGGCAACTGCTCATTGACGAGTCAGTTGTTTGTCCTTGCTGTCGTGCTGTACTTGTCAGGTCAAAGGTCGTTGACCTTTGACTTTCGCGTAACCTCCAGCAGTTGCTCAACCTCCGAGGGTTGACTCGCCGATGCTTCGATATGTTCTGCTTCGCTTGTGACTTAGTGTTTCGACACGACAGAGGCGCTTAAGTCAATTGTTTCCAACACTCCCCTTCGCTTCTGGAGTGTCGCTGCTGGTGACGTGGCTCTGTCCAGTCAGCAGCATGCAGTACTCGAACGTGGGACAGTAAGACAGCTCAAGTTTCCCCTTCTCGATCTCGTCCTTTACGAAGAAATATCGCAGGGCGATATGCTTCGTCCTGTTCGCGAATCCGTTTTTGTTGGCTATGCGAATTGCCGATTGAATGTCGCAGAACAAGGAGAAGCTGGGTAACTGAGCCAGCTTTGCCTCCTCCAGGAGTTCGCGAAGGTACAGTCCTTCCTTGGTGGCTGAGCAGAGTGCGATATATTCAGCTTCAGCTGAGGAGAGAGCAATTAACTCCTGCTTGCTCGACTGCCAGGAGATAGGTCCGATAAGCTCGAGGCGGTAGATGTAGCCGGTGCGTGAGCGTCTGTTGTCGGAGTCGCCGCCGTGATCGGCGTCGACGTAGCCGATTAGTTTAGGTGTCGTAGTCACGTTCTTGTGGTAGGTTGGGCCGACGGTTGAGGTGCTGACGAGGTAGTGGAGAGCGCGGTCGAGTTCCGCCATGTGTTCTGCTTCAGGTTTCTAGAGGTAGGTCGCGAGCAGACTTGCGGAGTACGATAGGTCCGGACGGCAGGTGACAGCTGCGAAGAGGAGGCATCCCAGTTTTCTCTGGTAGTCACGTATGCCGGCGGGCTTTAGTGGAGCGGATCCTTCCTTGTTATTTCCTACCGTGTAGCGGTATGGCGTGGAGATGGTGGTCGGCGTGAGTGCGCAGCGTTTGGCGATGGTGTCGGCGTATTTTGCGGCACTGAGAGAGATTGCGTTCTCTTCTTCCTGAATGTTGAGGCCGAGGTATTGTGTGACGGTGGACGAGACTGTGAGCGTGAGATCCTTCTGTAGCTCCCCTTCGAACCACGTAGTGACGCCGTCGGTCGACCCGATGTAGAGCAGATCGTCTACGTAGACGATTAGTAGGATGTAGTCGGTGCCTTTTGTAAGCCGGTACATGCCCTGGTCGTGAGGTAGCTGGCGGAATCCTATGCGGATAAGTCTTGCGTGCAGGTACTGTTGCCACAGCCTCGGAGCTTGTTTGATGCCGTAGAGCGACTTCAGCAGTTGGCAGACTTGGTTAGGCTCTCCGTTGGAGCCATGTTGTAGTTCGACGAAGATTTCTGCGTCGACAGGTGCGTAGAGAAATGCGTTGGTGACATCAATTTGCCGCAGTTTCTTTTTCTTCATGGCGGCGATCGCGAGGAGAATTCGCAGCGAGGTGTGTCGGCTGACCTGCGCACGACCCAGCGCGCCCATGTTTCGGTGAAGTCGCGTCCGTGTTCTTGGTCGAAGCCGCGTACGACCCAGCGCGCTTTAAACTTGTCGATGGTGCCGTCTGCCTTTGTCTTCACACGGAAAACCCATTTCCCGGTGAGTACTGTCTTGTTTCGTGCCACGCCGATGGGAACAACTTTCCAGGTGTTCCGTTCTTCCAGTGCTTTCAGCTCCTTGTCCATGGATTCGCGCCATTTTTCCCTATGCTCCCCTCCCAGAGCCTGCTGAACCGTGGCAGGCTCCTTAGGAATGGCTGTGCCGTGAACCACGGTGACGAGGCCGAGTATCTGGAGTCCACTCTGTGTGTAGCGGGGGAGTGTTGTGTCCTCGGGATAGACCGCTTCATCTCCTGCTTCTGGTGTAGGATTGAAATTTGGTCCTACGCGTTCTGCTTCGTCGGTGTTGACCTGTGCAGGTGTAACGTAACCGTTGTCGGCGAAGTCGCAGAAGACTTCGGCGTTGATGCTTTCGCGAGGGTTGTCATCGTCCATTGGAACATCCACCGAGCAGTAGGGAAGTGGTCCGGCTTCTTCCAAAGCTCCTTCCACGATCTGCTCGTCAAGGTCGGCTTCATCTTCTGCCGAAGCGAAGGCTCGGTCCCCACGAAAACCGCCTGTGACATCTCGTGAAGTCTCCAAGTTGTACAGGTATGTTGAAAGGGTGAGTCGCTCGTAGAAAATGACATCACGTGCTGCCACTGTTTCCTTTGAGTGGACGTCGAAAATCTTCCACGCGTTGTAATTCTTTTCAATGCCCAGGTATAGTCCCCACTGTGCGCGTTGGGAGAATCTGCCAGCGCGTGCAGCTGGGGGTCGGTACTGTACCATGCAGCCGAAATTTCGCAACATTTTTGTGCTGCCCAGTTTTCCTGTCCACAGCAGATGCGGTGATGCGTTGTTCGGGAGCGATGATGACGAGAGCAAGTTGTGCAGCATCACAGCGTGGTCCATTGCCTCGGGCCACTGGTGGTTGGGTAGCCACATGCCACGTAGCAGCTTGCGCATGGTTGTCTGAAGAGTCCTGTTCATTCTTTCTGCCACACCCTGCTGTTGATGGGCGTAGGGAAGGGAGATGAGCCGCTTGATTCCTCTCTCTGCCAAGTACTGCTTGAACTTCTGTGAGGTGTATTCTCCTCCCCCGTCGGACTGAAAACTCTTCAGCTTAACTCCTGATTCCCGTTCTGCTATTGGGAGCCAGGCTACGAAGGCTTCGAAGGCCATATCGCGGCTTGGAAGGTTGAGATGCCAGACATAACGAGTGGCAGCGTCGATGAACGTGATTTTGTAGTTGTATGCCCCTTGTCCAGGTTCACGGTTGTACAGGATGTCGCTGTACACTTTCTCGAGTGGTGCGTAAGCTGGTGCGCTCGGGTTGTGGTGAGAAACGAAGGGCTGATGCGGTAAGTCAGCTTCTGGGCAGGTGAAGCAAGTTCCTCGCATTCGTCGAAGTTCTCTCCCGTCGGGTAAAAGTAGTGAATCTTTGTCGAGAACGCCTGCTCGTATCGTATTGTTTAACGTTGTGTTGCTCGGATGTCCCATTCGTTTGTGCCAGAGATCTTCGTCGGCGCGATGTCCGGGTGAGCGTCGGTATAAGTCGGAGTTGGAATAGAAGCCTGCAGTGAAGTTTGCGCTTCGATGGACTTCCCGTGGTATCGGATTTAGTTGCTGCGCAGGAGTCGGTGGAGTGTCGTCGTCGATTGGGGCTGGTGCAGTTGAAGGACCCGCGATTGGTGCCGATGTTGTCTCTGCTGCTGCTGATGTTGTCTCTGCTGCTGCCGATGTTGTCTCTGCTGCTGCCGACTTTGTCTCTGCTGCTGCCGATGTTGTCTCTGCTGCTGCCGATGCTGTCTCTGCTGCTGCCGAGTGTTGAATCGTTGCTAATGCTCTTGTTCGTTCTGCCCCAGGAATGGTGTGCAAATACCAGAAACCTTCGGGGCTGAAGTTAGGATCAAGATCCGGTGGGTGCGTCCAGGAGGTGAAGGTGACGATTCCGTCGCTGTCGGCGGTGCCTGAATCTGGAACGAAGTCGAGGACGAACACGTTGTTCTTCAGCACGGCCTTGCCGATGTAAAGGCCTCCTCTCCCGTGGTACAGCTTGAACTCCTGTGTTGTGCTGTCTGCTTCGAGGTGGATGCCTTTCGCCATCAGCTGGCTGACGCTCAGTAAGTTGTAGCCGAGTCCCTCCGCGATTAAGACCTTTGACATCTGAAGTATAACGTTTGTCTCCCTTGACTGAAGTTGAACCACGCCTTGTCGTCGTGTGCGCAGGTTCTGATTGTTTGCGACGGTAATGACGACTTCGCGTTGAAGTTGGTGCTCGCGTTGAACGAAACGACCCGAAGAGCACACATGCTGCCCGCAGCAACTGTCCAAGAACCAGGTGTCTTTCCCGGACGGCTCACTCTGGGCGATAGCTGCGTATGTCGGATTCAGCTCCAGTGTCTCGCGGTGAGGAATGCGTTCTTCGAGTTGTTCTTCTGGTGAATAGTACGGTGGTGATTCAGTGATGCAGGAGTCTGACAATCTTGCCATGCAGCTGACGATGTTTCTTGCTCCTTGTGCAGATTGTGTTGACGACGATGTCGTTGAGGACTGCAGTTGACTTGTGGGGTTTGCTTGCGTGGACGCTACTTGACTGCTCGAAGGACGAAGTTGGCGCTGCGGCGGCGTTGACTGCTGTCGATTTGGGCAGTGTGTGCGAGGGTGTCCGGACGTCTTGCAGAGATGGCAAAACGGTGGTACGGGCTGTTGCTGTTGTTGCTTATTCTGTCGGTTGGAGTTGTTGAAGCGCCGTTGGGTGTGGAATGCGAACTCAGGTGCTGATGTCTTCTTCTTGTGTCGTTCCTCGTGCAGGTCCATGTCTTGCTGTTCGGCGTGAATTTCGGCTCATAGTGCCGCTTCGGAGATCTTCCCGTGAGCTCGGAGAATAGCTCGAGTGGAGCGCCAATGAGGACCAAGTCCAGTGATGACGACTGTGACGAAGGCTTCTTCAGAAATTGACCCTCCGCATCGAAGGAGTTTGTCGCGTAGTTCGCGGCAGCGGCTGATATACGCCATTCCCTTTTCGCCTGGTTTCATTTCGACTATTGTTAACTGTGCCATTAGTCGACTCTGGTTGACGCTGTCTGTTGCTTGATACAGATTCTTCAAGTGGTTGTACGCGAGCTCAGCGGAGTTGCCGTATCCCCGATAAGAGCGGATATTCTGCTGCTGGTTTGTCGTCAGGTTTCTCAACAGGATTGTGTATGCCATCATCGACTGATATGTGTACTGCTGCTTGTCGTATTGCGTTCCGTGTGTTGGGTATGGCAGGGACCCGTCGAAGAATCCGAGAATCTGTGCGCCTTCCATCATCAGCTCAAATTCAAATTACCAGGTAAATGGACTTGACGTCAAATGGACTTGACGTCTGCAGCTTCAAGACGTGTGCGAACTGTGACTGAACCTGAAGCGCATCCAATGTTTTCTCTTGTCCAGGTGAAGGCTGCGGCATGAAGCTGATGGAGCCATTCTGGGGCTCGTACGGAGCAAAGGTAGGCTGGTTTCCGCGCGCGTAGGATGAACCGTCGAGGCTCATGGGTGTAACGTCGTTGTTGTTGTTGCTAATGTTTGACTGCGTAGGTGCCGCTTGCTGGTGTTGTTTGTAGAAGGACATGAAGGAGAAGAATTTCTCCATCATGCTTGGGTCGAAGCCTGCGGCTTGATTTGCGGGAGTTTCAGTAGATCCAGCTGCTGGTCTTGTTGTCGTACCCTCCTCTGTCTGTAGGCCAGAGGCAGGAGGTGGAGTAGGAGTAGTACCGGGAGAACCGTTAGAGGAGCTTCTCTCCTTCTGTGTTGCCATGCATTCTGATGTTGTAGGTGTCTTGATAGTAGTTGAGTTTGCCCTGACAGCTCTCATACCATGTTGGGCTGAGAAAAGCCCTTAGGATCTTTGCAGGACTAAACTCTGAGTAGGAACAGTGTAATAGCGGAAGCGTTTAATGATAAATCTGTGAACCACCTTGCGCTGGTATGTGAGGGCAAAGTAGGTTGATTGAAGCAAAGAGATACAACCTTTTATAAGAGTACAAGGGAATATGAAAGGTTATAGCTAATAACTGTTTTCCTGTTGCGGTTCGATACAGTGACGACTCGGGCACCTGCTCAGTGACGAGTCAGTTGTTTGTCCTTGCTGTCGCGCTGTACTTGTCAGGTCAAAGGTCGTTGACCTTTGACTTTCGCGTAACCTCCAGCAGTTGCTCAACCTCCGAGGGTTGACTCGCCGATGCTTCGATATGTTCTGCTTCGCTTGTGACTTAGTGTTTCGACACGACAGAGGCGCTTAAGTCAATTGTTTCCAACACTTTGTTGCTTCTCTTGACTGGTCGTGTGACCGTTTGTTATCCCCACTTAGCCTATGGGGGTCTGTCAAAATAATAACTATGATGTGTAGGCTATAGCGGGGTATGCACTATGGGGTACAGAAATCTAGGGTTTGATATTTGTATCTCACTGCTGCCTAGCGCATTCAATCTCGTTTCTGACAAGTTGTTGTATCCCAACGGTGAGGCCACAACACAACGCTCCGCACAATGCCTTCAAGATGTCCAACACACCCCACCCCACACTGTCAAAGTATATGCATGTTATATATGTGTACGCTGTAGTGGGGTAGCCAATATGGGGTACAGCCCCGTTTAGGGTTTCATACTTGTACCCAACTCTTTCATAGTTCATTCATTCCTGCTGCTAGATTCTGACATGGTTTCAGAGCACTAGGTCCGTAGGACCGTTTTTTTTTTCGGGCCCACCTACCGTTGCGGTTACCACGCTACCCCACGTATTGTCCTGCGCCTGCCTGCCTGCCTGCCTTGCCTTGTGACGTGCTGCGCTGCGCGCACCGTCCTGCAGCCCTCGCGCTGCCTACTGCTGCCCTAGGCCAGCGCGCCGCCCCTGCAGGCCCGAAAGGCCCGCGCGTCGCCCCTACAGCCTCGTAAGGCCCGTGCGCCGCCCCTGCAGACCCGTCAGGCTCGTTAGCCGCCCCTGCAGGCCCGACAGGCCCGCGAGCCGCCCCTGCAGGCCCGTCAGGCCAGAGCGCCGCCCCTGCAGGCCCGTCAGGCCAGAGCGCCGCCCCTGCAGGCCCGTCAGGCCCGCCAGCCGTCCCTGCAGGCCCGTCAGGCCCACTAGCCGCCCCTGCAGGCCCGTCAGGCCCGCGAGCCGCCCCTGCAGGCCCGTCAGGCCAGGTCGCCGCCCCGCGCGTCGCGCCCGCTGCCCGCGCGTCGCGCTGCAGCCCCGCGCGTCGCGTCCGCTGCCCGCGCGTCGCGCTGCAGCCATGCGCGTCGCGCCCGCTGCCCGCGCGTCGCGCTGCAGCCCCGCACGTCGCATTCGCTGCCCGCGCGTCGCGCTGCAGCCCCACGCGCCGCGTTCGCTGCCCGCGCGTCGCGCTGCAGCCCCGCGCGCCGCGCCCGCAGCTCGCGCAGCGCGCTGCAGCCTCGCGCGCCGCGGCTGCGCCTGTTCCTCGCGGCTGCCCCTGGACGCCGCCCTGCAGCAGCTGCCACCGTCGCTCCTGCAGCAGCTGCCACCGTCGCTCCTGCAGCAGCTGCCACGGAGCGCCCTGCCACAGTCGTGGCCCTGCCCAGCAGCAGCTGCCGCGGAGCCTTCTGCCGCCGTCGCGGCCCTGCCATGCAGCAGCTGTCGCGGAGCCTCCTGCCGCCGTCGCGGCCCTGCCCTGCAGCAGCTGCCGCGGAGCCTCCTGCCGCGGTCGCGGCCCCGCTCTGCAGCAGCTGCCGCGGAGCCTCCTGCCGCGTTCGCGGCCCCGCCCTGCAGCAGCTGCCGCGGAGCCTTTTGCCGCCGTTGCGGCCCCGCCCTGCAGCTGTCACGGCCCCGCAGTGCAGAAGCTGTCGCGGACCTGCCCTACCGCCGACGCGGCCCTGCCCTGCCGCAGCTGTAGCGGCCCCGCCGTCGCCGCCGTCGTGCGCCTGCCCTTCCCGCCACTGGTGAGCACCTACCTTGTTCGCGCCATCTGCCTACCTGCCTGCCTGACTGCCTGCCACGCTTGCCTGCCTGCCTGCCTGCCGCGCCTGCCCTGCCTGCGCTGCCACTACTGCTACTGCTGCTCCTTTTGTTACTACTGCTAGGCTCGTACTGCTGCTGCTACTGCTACTGCTGCCACTGGCGGTGGCCAGATGCAGCTCCAGCGACGTCCGCGTGAGTCTCTCACGCCCCAGCAGCTTAGTGAGTGGTACGCTAGTTGGGGTTGTAGGGGTGGCCGCGCAGCTACTGCTGCTACTGCTGTTACTGCTGCTACTTCTGCTACTACTGCTACTACTGCTACTGGCGGTGGCCAGCTGCAGCTGCAGCGGCGTCCACGCGAGACACTTACGTCCCAGCAGCTTCACGAGTGGTACGCTCAGAGTAGAGGGTCTCTGAGTACCGTTCGCTGCCCGTACGTCATTCGCACTGGTGCTCGGACTGGTCAGGCTTGCGGGACGCTCAGTCACACACAGTCCCGCTGCTTCGCCCGTCTGAGCGACGCCTGGCGTACCGAGTTTGGCGACGAGGGTGAGCTCCCCGACTGGGTGGAGCTGCTTGGGCAGAGGGTAGATATCTTTGCTCTTGACTATGATGCTATTCTCACTGCCATGTATGCATTGCCTACTAGTGCTGACCGTGCCTGTTACCTGTGCGTACCGCCTGACCCAGGTATAGAGCCTGCTGCTCTAGGTGCTGGTGAGGCTGCTGCTCTAGGGGCTAGTGTGTCTCCTGCTCTAGGTACGGGTGAGGCTACTGCTCCAGGTGCTGGTGAGTCTGCTCTCTCTGGTACTGCGCCTGCTGAGGCCTTGTACACCTTCACACTTGACTCTGGTGCTTCTCGCTCCTTCTTTCGCGACAGCACCACCCTCACGCCGCTCAGTCGGCCGGTTCCAGTCTCCCTGGCAGACCCCTCTGGGGGTCCAGTCCGTGCGACCTCCTCCACTGTCCTCCCTTGTCCTGCTGTCCCGTCCGGCACGCTGTCGGGTCTTTACCTCCCCTCGTTCTCTACGAACTTGGTGGCGGGTTCTGCGCTCCAGGACGTGGGTGTTCATCAGTTCACCCCTGCCTGCGAGCGTGTGACACACTGCACGTGTGCTCAGACGGGCCGTCACCTGGCTACCTTCACTCGGCAGCCTGTACACACTGACCACTGAGTCCCCCCAGGTAGCTGCGTCTGCATCTGCGTCAGGTCAGTTGTCGGCCCCCTGCTCGTGTCGCGCCTTGTCGCACCAGACCCTCCTTTGGCACCACCGCCTTGGTCACCCCTCGGTGCAGCGCCTTCGTAGCATGCACCGCCGTTTCCTTGTCTCTGGACTTCCAGAGACTCTGCCTCCTCTACCACCCTCGCCTGCTCCTCCCTGTATTCCCTGTGTCGAGGGGCGGCAGCGCGCCGCTCCTCACTCCTCCTCGTTCCCTCCCACAGAGGCTCCCCTGCAGACTCTCCACCTGGACGTGTGGGGCCCAGCCCGCGTCCGTGGACAGGGCCACGAGCGGTACTTCCTGCTGGTCGTCGACGACTACACGCGTTACACCACGGTCTTCCCCTTGCGCAGCAAGGGGGAGGTCCCTGATGTTTTGATCCCCTGGATCCGCGCTGTTTGTCTCCAGCTCCGCGAGCGGTTCCAGTCGGACTTTCCTGTCCTGCGTCTGCACTCTAACAGAGGTGGTGAGTTCTCCTCAGACCTCTTGGCAGCCTACTGTGCGGAGCACGGCATCCGCCAGACGTTCACGCTTCCGGCCTCTCCGCAGCAGAATGGGGTTGCTGAGCGCCGCATTGGCTTAGTCATGGAGGTCGCTCGTACCTCCATGATCCATGCGGCTGCCCCCTATTTTCTGTGGCCGTTTGCGGTCCGGTACGCAGCGCATCAGCTCAACCTCTGGCCCCGTGTCTCCTTGCCGGAGACCTCGCCCACACTGCTGTGGACGGGGAAGGTTGGTGATGCGTCGCGTTTCCGGGTCTGGGGTGCTCGTGCCTTTGTCCGAGATACCACCGCGGACAAGCTCTCCGCCCGCGCTGTTCCCTGTGTCTTCCTTGGCTTTGTCCCTGACGCGCCTGGTTGGCAGTTCTACCACCCCACCTCGCGCCGTGTCTTCCCCTCTCAGGACGTCACGTTCGACGAGTCGGTTCCCTTTTACCGTCTCTTCCCCTACCGCACTGCCCCTCCCCCCCCCCCCCGCCGCTCTTCCTCGCTCCAGGTGCTCCCCAGGTAGACCCCCTCCCCGCTCCCGGTCCTGCTCCTTCAGGTGTGTCTCAGGTAGACCCTCCTCCCTTGACTGAGACGGTTGAGGTCACTGGTGACTCAGGTCCTGCTGAGGGTGGTCCTGCTCGGGGTGCTGCTTCTGGGGGTGCGGAGCCTGGGGGTGCTGAGCCTGGGGGTGCGGAGCCTGGGGGTGCTGAGCCTGGAGGTGCGGAGCCTGGGGGTGCGGAGAGTGGAGGTGCTGAGCCCGGGTGTGAGGAGTCTGGGGGTGCTGAGCCTGGGGGCGCTGAGCCGTCTGGTGAGCAGTCTCCCTGGAGCGGCCGTCTCCGTAGTCGCTCCACTGGTGCCTCGCCGCTGCACTCTCGTCGTCGACTCCCTCTCTTCCCACAGCAGCTGCTTGAGTGGTACGCTTGCCGTCAGGGTCGTGCTGCTGGAGCTAGGGGCCCTGCTGCGGGAGGCGCTGGAGCTGGTGACTCTGCCACTGGAGTTGTTTCTGCTGGAGGTTCTGGAGCTGCTGAGGGTGCTGGCGCTGGAGGTTCTGGAGCTGCTGGAGGTACTGGCGCTGGTGGCGCTGGAGCTGGAGGTTCTGGAGCTGCTGAGGGTGCTGGCGCTGGAGGTTCTGAAGCTGCTGCGGGTTCTGGCGCTGAGGGTTCTGAGTCTGCTGTTGCGCGGCTTCCTTGGAGTAGCCGCCTTCGTCCGCGTGTGCCTCTCACCTCGCAGCAGCTGCACGACTGGTACGGACGCCGTCAGGGTCGCGCTTCTGGAGCTCGGGGCTCTGCCGCTGGAGGTACTTCTGCTGACGTCACTGGAGCTGGGAGTGGTGCTGGTCCCGGAGGTGCTCGTACTGGAGGTACTGGAACTGCTGGGGCTGGAGGTGCTGAGCCTGAGGGTGCTGCTGCTGGAGACCCTGGGACTGGAGGTTCCGGTTCTGGGGGTGCTGCTGTTGGTGGAGCTGGTCCTGGAGCAGCTGGCGCTGAGGGTTCTGGAGCTTCTGGAGGTGCTGGAGCTGCTGGGGGTACTGGAGCTGCTGGTGCTGGTGTCACTGCACAGCCGCGCCTGTTCTTCGCTCCACCGTCTCCGTCGTCTCAGCCACCGCCTGACTCTGTGCTTCGCCAGGTTCTTAGTCTCCCTTCGTCTACTGGTCTTCCGTTACAGCCTGGCTCACCGCTGCCTGCTCCTTCTCCTTACACTGAGCAGCTAGGGAGTCTTACTGAGCGTCGTGAGCCTGTGTCGCGTCCTGTCTCCCCCACCCCGAAGATGACCACTCTTCGGGTTCTGCTGCACGTTGCCGCTCAGCGTGACTACGAGCTTCACTCTCTTGACTTCAGCACAGCTTTCTTACAGGGCAGCCTGCACGAGGAGATCTGGCTGCGCCGCCCTCCTGTTTTCCCTGTGTCGTTCCCTCCTGGTACCCAGTGGAGCCTCCGGCGGCCGGTCTACGGTCTCCGCCAGGCGCCACGTGAGTGGCACGACACACTGAGGACGACACTTGCTGCTCTTGGGTTTGCTCCGTCGACTGCTGACCCGTCGCTGTTTCTGCGCACCGACACTTCGCTGCCGCCGTTCTACATCCTCGTGTACGTTGACGACTTGGTCTTTGCCACTGCTGACACTGAGGCTCTCGCCCTGGTGAAGTCGGAGCTGCAGAAGAGACACACGTGCACAGACCTGGTTGAGCTGCGCAGTTACCTTGGCTTGCAGATCACCCGGGACAGAGCACGCCGCACCATCACCCTGACTCAGTCACACATGGTGCAGCAGGTCCTTCAGCGCTTCGGCTTCACCTGGTCCTCGGCACAGGCCACTCCTCTGGCTACAGGTCACTCGCTCTCAGCTCCACCTTCGGACGAGTCCGTAGAGCCGAGTGGTCCTTACCCAGAGCTAGTGGGCTGCCTCATGTACCTGATGACCTGCACTCGTCCTGACCTTGCGTACCCTCTTGGCCTTCTGGCTCGCTACGTGGCTCCTGGTCGGCACCGAAAGGTGCACATGGATGCTGCTAAGAGGGTACTGCGCTACTTGTGCAGTACATCGGGCATGGGGCTCGTGCTTGGAGGGCGGAGTCCAGTTGTCCTCACTGGGCACTCAGACGCTTCTTGGGTTGACGACCAGGCTACGCAGCGGTCGTCACAGGGTTACACCTTCAGCCTTGGCTCCGGCTGTGTTTCTTGGCGGTCTACACGCTCGTCTTCTGTTCTCAGCTCCAGTTGTGAGGCTGAGATCTACGCCACAGCCATGGCTGCACAGGAGTTACGCTGGCTCACCTACCTGCTGACCGACCTGGGAGAGCGGCCTCGTTCTCCTCCAGTGTTGTACGTCGACAACAAGGCCGCCATTGCCTTGTGTGAGGAGCACAGACTGGAGCACACAACGAAGCACATCGCTCTGCGTTACTTCCTGGCTCGAGAGTTGCAGCAGCGTGGTCAGCTTCGTCTTGCTCACGTGGCCACTCGAGCCAACACTGCTGATATATTCACCAAGTCACTTCCGTCTGGTGATCATCAGCGTTTCTGCACTTTGTTAGGCCTTGTGCCCACTTTTCCTCACTTGCTGTAGACTTTGCTTGTACTGTGATCTATATATATACCTGCATGCTTGCTCTGCTAGGTAGAGATCACTGTGCTGTTGTTGTTGCATATATACCCCTGCATGTGAACTGGCCTTGTGGCCCTTTGCTTGTGCTCAGTGTCTGGTGACGTTGTGATCCACCCTGTGCTTGCTTTGCTTCTCTTAACTGGTCTTGTGACCCCTTGCTCTCCCCCACTTTGCCTATGGGGGTGTGTCAAATGATATATCTGCTATATATGTTTAGGCTGTAGTGGGGTAGCCAATATGGGGTACAGCCCCTTTTAGGGTTTCATATTTGTACCCAACCATTTCATAGTTCTTTCATTCCTGCTGCTAGATTCTAACAGCCCCTCCTGTGGAGGACACACGGCTGCCTCGGCTCGGCGGCCTCGCCCCGCCTCACCCCATGGCTTCCCGCCAGTTCCGCAGTTCCCTCCTCGTTCGCCTCCGCGGCCGGTCGCTGCGGAGTCTGGGGTGTTCATGCCGGAGGTACTGGAGGCCCTGGGGGTGTTGTCGGTGGAGGTTCTGGTTCGGGGGGTGTTGGAGCTGGAGGCGCTAGCAACTCGGCGCCTACACCGCGCACAGTACGTTTCCTGACACGTGAGCAGCGTCTTCTTCGTTTGGAGAAGGAGGAGCGGGAGCTGTTTGAGAGGGCACGGCAGCAGCAGCAGCAGCAGGAGCAGTCTCAGTCAAAGCGTCAGGAAAGAGTAGAGGAGGAGTCACAGCCGCACCAGGAGGGAGTAGAGGAGGAGTCACGGCCGCAGCAGCTGGTGCAGGTGCGGCCGCAGCAGGAGAGGGTAGAGGAGGAGTCATGGCCGCAGCAGCAGGTGCAGTTGCAGCCGCAGCATGAGAGGGTAGAGGAGGAGTCCCGGCCGCAGCAGCTGGTAGACGGGCCCTCTACTGACAAGTCATGCCGCTCTCCCGACCCAACTGAACCTCACCGAGTGACTGTGTCGATTCGTGCAGTCGACCACACTCGGTTGAACAAGGAGGGTACAGGGTTAGATAGTCCTATACTGCTTGGCGGGAAGATTCACACAGACTTCGTTAAAATATTTGTGGATGGGGGAGCTAGTCACAACTTAATTAATCCCGCCACTGCACAAAAAATTAGACTGCAACTGGACCGATGCTTACCTGAGATCGACGCAAGACTGGTCGACGGCACGCCACTGGCGGTACGGCCCGATGCGGGGGTAACTTCGCATTCACCCAGGAAATGCTGGCCACGACCCTCGACGGAACAGACACTTTATTTGGCCGTGATTGGCTGCGACGACAGAACCCATTGATAGACTGGACGACGGGTGACTGCACCGTGCAGGTCAACGGTAACAACATCGCCTAAATCTTCGTCGGTTTGGGTCAACGCCATCACAATAAAGCGCGCCATAGCGGCAGGAGCTGACGTGTACGCGGTCGATGTCCAGGAAGCCGAGGCAGCAAAACAGCCGAGCGGATTACAAAATCTGCTCGCCGACGTACCAGATGACCTGGTGGCATTATTGAAACAGTATCGGGAAATTTGCTCCGACGATCTGCCGGAGGGACTGCCACATTAGTGACCGCACGACCTAAGTAAAGATTTCGACGAAATTAAAACGTTTCTGTACGCTGGTAGACTGCTGCGAAGCTAAACGATTTTGAAATCGTCTAGCGCGGATGCTGTTGAGATAAAAATCGATCCGACGGTCGTAGTTCCAACCTTTTTAGCGAAATGCTTCGGCTGTTGGGGTGAAATTCGATCCGACGGTCGAGATTCCAACTTTTTTCACTCACAATCCTGATGTGCGTTCCGCAACCGAGCGAGGGGGGTTAAGACCAAAACTCGGAACTGGTTTCTACGTATCAGAATCTGCGTGATAGTCTGTGAAGATAAGCAGTAGAAGAAGGCGCCATAGCTAGGTAAGTCCTAGCTAGGCAAGAGAAGTTTAGGCAAAAGAGGAGGTTGCACTAGCAAGAATGAGGATACAAATAGCAAACCCTAGAAGGGTTGTACTCGCTATAGAGCACCCCACTACAGGCTAGAGCATAATATTCTGACACACCCCCATAGCCAAAGTGGGGTGTAATCAGCAGAGCAAGCAAAGCAGTACAAGCTCAGGGTGGATCACAATGTCACCACACATTCTGAGCACAAGTTCAAGAAGCAATAGTTTAAAGTTCACAATTATGAGCAAAGCTAGTGGTAGTCACAACGGGCAAGTGAGGAGGAGGAAAGATACTATGAGAGGAGAGGAGGTAGTGGGCGGCAGCTGAAGCTGCTGGCACACGGCGCAACTGGAGCAACTGGCACACGGGCAACTGGAGCAACTGGCACACTGGCAACTGGAGCAACTGGCACACGGGCTACTGGAGTAACTGGCTCCGCGGCTAAAAGTAGCGGCAGACGAGCAACGGACTCACGGGCGACTGGAGCAACGGGCTCACGGGCGACTGGCGCAACGGGCTCACGGGCGACTGGCGCAACGGTCTCACGGGCGACTGGAGCTGCTGGCTTCACGGCGGCCACCCCCTTCAACCTCCCCAAACTATCCCACTCCCCCTGACACACACCCGCTGCTACACCGCTAGCTCCACTCCCCCTTCACCCCCCCTTAGTACCACTCCAACGGCTCCAACAAGTCCACCCCCCCTCAGCGGCAGCTGCAGCACAGGGAGACGAAGGAGGAGGAGGAGCAGGGAACGGCACATAGTAGCTTCACCCCCATACCCCTCACCCCCAAACCCTAATTCAGGAGAACGGGCTGTAGGAGGGGTGGGGCGCCAGTAGAAGCACGGGGGACAGCGGGGAGGGCAGGGGCAGCGAGGAAAGGGCCACCCACGGGCCTGGCACAGCCTCCCGAACCGCGCGCAGGCGGCCCGAGCCGCACGCGGGCCTGGCGCAGTCCGTACGGGCCGCGCGCGGGCCTGGCGCAGCCCGTACGGGCCGCGCGCGGGCCTGACGCAGCCCGTACGGGCCGCGCGCGGGCCTGGCGCAGCCCGTACGGGCCGCGCGCGGGCCTGGCGCAGCCCGTACGGGCCGCGCGCCGGCTGTACGGGCCGCGCGCAGGCCACGAAGGGCGACGGGGGGCGACGCGCGGGTCCCCGTCACCCGTCGTAGCGCCTCCTGGGGGCGACGCGCCGAGTGACGGGGCAGAAACCCGTCGCGCGCCTCGGGGCGCACGGCGGGCAGAAAACCGCCGCGCGCCTCGGGGCGCACGGCGGGCAGAAAACCGCCGCGCGCCTCGGGGCGCACGGCGGGCTGAAAAACCCTAATTTCGACGCCGCGCACCACGGGGCGCGCGGCGGACAGGGAGTAGCAGTAGCAGCGGAAGCAGTGAGGTGGGGCCCACAGGCCAGGAGCATATCGCTCTAATACCATGTGAAGATAAGCAGTAGAAGAAGGCGCCATAGCTAGGCAAGAGAAGTTTAGGCAAAAGAGGAGGTTGCACTAGCAAGAATGAGGATACAAATAGCAAACCCTAGAAGGGTTGTACTCGCTATAGAGCACCCCACTACAGGCTAGAGCATAATATTCTGACATAGTCGTCACCCCCGACGGTTTTCAAAGACTGGAAATTAGCGACCTAAAAGTCGAAGTGTAAGCAGACTCTGATACCAAATCTGTGAGAATCTAGACTTCACTTCGAAATTCAATAATGAACATCGGTACATTGTCATTGTTTTTTATAGGCACGATACAAGGCAAGTAACCAGGGTATTACTAGAAAGTACCGAGGCTCTAGAACCATCAGGAATAGAGCCTTCCCGAATTCATTAGAGTCATTCGGCGAATAAGCACTCACACGCTAGATCACGCGAGATAAGTTTAGAAACAACAGGAATATGTGATGCACGCATTCCTGTTTGGTTCATAAACAAACATAGAAATAGTAAAGCAATGAAATAGGAAAGAAGTGCAGAAATGAGAATAGAAATATGAACATGGTAATTCCATGTAGACGACCGACACTCACCAAGTTCGTGGAGAACAAGGGGATGTGCAGACCAGTGAGGGAGCCGGAAGGAACTGTTGGACAGGGGAGTGCAGTGCAGTAGCGCTGGGTGCGTGTACCGGCCCAGAGGAGGGGTCGGCCAGGGAGATTGCGACAGGAGCTGGAAGCGGCGAGAGGATGGCGCGGTTGTGAAAGAAGCGCTGGGACGTGCCGGATTCGAGCGTGAACGACAGGGACGCGTCGGCGGTCGACACACCTGGGCAAGAAACAGCATAAGACCCTACACTAGAGACAACTATAGAACCTAGTCTACGTATACACAAATAATATGATCTGGCAACTCTAGATTCATCAGCATACATGGCATACACTCTTGCGCAACAGCGCCGGCCTGTCCGAGACGAACGTCGTAGCCCTGCAGTGGGCGCATAAGAGGTCGTCGAGCCGACGGAAGCAGAGCGCAGCGGATTGACCGGGGCACCCGCATACGGTGTCGTGCAGAGGACCATACAGAAATTGGTACTGGCAGGGCCCGGTGGGGGGGGCATGCGACGCCAAGATGTCAGACCCGTCACCACAGCCAACGCTCCCCGGGCCAGCAGGTCTCCACTGTCGCTGGGAGACGGACTGCTCGATCTGATGCTGCGGCTACTGCGACTGCGACGGCGGCTGCTGCTGCTACTGCGAATGCTGCTGCTTAGTCACCACCGCACCCTCAGTACCAGAACCGTGTGTGGCAGTACCCCCAGAAGTAGCACTCCCAGCGACAGCACCCACCGTCCGCCCCTTCGCCACACTCGCCCATCCCAGGGGGCAGAGATGGCTGCGAACTCTGTTATACGAGTAGGCTCGCCAACGGCAGCAGAGGCAACTGAGGTGAGAGCTGGGGCGGAGCGCATCCCTCAAGGATAGGGGGGACTACTGTACCAGTATTGGAGGTGATGGTGCGAAGGCGGGTCTCGATCCTAGTGAGACTAGCCCGAAGAGATCGATGGTGAGGCTCTTGGGGTGCATGGCGAGGAGAGCGTCGTGGGCAGGCGCGAGGCAGTTAGGGAGGCAGGTCGCGGGAAGGTGCACGATGAAAAACAAAATGTCAAAGTAAGAGCTGAAGAATGAATGAACCAACAATGAACAAACAAGGGTAGAATTAGTCAACGCTAACCCTAACCCTAGGACAAATGTATTACACCTATACTATAACATACAAACTATAACAAATATAGTTTGACACACCCCCATAGTCTAGGTGACGGTAGTCCTATGGAAAGCAACACACATGTCAGGGTGGAAAAACAAAGTCACAAGACAGTCTGACAGCAAGCAAGGGCCATAAGGCCAGTCAGCAAGAACAATCAAGGGTCACAAAGACTGTTATAGTCACAGTAGGCTCCAATGTGCCTAAAACGAAAGATAGAGTGCACAGCCGGATTTCTGCACAGCGGCTTCAAACGTTCATAGCGTTCTGGTCACAGCTTCAAATGACTTGATTTAACTTGGATCTGGAGCGTCTTATTGTCGCCTACAACAGGCAATTTAGATCGCACGATTTCACCAAGTATTGACGACACAACGTCAGTTTGAACGAACGGCACTATGGCAGCCACTATAGTCTTAGAACACAAGATAGGAAGAGTTAGGAAGAGTTAGGAATGACTCCCAGCTCCTACAAACCCCAAGAGCCGAGGTACAGTGATGTGGAACAGTGCCACACTGTCCCCAACCACGAAGGGTCTCGAAACTACCCTTCACTAGGGCCTACACCAAGTGAAATGTTACACTACACAAAGTAGTGTAACTATCTTCAATATCTTGAGGTGTACCCTTTTGGCGAGCTTCGAAATCACTTGAGGCTTGACACCAAGGCTCGGGCTCTTCATCACAAACTCATCCTTGAGTTCTTGATGGGTCTGCTGCACACACCTGCGACACGCCGAACGTTCGACACAGGACAAAATAGAAACCGCGCACGACAAAGTAGAAACCGCGCGCGAGACACAAACGACCGCGTAACACGCGTCTAGCGATAACTCGCTATTGACTCGACACACACACTCGACATCATGACTCAACATTCACACACAATTATAAGCATGAAATATATATTATCCCATGCCCTCATACCATTCCATACACACACACATTCACGCACACGGACAACAAGCCGAGTGCAAACCGTAGGGTTGCACCAACAAACTCCCCCTCGGATTGTTGGCCTTAGGATATGTTGCTCTCTCAGTTCAGAGCCATCCCAGCCAGCTTGCAACACTTCCAATGCTGCTGCTCCACCAGCCTCTTGGTCATCATGTCAGCCGGCTGCCCCGTGGTCTTCACGTAGCGCAACTCAACTTCACCCGCGGTTACCATGCTCCTCGTCCAATGCCACTTCACCCTCATGTGCTTCGTGAGTCCATGCAACACAGGGTTCTTAGCAAGAGCAATGGCACCCTGGCTGTCACAGTACAGTGGGGTAGGTCCTTGCTGCTCCTCCCCCAATTCAGCCAACAAACGCCGCTGCCACACAATCTCCCGTACGGCACGGAAGAGTGCCATGTACTCGGACTCCACCGAGCTCAAAGCTTGGTCAACCTGCTTCTTGCTCTCCCAAGCAGTTGGGCCTCCACCAACACAGCATATGAAGCCTCCCACACTTGTCATGTCCTCTGGTTCTGATGCATATGAAGCATCCGAGTAGGCGGTGAGGAACAAACGCCCGGGTTCAACACCATCCGCGCCCTTTTGGCGCCTTTGTGCCACCGCCGAGTATTGCAGCCCAACGGTCGGTGTTTGGCCAAGATACTTGGCCACCCTCATTCCAGCTGCTACCTGCTCCTCATTAGGGCATTGCACAACCCTAGCCAGCTGCCCGGTAGCAAACGCGACGTCCGGTCGGGTGTTTACCGCCGCATACATGAGGCTGCCCACCAACGAGTGAAATCGGCGCCTCTCCTCTTCACCAACGCTCTCCTCCTCTGGTCCCTTCACACACTTGAACCCAGAGGGAAAGGGAGTAGCCACATGACCTTCACTCTGGCCGAAGTTGGCAGCCAACGCCTCCAGGTACTTCCGTTGGTGCACTCGCATGCTCCGCTTCTCCACGTCTCGTTCGATATGGAGCCCAAGGTAGAAGTTCACGTCACCAAGGGACTTGCACTTGAACTTGTCTTGCAGCTTCAGCATCACCTCCTTCACAAGGTCAGGAGAGGGTGAGAAAATGAGGATGTCATCCACATAAACCACCATGAAACTCCTCTGCTCCCCCTCGCCAAGCATGAACAAGGAGTGATCGGCCGTTGAGGGAGTGAAGCCGATCCCCTCCAACACTTCGCGCAGCTTCATGTACCATTGCCTAGGGGCCTGCTTCAGCCCATAGAGGGCCTTATTCAGCTTCCACACTCTGCCACTACCATCATCAAACCCCTCTGGCTGCGCCATAAAAATCTCCTCCTCAAGGATGCCGTTAAGGAATGCCGTTACGATGTCCATTTGCTTTACTACCCATCCTTCGATGGCGGCTCCCGCGAATAGGGTTCGCAGCGTCGTCGGCTTCACCACAGGGGCAAACAGCTCCTTGAAGTCCACCTTCTCCTTCTGCTGGTACCCCTTGGCTACAAGCCTAGACTTGTAGCGCTCGATCTTGCCGTCGGCATCCGACTTGATTTTGAAGAGCCACTTGGACGTTATCGCCGTACGCCCCTCCGGTAGCTCCACCAATTCAAACGTGTCATTCTCCTCGATGCTCTTCAGCTCACTCTCCATGGCCTTCTTCCACTCCTCAGCATCACTACTCTCCAAAGCCTCCTTGAGAGTTGCTGGTTCTCCCGGCATCTCCACCGGAGAGAAGAACGCGAAGGCACACTCCTCGTAGTCACTCTCCTCGTCGTCTCCGACCATCATTGCCGCTCCGGCCAGGGCTGTCTTGCCCTGCTTTCCCGGCGCATCATAGGTCAGCCTATTAGGGGGTTGAACTCTCCTCTTCCCCCTTCCTTCCTCCTCAGCTGCAGGGACTTGAAGGCCTTGGCGTTGCTGCGGTGTGGCTCGAATCCGTGGAGCACTCGTAGTACGGGAAGGAAGTGACGGTGCACGCTCGCTCACTTGCTGCACCTCCTCCTCTTCTTCCTCTGCATCATTGGCCTCCTCTCCCCCATTCACAAGGGAGGATTGCCTTGTGGTTGTGCTGCCGCTGCTCAGTTCCAAAGGCAGCTCCACATGCTCCAAACCGGAACTCTTCACCTCCCCAAACCGCACGCCTATCTTCGCCTCATTCTCCGCCTTCCAATCCTTGTACATGAAGTTCTCCATGAACTTGCAGTCCCTGCTCACCAAGAACTTCTTGGTGAATGGGTCCCAAAGAAGCCATCCCTTCCTGTTTTGAGCCATGCCCAAGTGCACGGCCCACACCGCCTTGGCACCAAGCTTGTTGTGCCGAAGATGCTTAGGCACGAGCGCCATGCACATGCACCCGAACACCCGAAGCATATCCACCTTTGGCTTCCTTCCTAGCCACTCCACATAGGGCACCCATTTGTCTGCTCCCACATGAGTCAAGGCTCTGTTCTTGGCCACACACGCGCTCCGCACCGCATCAGGCCAGAAATAGTCGGGTAGCCCGGCTTCAATGAGCAACCCGCGTGCCGCCTCCGTGATTGTGCGGTTCGCTCGCTCGGCGATGCCGTTCATTGCAGGGGAGTATGGCATGGTGAGGGAGTGCCAAATACCATTCTTCTTCAGCCACAACCCAAACTCCTTGCTCAGGAACTCTCCCCCTCGATCGGTGCGGATTGACTTGACTAGACGGTCTTGTTGCCGCTCCACCATCGGGAACCAATCCATCTTCAACGTTTCAGCCACGTCGCTCTTCTTGGCCAGCACGTACACCCAAGTCATGCGGGTGTAGACGTCGACAATGGTGAGAAAATACTCAGCTCCAGCAGCTCCAAGCTTCAGGGGGCCCACCACGTCCATCACCACCTCATCAAGCGGTGCCTTTGCCGTTGCCTCCGAACTAGGGAACGGAAACCGGGTGAACTTGGCTTGAATGCACGTCGGGCAGCCAAGCACCTCATCGGGCTCCCCCTTCACACGTATGCCAGCAACCATCTCATTCTTCACTAGCTGCTGCAAGATGGGCAGGGCCTCATGCCCCATGCGCCGATGCAAGGTGAGCCAATCACACTCCCCCGTAGGCGAAGTTGGATTGGAGAATGCCGCGCTCGCAATAGCGCCCCACATACTCTCTCCGTAGTCCTCCTCCGCTGCTGCCTCTGGGTTCTCCTCACCCTTTTGCTGCTCCTTGGTTGCTGCACCACTCTCCTTAGGTTCACTGAACTTGCTGGTCCCTCCAGGTTTGCTCTTCTTGAGCTCATTCTCCTTAGCGCGACCGTTCGCGCCATCGTCGCTACCGACCGATCCATCCTTGGTGCTGATGCTTGCTGCCACTTGCCTCTCCTTAGGCATAGGGACCACTGGGATCTGCCACATCTCGTTGTAGACATCCCTGTCCTCATGAAGGTCCCAAAGAATTCGATCGCCAAGCCTTGCGGTGTAGGTCTTGGCTCCCTTCGAGTTCGTGTCCATGCCGGCCTTTGCCAACCGCCGCACGGAAATCAGGTTTGCAGCAAGGCTGGGCACCCAAAGCACGTTCTTGAGGCCCACCATCTTCCCATCAGCACCCTTGAACATGGCCTTGCCCATGCCTTTCACCTCTGCTCGCTGCCCCAAAGCCGATGTGACATGCTTCACCGGTGACGGCTCGAGTTCGGTGAGCAAGTCCGGGCGAGGTGTCATGCTATAGGTAGCGCCACTATCAATCACCCAATAGTCCAGGGGGTGTAGGGTCACCTTCCCCACAGCTGCTGGCTCCTCAAAGCCTTCATCCTTCTCTGGACCAGCCGGTACTTGCGTCGACACGAAGTAGAATAGACCCGGGTATCGATCGTCGCTCGGGTCCTTGTCGTTGTCTCCGCTCTTCATGTTTGCAGCTCCGCCACCGCGACCGCCACGGCCTCCACGGCCTCTTCCTCTCCCTCCTCCTGCTCCTCTACCCTCTTGGCCTTGAGCAGGGGTCCAACCATCAGGGAGTTTGTAGCAGTCGCGCCACATGTGTCCGCTCTTGTGGCAATAGTGACACTCGCCGTCGAATCGGCCGCGACCGCGCCCGTAGCTCTTGTCGTCGCTGCCGTAACCGCCACTCCCGCGGCCTCCGCCGAAGTTGCTGCCACCAAACCTTCCTCCCCCTCGTCCTCTGCCTCTTCCTCGACCATATCCACGGCCGATGCTCGCTGCCCCAGCGCCATCCGCACTCGCCAACTCACGGTGGCGGAAATCCTCTTGAAGGATAGCTCGCTTCACGTCTTCAAGCGAGAGGCGGGGCAAGTCGCGATTAAGGTTGATGATGAGCGAGGACCATGACTCTGGGAGTAAGGCCAGCAACTTGGTCTTCTTTTGGAGCTCACTGTAGTTCAAATCAGCTCCCTCAAGCCGCGTCAACAAGTCGAAGAATTTCTGCACCCCTTCTTCAACCGCTTCGTTTTCTTCAATTCGTAGTGCCGCCATTTGCCGTTCCAACACCACCGCTACCGCCGCTGTTGCAGGAGCGTGTACACCCTTGAGAGCAGCCCATGCCTTTGGTCCCTTCTCTGGTTCACGCTGGAATGGCTTGATGTGACGGATCTGGCTGCTCCCCAACGCTTGCCCAAGTAGGAGGTAGCCTTGTGCGCTCTTCCGCACCCACGGGCTCTTCTCCGGGTCGTTCTCGGGGCGCTTCTCCGTTCCTTCCATCACCTCCAGCAGGTCATAGTGGTCAAAGATGTTCTCCATCTTGAAGGACCATTTAGCAAAGTTGTCACCGTTGAACTTGTCAAGCCCAAACACCCTAGGCTCATCCCTAGGTGGGCCAAGACTTGGTTGCATGGGCGCCATGGCTGAATCACGGGGTTGGCCTTGAGCTTGAGCTTCTCCACTGCCACCAGCACCTCTGCCACCCCTTTCCTCAGGTCCAGACATTGTCGAAACTGCTCCAAGGGGCTCTGATACCACTTGTTATAGTCACAGTAGGCTCCAATGTGCCTAAAACGAAAGATAGAGTGCACAGCCGGATTTCTGCACAGCGGCTTCAAACGTTCATAGCGTTCTGGTCACAGCTTAAAATGACTTGATTTAACTTGGATCTGGAGCGTCTTATTGTCGCCTACAACAGGCAATTTAGATCGCACGATTTCACCAAGTATTGACGACACAACGTCAGTTTGAACGAACGGCACTATGGCAGCCACTATAGTCTTAGAACACAAGATAGGAAGAGTTAGGAAGAGTTAGGAATGACTCCCAGCTCCTACAAACCCCAAGAGCCGAGGTACAGTGATGTGGAACAGTGCCACACTGTCCCCAACCACGAAGGGTCTCGAAACTACCCTTCACTAGGGCCTACACCAAGTGAAATGTTACACTACACAAAGTAATGTAACTATCTTCAATATCTTGAGGTGTACCCTTTTGGCGAGCTTCGAAATCACTTGAGGCTTGACACCAAGGCTCGGGCTCTTCATCACAAACTCATCCTTGAGTTCTTGATGGGTCTGCTGCACACACCTGCGACACGCCGAACGTTCGACACAGGACAAAATAGAAACCGCGCACGACAAAATAGAAACCGCGCGCGAGACACAAACGACCGCGTAACACGCGTCTAGCGATAACTCGCTATTGACTCGACACACACACTCGACATCATGACTCAACATTCACACACAATTATAAGCATGAAATATATATTATCCCATGCCCTCATACCATTCCATACACACACACATTCACGCACACGGACAACAAGCCGAGTGCAAACCGTAGGGTTGCACCAACAAAGACCAGTAAGCAAGGACAAGCAACAAGGAAGAGAAGAAGCTCAGGGTGGATCACAAAGTCACCACACTGTCTGAGAGCAAGTAAGGGCCACAAGGCCAGTCCACAAGCAGGTATAAAGAGATACATAGAGAGAGGCAAGAGTACAAGACAAAGGATCTCTACGAAAGCAAGTGAGAACATGCAGGCACAAGCCCAAGCTGCGTTCAGAAGCGATGGTGATCACAAGGCGGCAGCGCCTTTGTAAAGATATCCTGCATTGTTGGCCTCCAGGCCACCTGAACCTCGCAGACCCGGCCACGTTGCTGCAACTTGCGCAGAAGGAAGTAAAGAAGCTGGATGTGCTTCGCCTTCCCAACCAGCCGAGGCTCCTCGCACAACAGGATAGCAGACTTGTTGTCAGCGAACAAGACGGGGGGAGAGCGGGGCCGCTCACCAAGGTCGGTAAGAAGGAAAGACAACCAGCGGAGCTCCTGGGCGGCCATAGCCGCGGCGTAGACCTCTGCCTGACAGTTGGAACCAGCAACGGACGACGCCCGAGTCGATCTCCACGAAACAGCTCCTGTCCCAAGACGGAAGCAGAAACCCTGTGTAGACCGCAGCGTCTGTGCACAGTCCGCGTACGACGAGTCCGAGTGTCCGGTGAGTGTAGCTGGCTCGAGTCCTCCACGCACAAGTCCCATGCCTGATGTACTCCCCAGGTACTTTGCTACCCTCCTAGCCGCCAACCAGTGAGCATGTCGGTGTCTCCCAGGCGCAGCAATGCGAGCCAGGATGCTGAGAGGGAAAGCGAAGGGGGGGGGTGGGGGAGGGGGGTGTTCAGCAAGGTCGTCAGTAGTGCAAGCAGCGTAGAAACTAGTGACAAGCAAGCGCAGATGGGTAATGAGGTCGGCGATAGTGGAGAGCGCATGTAGATTAGGGAAGAGGAAAGGCTGGATGAGACGCCCTCGAGTAGCAGAGCGGGTGAAGTAGCAAGCAATAATAGCATCCAAACACTCCGTCGCCGTCACAACCTGGCGAATGTGCACCCGCTCGGCTGGCGGGAGGAGGCGACTAATAGCAAGGCACACAGCAGCGTTAAGCAACTCCCAAATCGTAAAGCGAGTCTTGTTAGAAGCCAACTAGACTTAGGAACTTAAGATTTGGGGCTTAGGAAACTAGCGTGAGGTGGATGACGAGAAAGTTGAGAATGGAGAGGAGTTCAGAATACGATGGCGAGAACATATAGGCAAGAAACATGCAAAGCAAAGGGTGCACCACCAAACATGTTGTATAATCTATACTACATTACATGTTCAGCAGTTTATATGAAGATGTATATAATATATATTCTACAAGTGAGCCTCCCGGTCGTCCGACGTGGCCTCGGCAACAAGAGTAGGAGGACATTCGGGGACAAATAGCTTACCGGACGCGTGGGCATACAAGGTGACGTCACCATGGAGCTGGCTCCGCAGGTGGAGCTTGACGTCGAGCAGCCCTGGCAGGAGTAAGCAGGGGCACAACTGAAGCCATGACGTCAAAGTCGATCGCACGCCCGTCCGCATCGAGCTGCAGCACGAACTCGGGCGCCATGGCAGGAGTGAGCAGGGCACAACTGCAGCAGATAAGAGGCGGCAGCCACAAGCGGAGGAGCAAAATGTAAGGGGCAAGCCGCAGCAGGCGCGAGGATATCGAGAAGTAGCAGGCGCAGCTGCAGCAGGCACATCGACAAGCACGGGACGCGAGGGTGCAGGGCGGCAGGCCACGGCATGGCAGGCGGTGGCGCGGGTGGAGGAGGCGCGGGCGCTGCGGCTGACATGGTGACAAGCCTGGCGGGCGCGAGCGCTGGCGTGAGCACGGCATGGCAGGCGCGGGTGGCGGTGGTGCGGGTGCGGGAGGCACAGGCGACGGCGGTGCAGGTGTGGCAGACGTGGGTGTGGTAGGCGCTGGAGGTGCGACAGAAGCAGGCGCGACCGCGGGAGGCGCGGGTGCGGCAGGCGCGATGGCAGCAGGCGCGAGCGCGGCAGGTGGAGGCGCGAGAGCCGACGACGCGGGCGCGGCTAGCGCAGGCACGGCATACGCGGCAGCGTGACCGCGGCAGGCGCGAGCGCGAAGGGCGTACGCGCGGCAGGTGCGGCGGCGGCAGGCACTGGCGCAGGAGTGACTGGGCATGGCAGGGTGTGGTGGGATGCGACAGCAGGGCGCGGCTGGGGCGCGATGGTAGGGCACAGGGAGTTGCTATGGAGGGGGGACGCGACGGGCGCCACTAAAGAGGCGCTGCTAAGGGGCGCGCTAGTGGGCCCCGTGAGGGCACTACGGTTTGCTAGGGGGTTGGTGGGGCGGAAGCGATGGTCCTAACCTAGCGTGATACAATGTCAACGAGAGAAAGAATGACTGGTGAGTTGGATACAGGGGGGGGTAGAAATCGCACCCATGTCAAAATAGTATCTAGGGTTTGGGAATGCCTATGCTTAGTAGCCTAGGCAAGGGATGACAAGCACTGTTGGTTTTGCGGAGAGTCACTATACAATGGGCCTGGACTACGTAGGAGGGCACGGGGTTGTGCTGGTGATCATAGCGTTGTACTAGCGTTCTCACTACTTTCTGTGTTCACAGAGAAGTTTGGCAAGTGTTTCAATAGCAAAAGACATTGAATACGATAACAATGAGGCATGCAAGTCGATATAGCAAGAAAGGCAGTGCAACACCTAGCAAGCATTTTGCAAAGCGACCTGCCAACGCTGCAGCAGGGCAGCCTGCCAGCGTAGCAGAAGGGCGACATGCCAACGCTGCAGCAGGGCGACCTGCCATAGCAGAAGGGCGACGTGCCAACGCTGCAGCACGGCGGCTTGCCAGCGTTGCACACAAGGCGGTCTGCCAGCACTGCAGTCACAGGTGAGCATGTGCGCACATGTGCGCACCCACCAAGTAGGTGCAGGTTGACGGTTGCACTGTCAGGCACATTGCGCAGGTGCCAGGTAGAACACGTGTCGACGGTTTCTCTAGATGTCCACCATCGAGCACGTGATGCCGTTTCGCAGGTCGGCTTCGCCAAAACCTCCTGGGCGAAATCTGCACATCCCCGCAGAGTTTCGTAGTCGAGCGAATTCGACCGACCAGATTGTTAGAATCTAAGAACGAACGAGAATGATGAACTAGAAAGGGAATGGGAGTACAAGTACCAAACCCTAGAGTAGTGTACCCCCTAGAAGGCTAACCCACTATAGCCTACACAACTATAACATATATAATGTTTGACACACCCCCATAGGCTAAGTGGGAGAGAGCAAGGGGTCACAGGACCAGTCAAAGCAAAGTAAAGCAAAACAAGCTCAGGGTGGATCTCAAGGATACCACACAAATTCCGAGCACAAGCAAGCGGTCACAAGACCAGTTCACAAGCAGTTTGATAATATAACAAGAGTTACAGTGATCACAACCTAGCAAGTGTAAGCATGCAGGTATATATATAGAGATCAAAGTACAAGCAGAGTCAAGAAGTGAGCAAGTGAGGGACAGTAGGCACAAGGCCTAGAACAGTACAGAAACGCTGATGGTCACAAGGCTGAAGCGCCTTGGTGAACACATCAGCAGTGTTGGCCCGAGTGGCCACGTACGCAAGACGAAGCTGACCACGCTGCTGGAGCTCTCGAGCAAGGAAGTAGCGAAGAGCGATGTGCTTCGTTCTGTGCTCCAGTCTGTGCTCCTGACACAAGGCAAGGGCGGCCTTGTTGTCGACGTACAGCACTGGAGGAGAACGAGGCCGCTCTCCCAGGTCGGTCAGCAGGTAGGTGAGCCAGCGTAACTCCTGTGCAGCCATGGCTGTGGCGTAGATCTCAGCCTCACAGCTGGAGCTGAGAACTGAAGACGAGCGAGTAGAACGCCAAGAAACTGAACCAGAGCCAAGGCTGAAGGTGTAACCCTGAGACGACCGCTGCGTAGCCTGGTCGTCAGCCCAAGAAGCGTCTGAGTGCCCAGTGAGAACAACTCGAGTCCGTCCTCCAAGCACAAGCCCCATGCCCGACGTACTGCACAAGTAGCGCAACACCCTCTTAGCTGCATCCATGTGCTCCTTCCGGTGACGGCCAGGAGCGACATAGCGTGCTAGAATGCTAAGAGGGTATGCAAGGTCAGGTCGAGTGCAGGTCATCAGGTACATGAGGCAGCCCACAAGCTCTGGATACGGGCCACTCGGCTCTACGGACTCATCCGAAGGCAGAGCTGAGAGCGAGTGACCAGTAGGCAGAGGAGTGGGCTGAGGCGAGGAGTACGTGAAGCGGAAGCGCTGAAGGACCTGCTGCACCATGTGTGACTGAGTCAAGGTGATGGTGCGCTGTGCTCTGTCCCGGGTGATCCGCAAGCCAAGATAGCTTGTCAGCTCACCCAGGTCTGTGCACGTGTGTCTCTTCTGCAGCTCCGACTTCACGTGGGCGAGTGCCTCAGTGTCAGCAGTAGCAAAGACCAAGTCGTCTACGTACACGAGAACGTAGAACGGTGGCAGAGTGGTGTCGGTGCGTAGAAACAGCGACGGGTCAGCAGTAGAAGGAGCAAACCCAAGAGCAGCAAGAGTAGTCCTCAGTGTGTCGTGCCACTCACGGGGTGCCTGGCGGAGACCGTAGACTGGCCGCCGGAGGCTCCACTGGGTACCAGGAGGGAACGACCCAGTGAAGCCAGGTGGGCGGCGCAGCCAGATCTCCTCGTGCAGGCTGCCCTGTAGGAAAGCAGTGCTGAAGTCAAGAGAGTGGAGCTCGTAGTCACGCTGAGCGGCGACGTGCAGCAGAACCCGAAGAGTGGTCATCTTCGGGGTCGGGGAGAAGGTCTGAAAGAAGTCAACTCCCTCTCGCTGACTGAAGCCTCGTGCAACGTAACGCGCCTTGAAGACAGGCGGAGAACCCGACGGCCGCTTCACCCTGAAAATCCACATGCCACTGACGATGTTCGCCCCAGGTGGGGGAACCTTGTCTATGTAGGTGCCTGTGGACTTCCAGGAAGCCATCTCTGCGTCCATGGCTGTCTGCCACTGAGAGGAGTAGGGACCCTCCATCGCCTCTGCGTAAGAGCATGGGGTCGGGATGTTTGGTGCATCCGGGTCTCCCTCAGGGGCAATCAGCATGGACACGAGATGAGGTAAAGCAGCGGCAAAGCACTCAAACTCCTCATGTCTCTCCTCAAGGACGTCCGTGCCAAGGGCACACTCACCCCCGACGGACGGAGGACAGACAGACTCAGACTCAGCAACAAGGCTAGCGGCGTAGTCCAGACGACAGGCAGCAGCAAAGTCAACAAGCTCAGCGACCAGAGCAGACGCAGCAGAGGACTCAAAGGAAGGGTCAGTGACAACAGTGGCGAGGAGACGCGTGACAGTAGGACTGGCCGCACGAAGAGAGTCAGACTCCGGGTCAGCAAGAGCAGGAAGAGAGGACGCAGGAGGAGACGGCAGAGGGACACGATGTGGAGCAGTGGAAGGACGCAGAGTCATATAGTGAGTGCCAGGGACGGGAGGAGGTCGCTCACGCGGAGCACGACGACCAGCGCGGACAGCGCGGACAGGCAACTCTGGACGCGACTCAGACGACTCTGGACGAGACTCAGGCGACGGAGGACGAGACTCAGGCTCACGATGCTCCGTAAGACCTCCCGTCGGCTCAGCGTAAGGAGAAGGACCAGGCAGTGGAGAGGCTGGCTGTAACTGTGACTGCGACTGGACAGGCGGTGGACTCAGTAGGGGAGGAGTAGGACCAGGAGAGGGCGGGAGGCCAAGAACCTGCTGAAGGAGCGGAACGTAGTACGGCCGCGGCCGCTCAGCACCTCCTGAACCAGCAGAGACAGCACCAGTACCCTCAGCCCTAGGGTCTCCATCGACAACTCCCGCAGCACCACCAGCAACCCCAGCAGCTCCAGGACCTCCAGCACGAGCACCTCCAGAACCAGCGGCTCCAGCAGCTCCAGCACCAGCAGCACCTCCAGTAGCACCACCAGTAGCTCCTGCGCCAGCAGTACCAGCACCTCCAGCAGCACCACCACCAGCTCCTGTGCCAGTAGCACCAGCACCTCCAGCACCTCCAGCACCAGCAGCGTCTCCAGCAGCTCCAGCACCAGCAGCACCTCCAGCAGCACCAGCACCTCCAGCAGCTCCAGCACCAGCAGCGTCTCCAGCAGCTCCAGCACCAGCAGCACCTCTAGCAGCACCTGCGCCAGCAGCACCAGCACCAGCAGCACCTCCAGCACCAGCAGCGTCTCCAGCAGCGCCAGCAGCACCTCCAGCAGCAGCAGGGTCCGCGACACCAGTAGCGCCACTCCGGAGACTGCAGCGCCGAGCGTACCACTCTCGGAGCCGCTGGGGAGAGGGCGGTTCCCGCCTAGGAGGGGAAGCACGAGCACCAGCTCCAGCAGCACCCCTAGCTCCAGAAGCGCCCCTCCTGAGGCTGCAGTACTGCAAGTACCACTCACGCAGCTGCTGTGAGGAGGGAGCGCCTCCAGGTGCAGCACGGTCAGTCGCAGCACCCTCTGGCTCAGCACCCTCAGACGTAGCACTCTCAGGCTCAGCACCCCCAGACTCAGCACCCCCAGACTCAGCACCCCCAGACTCCGTACCCGCTGGCTCCGCACCCCCAGGCTCAGCACCCCTAGGCTCCGCACCCCCAGGCTCTGCACCCCCAGGCTCAGCACCCCCAGGCTCCGCACCCTCAGGCTCAGCACCCCTAGCAGGACGAGAGTCGACAGCTACCTCGACAGGCTCAACCGGGTCTACCTGGGACACACCTGAGGGAGCGGCACCCTGAGGGGGGAGGGGGTCTACCACAGCAGCACCTGGTGCGAGGAAGAGAGGCGGGGGGGGGAGCGGGGCAGTGCGGTAGGGGAAGAGGCGGTAGTAGGGGACGGACTCGTCGAAAGTGACGTCCTGAGAGGGCAGGACACAGCGCGAGGTGGCGTGGTAAAACTGCCAGCCAGACGCATCCGGGACAAAGCCAAGGAAGACACAAGGAACAGCGCGGGAGGAGAGCTTGTCCGCGGACGTATCGCGAACAAAAGCTCGAGATCCCCAGACCCGAAAACGCGACGCATCGCCAACCTCTCCCGTCCAACGCAGTGTCGGCGAAGTCTCCGGAACGGAGACACGGGGCCAGAGGTTGATCTGATGCGCAGCGTATCGGACCGCAAACGGCCACAGAAAGTGGGGGGCAGCCGCATGGATCAAGGAGGTACGAGCGACCTCCATGACCAAGCCAATGCGGCGCTCAGCAACCCCATTCTGCTGTGGAGAGGCCGGAAGCGTGAACGACTGCTCAATGCCCTGCCCCTGACAGTAGGCCCTCAAGAGGTCGGAGGAAAACTCCCCACCTCTGTCAGAGTGCAGACGCAGGACAGGAAAGTCCGAGTAGAACCTCTCGCTGAGCTGGAGACGGGCAGCGCGGATCCAAGGGATCAAAACATCAGGGACTTCACCCTTGGTGCGCAAGGGGAAGACCGTGGTGTAGCGCGAGTAGTCGTCAACAACTATCAAGAAGTACCTCTCGTGACCCTGTCCACGGACGCGGGCTGGGCCCCACACGTCCTTGTGGGGCGTCTGCAGGGGAGCAGTCGTCGGGGGAAACGAGGAGGAGTGAGGAGCGGCGCGCTGCCGCCCCTCGACACAGGGAAGAAAAGGAGGAGCAGGCGAGGGTGGGAGGGGAGGGAGAACCCTGGGAAGACCAGAGACAAGGTACCGTTTGTGCATGGCACGAAGGCGCTGCACTGACGGGTGACCAAGGCGGTGGTGCCAGAGGACGGTCTCGTGCGCCAGGGAGCGACACGAGCAGGGGGCCGACAGCTGACCTGACGCAGACGCAGACGCAGCTACCTGAGGCGACTCAGTGGTCAGTGTGTACAGGTCCGACCCCGGCTGTCGAGTGAAGGTAGCCAGGTGGCGACCCGTCCTAGCACACGTGCAGTGCGTCACGCGCTCGTAGGCAGGGGTGAACTGGTGAACACCCCCGTCCTGGAGCGCACTACCTGCCACCAAGTTCATAGAGAACGAGGGGAGGTAGAGGCCTGACAGTGTGCCCGACGGGACCGCAGGACAAGGGAGGACAGTGGAGGAGGTCGCAATGACCGGACCCCCAGAGGGGTCAGCGAGGGAGACAGCAGCTGGCCGAGCAAGCTGCTCAAGGGCAGTGCGGTCACGAAAGAAACAGCGAGAAGCACCTGAGTCCAGTGTGAAGGTGTGCAGTGCCTCAGTAGACTCAGTACCAGGGGGCGCAGACTCACGAGCACCTAGAGCAGTAGCCTCACCAGCACCTGGGGCAGCAGACACGCAAGCACCTGGAGCGGCAGCCTCACCAGCACCTGGGGCAACAGACGCACTAGCACCTAGAGCGGCAGCCTCACTGGTCCGAATGCCCGGATCGGGCGGAACACGCAGGTAATGTGCACTCTCTCCACTATCAGACAACACATACATGGCACCAAGAATAGCATCAAAGTCAAGAGCATAGATATCAATGTTCTTCCTCAGCAGATCAGCCCAGCGGGGCAGCTCAGTGGCACCAGGAAACTGAGTGCGCCAGGCGTCGTCTAGGCGGGAGAAGCAGCGCTGCGTGGTGTGCGCCCTCCCACACGTCTGACCAGTGCGGTCACCTGTGCGGATGACGTACGTGCAGCTAAGGCCACCCCCCCCCCCCATGCTGAGAGTACCACTCACGAAGCTCCTGGGGCGACAGAGTCTGCTGCTGGCGCTGGCCACCACCAGCGCCTCCACGACCTCCACCGCCGCCGCCACCACCTCGACCACCGCCCCTGCCGCCACCACCACCGCCCCAACCCCGGCCACCTCCTCCGCCGCTGCCGCCACCACCCCCACTGCTGCCACTAGCCCCTCCAGCCCCGCCACCACCCCCACCGCCGCCACCGCCCCCACCACCGCCTCCCCCGCCGTCACCGCCACCTCCCTTGCCCCCTTTGCCCTTGCCGCTGCGGCGCCCACTCGGAGTGGACGCAGTCCCGACCTGCTCAGCACCAAGGAGGTCAACAGCAGCAGCAGAGGCGACAGAGGGGAGAAGGGGGGAAGGGGAACACCCCTCGAAGAAAGGGGTGCGGGGGTCGCCACGAGAGGTACCTACAGCGACTATGCTAGCCTCAGCTGCAAGCAGTTCCTTCTCGAGCAGATCAACGGTGAGCTCTGTGGGGCAGCGAGCGAGGAAGTGGTCCCTGACCGCACGAAGAGAGTCAGGGAGGCGGGTGACCAGGTGGTAGAGAGTGAGCCACAGCGGGGGGGGGTTCTTGGCAAGAAACTCAGCGGGCATAGCGGCACGGAAGCGGGCCTCACTATTGCGGAGGTGCGTGATGAGGTCAGCGACTGTGGAGAAGGCGGACAGGTCTGGGAACAGGTAGGGCAGCGAGAGACGGCCTAGCGCAGCAGAGGCAGGTGAGGAGTAGCGTGCAACTACAGCAGTGTACAGTGCCTGCGCAGTCTTGTGCTGGCCAAAGTGCTCGCGCTCATCTATCGCCAGGGAGTTGCGAATAGCGAAGCGAGTGTGGGCGTCATGAGTCTGCCACTGTGAGCGGGCAGTACTGTCAGCAGTAGTAGCAGGGGCAGCAGCGAGGCCTAGCGCGTGATCGTACAGTGAGATATCCTCCTTGGCAGTGAGCTGGAGGAACAGGTGCAAGTCATCAAGCCAGGTGTCAAACTTCAGCGGGCGGCCCTCAGCATCGAAAGCGAGTACAGCAGGGCTAGCCATAGTTTCAGTAGGAGCAGTAGCAGCAGTAGCAGCAGTAGCAGCAGTAACAGCAGTAGCGTCTGTAGCAGTGACAGCAGCAGCGGCGCGGCTCGGTAGGGCGGCGCGGCTCGGTAGGGCGGCGCGGCTCGGGCCGGGCGACGCGGTTCGGTGGGGTGGCTCGGCTCGGCTAGGCAGCGGCTACTCGAGGTGGGGCACGCGAGGGCGTGCAGGGCAGAGCGGGGCCGATCCGCGCGGGGCACGAAATGGCGGGCTAGCGGGGCGGGGCCTGGTCGCACGGGGCACGCAAGGGCGGGCTAGTGGGGCGGGGCCTGGTCGCACGGGGCACGCAAGGGCGGGCTAGCGGGGCGGGGCCGGTACGCGAGGGGCACGCAAGGGCGCGCGGGTGGGTGTGGGCCGGTCGCACGGGGCACGCAAGGGCGCGCGAGGAAGGGCGGGCCGGTTCGTAAGAGGCGCGCAAGGGCGCGCGGGGCAGCGAGCGCGCGGGGCCGCACGAGGCGCGCAAGGGCGCGCGGGGCAGGCGACGCGCGTGGGGCTGCGCGGGTCGCACGCTAGGGCGTATGAGGAGGGCGGGGCCGATCGCACGGGGCACGCTAGGGCGTGTGGGCTAGGCGGGGCCGGTTCGCAAGGGGCACGCTAGGGCGCGCGACAGGAGAGAAGAGAAGAGGGCGCTCGAGGGCGCGACTAGGCGAGGCGCGCTCGGGCGCAACTAACGGAAACGGTGGGCCCTTACAGTCGGTCCTAGGTTACGACCTTGGCTCGTAATACCATGTTAGAATCTAAGAACGAACGAGAATGATGAACTAGAAAGGGAATGGGAGTACAAGTACCAAACCCTAGAGTAGTGTACCCCCTAGAAGGCTAACCCACTATAGCCTACACAACTATAACATATATAATGTTTGACACAGATCGCCGAGACGAGGCTCGCCGAACAGCGCCCCTCGATCAGAGGACGAGTCGTCAAACAACACCCTGTCGATCAGAGGACGGGCTCGTCGAAAAGCACCCCGTTGATCAGAGCTCGTTGACGAGCTAGCCGATCAAAGAGCGGGCTCGTCGACGACCATTCTCGTCGACCAGCAAGGTCTGTCGTCGACAACGCAAACTTTTCAAACAAGGCATGGCCTTTTCGACAAACACTGTCGTCTAACAACGAAGGCCCATTCGACAGCCACTTCGTCGAATTCATCATGTCGGCGTCGAGGACACATGCGCCCAAGCGAGGGCGGGGCCTTTCACTTCGACAGGTTTCACTATAGGAGTGAAAATACATATAGCAAAGAAACATGCAACGCAAGAAGGTGCACCACCATGGAATTACAGTACATTAAAGCTACACTGTAGACTGTTATATAAATATATCGACCCCCTACAATGCAAACCAGCCTAGCCTAACAATGTACACCTACAAACGTACATGTATACTTTGACAACATCTGCTTAGGGGCAGCGAGCTGAGGTGAAAGGCATTGGCAAGGCCATGTTCAAGGGTGCTGATGGGAAGCCGGTGGGCCTCGAGAACGTGCTTTGGGTGCCCAACATTGCTACCAACCTGATTTCCGTGCGGAGGTTGCAAAAGGGCCGAATGGACACGACGAATGGTTCCAAGACATACATCGCGAGGCTTGGGGAGGACATGGATGTCTGCCACGAGTTTTAGCAGATCCATGTGGTTCCAATGCATAAGGAGATGCAATTGCAGCAAGCATCAGCACCAAGGGTGGAATGATTGATAGCGGCAACAACGCGAACGATGGCGCCAAGGAGAATGCGTCCAAGAGAAGTAATTTTTGGAGGGACGAGTAAGCTTTGTGGTCACAAGAGGAGTGGTGCAGCAGCCATATAGAAGCAAATAAGAGGAGAACACTAAGGTATCAGCGCAAAAAGAGTATGGAGAGAGGATGTGGGGCACTATAGCGAGTGCCGCATTCTCCAATCCGACTTCGGCATGGGGGGAGTGTGATTGGTTGACCTTGCATCGACAAATGTGGCATGTGACTTTGCCCATTTTGCAGCAGCTAGTGAAGCATGAGATGGTTGATGGAATACGTGCGAAGGGGGGGCCCATTGAGGTACTTGGCTGCCCGACGTGTACGCAAGCGAAGTTCACCCGTTTTTCATTCTCTAGCTCGTAGACAACGGTTAAGGCACCGCTTGATGAGGTGGTGATGGGTGTGGTGGGCCCTTGAAGCTTGGAGCTGCTGGAGCTGAGTATTTCCTCACCATTGTGGACACGTACACTCGAATAACTTGAGTGTATGTGCTGTCAAAGAAGAGCGACGTGGCCGAAACGGTGAAAGCGGATTGGTTTCCAAGGTGGAGGGGCAATAAGACCAGGTTGTGAAGTCTAATTGCACCGATCGATCAGGAGAGTTCCTGAGCAAGGACTTCTCCATATGGCTGAAGAAGAATGGCATAAAGCACTCCCTCACAATGCCATACTCTCTTGCAATGAACGGCATCGCCGAACAAGCGAACCGGACACTTATGGAGACAGCCCGTGGTCTACTCATTGAAGCCGTGCTATAATACTATTTCTGACCAGGTTCGGTGTCGCATGCTTCTGTGGCCTTTTCGTGCGTTTTGTAGTAGTCGCTCGAACTCGAAGCTCCACGGTGATACGGTGCTTGAATACGGTGCTTGTTCATACATTTGAAACGGCGAAAAATTTGTGTCAGGCAGATACAATGGCTTCATCGTGTTGTCGTGAGCTGGATGGAGTTGAAAGATTGACCTCAAGAGAGAAGGTTGAAGGGTGACTGTTCCTTGTGATCTATCTCCAGTTGGGAGGATTGCAAGAGGTTCTTGGGTCGCCACTCTTCAACGATTGAAAGCCTAGTATCCAATGCTCTTAATCGCTGGATAGATTGTTCTAGGGGCACAGAGTTGAAATTGGACTGGTGGGTGCATCGGCAGTTGGAACCGCTTGCCCACCAGATCCTACGGCCATCCTTCGGCGGGAGCGCGGTATCAGACGCCAACTTGGATTCGAATTTGAATGGGGGATGGATGTGTAACGAATACTGACTAGTTCTCATACCATGTTACCATCCGATGGTCCTTTATTAGGTCGCAGGGACGATTGATGCTTCGTGATTGGTACGGACTCTGTCAGTATAGATTTTGAATCTCAACAGATGTGATTATAATAGTGAGATACAAGGGTTTTTTATATGAATATAGAGGAATGCAAAGGGTCCTAGTTGGCTATGTACTTTGAGAGGGTACATTCCCCTCGGGACCGATCTAGATTAGGAAACCGTATGCGGTTCGGCAACTGTTTCGATGGCTTCCCACGCATCTTCGCCAAGTGTTTTTTACGCGTGTCCTTCGTCCCCGATTCCATCTTCGAGTATGGATTTTGTTGTTTGAATGTTTATTCAACGATTCCATATCGTAACAGGATATGCCCATCGAAGTACATGGCTATGTATTACAATGTAAACCAATGAAAATATAAATTGTTATTTATATTTACTACAACAAGGCCATTCTAATCAGCCTCATCCTAATCTCACGGGGCTGCAAGTATCATAACACAGAGTGTTGCGATCAGAAATTGATCGTAGCCAGGATCACCTCAGGAAGGTTCGCAGAATCCTAATCTAGTGGTGGTGGGCCCTTGACCTCAATAGCAGAGTGAATGTAAATGCTTGAGATAATAAAAACATGCAGTACAAGGAATATAAATAAGAGTACAGGGGAATACGAAACGACCTAGCTAGCCATGTACTCTAAGGGGTACATTCCCTTATTACAACGAAATCCAACCGTGCGACTCCGGGTGGTTACGGAACTGTTCGGGCAGAATCCTCGCCACTGCTGCTGCCTGATGCTGTCTGCCCGACGGTACAGATGCTCCTCGTAACCGTCTGTCCCTTCGCATTACTTCTGCCTTTTCGTCTTCACTCTCGATACTGCGTGCTTCGGCGTTGCTGCGGTGAGGAGTGCTCAATAGTGTTTTCACTAACCACTATTCGTAACACCCCCCTTCACTCCTAGCCGTAGCGAGCATTGACCCGCTTGACTACCCCGCTGAGTTCGGAGCAGTGCTGGTACTGCTGACGCGGCAGTTTCTTCGTGAGGAAGTCTGCTGCCATGTCACCCGTTGGGCAATATGTCAGGTCAACCTTGCCCTTGTCAACTTCGTCCTTGACGAAG
The DNA here is from genome assembly GCA_947471745.1 of Closterium sp. Naga37s-1. NCBI lineage: Eukaryota > Viridiplantae > Streptophyta > Zygnematophyceae > Desmidiales > Closteriaceae > Closterium > Closterium sp. Naga37s-1. The sequence goes on from CANJKZ010000539.1 coordinate 152,777, forward strand.
AAGTACCGTAGTGCGATGTGCTTGGTGCGGTTGACGAAGCCAGGTTTGTTCGCGATCGTGATCGCGCTCTGGTTGTCGCAGTGCAGGCGAAAGTTCGTTGAGGTCGGAATTTTCGCTTCCTGCAGCAGCTCCTGAAGGTAGAGACCTTCGCGAACAGCTGCTGTTGCTGCGATGAATTCAGCTTCCGCCGATGACAGGGCAACCAACTCCTGCTTCTGAGAGTTCCAGGAGATGGGGCCGCTGGGTTCGAGGCGGAAGAGGAACCCTGTCCTGGACCGTCGATTGTCAGGATCAGCGGCGTGATCAGCATCCACGTAGCCGACGAGACTGAAGGATGTAGTTGGGATGGTGGAGTAACTAATGTCAACGGGAGTTGTGTTTGGCCCCGTCCTCGCTTGGGCGGAGCCGACCGTGGGAGCCACGAAATTGCAGTGGCCCGTGGGAGCCACGAAATTGCAGTGGCCCGTGGGAGCCACGAAATCGTGGGGGACCGCGGAGCCACGAAATCGTGGGGGACCGCGGAGCCACGAAATCGTGGGGGACCGCGGAGCCACGAAATCGTGGGGGACCGCGGAGCCACGAAATCGTGGGGGACCGCAGAGCCACGAAATCACGGGGGATCGTGGATCCACGAAACCGCGGAGGACCGCGGTGACCGAGAAACCGCGGGAGGACCGCGAAGTACCCGGTCAACCAGGATACCCGGGCGACGTACGCGAAAGTCGCCGGGGATGTTATCTACGATGGCGATCTCGGGGGTGGTATCCCGAGGTCGACGTGGCTGGTGGGCGCCGTCACGGGCGGAGTGTCTGCGCTGGGCATGTGACGGGGAGTTGGGCGCCAACCAGCTGCACGCACCTGCGAAGCTGGTGCACCGTTGTCCCGCGGATGCGACGCTGTGCAGCCGACATACTGCAGCGTTGGCGCATCGCGGACTTGCAACGTTGGCAAGCCGCGACTCTGCTCTGCTGGAGCGCGGTCGACCGAGTTGTGCTGGCACGCGGTCGACCGTGCTGCGCTGGCAGTGGACCAGCAAGCCTTGCTAGGTCTGATGTAGTCAGTGTTGCCAATGTTGATGAAATCATTCTGAACTTTTGTTGTGATGATTTCCTAGTGAAACTCTTGCAAATTTTCCCCGTGAACTAGCAAGTAGTGTTAGCACTTGGAAACGACTAAGGAACGAACGAACGCTACGATCACTCTTGCCCCGTGCCTAGCCCGCAGTCTAGCTCCCGTTGCACTAGTTATCTCCGCATGGTGCGGTGAGCGTGGACGACATCGCGACGAAACCTTCGGTTTAGCTGACTTCTCACTCACCTAGCTTGTTCGTAGACCGGCAGCTGTGCGGTAGTCACTATGGTAGGAACCGTAGGTGACGGAGGGGTGGTGGACACCCTGGAGGCACGGCTGGAGAACGCGAGGAGAAAACACGAGGCCAACGAGTATGGCGACATCCCCTGGACGATCATCGAGGCTGGCATCCGCTCCCTGTGGGCGACGGAGCACCCTCCCTCTCGGCCTGCGTCTCCTCGAACGGTGAACAACGCGAGTGGCGTAAACGCGGACGTCAACGCGGGTGGTGACCAAGTTGGTAGCAGCGCGGGAGGCATATCGAGGCAGCGAGGGGTGATTCGCACCGATGAAGTCGGCGGCGTTCAGGCGCGAGGGATGCAGTCGTTCGCGGCTGCAGGGGCCCCGCGAAACTACGTCGGAGGCAGACGAAGTGAATTGGCGCCGATGTCGGCGACACACGTGACCGCGGGAGGAATTGCGCCGAGCTACGGCTACTTCAAGTTCACGCCGGACAGGATCTCGGTCACCCGTCCGCTGGTCGGTCGTCCCGACATCCTCACGTGGAAGGAAGCCATCGAGCCCCAGCTGGAGATGGCCGGGCTGATAGGCTTCGCCCGCGGGACCGTGGCGACGCCGGAGGAGCACTACCCCGACCTGCGAGCGGAATTTCGCGCCGTGCATTTGCTGACCTTTACGGTCATTTCGCGGTGCTGCTCGCCGGGCGTACAGATCGCCCTGAAGTCGTGCAGGGAGTACCTCGACGCTGGCCACCGGGCGTGGCATTTCATCGAGTCAACTTACCAGGTCACCGACGACTTTGTTCATCTCCCAGCTTGAGGGGCAGTTGACGCACCTGCGTATGGGCGACGAGGAGACCGCGACTGACTACTGCAATCGAGCTCGGCGAATTCTCGCCACCATTCGGATGGCTGGCGCGGAATACTCGACGGCTTCGTACGTCATGCACGTCATGCAAGGACTCCCGAGCAGCTACAATCTGCTGAAGCGGCTGTCGATGGCGCCGAGCACGCGGGCGACGCTCAACGAGGACACACTGACCTCGTACATTCTGCAGGACGACGCGATGCAGGAGGCTGAGCGGTCCCAAGAGCTTCTCGCGCAAGTCCATTTCGCGGCCCCCGCGAAGCAAGGTGGTCGCCCGGGACAGCGCGGGCAGTCTGGTGGCAGTCACCTCGGTGGCGGGAAGCCGGCGAAGGACGCTGACAAGCAGAAGTCGTCCAAGGATGGCGGTCGTGGAGGAGGAGGTCGACGTCGGGAATGCTGGTTGTGCGGCGATCCCGATCACCTCTCCTTCGAGTGCCCCGACCGCAGCGATTCCGACGACGACGACGCGAAGGGAGGCCGCGGAAGTTTTGGCAGCCGTCGTCCGCGTCGAGGAAACCAACCGCGAAAAGAAAAGCAGTCGGCGAAATCGACCTCGGCGAAGGACGCCGACTCTTCCGCGGGTGGCAAAGGGCGAGACGGTAAGGAGGCGTCGTGCTCGCTGGTCGGTATCGTGGAGCCGACTGTCTCGCTGGCGCCGGAAGCTGGCGAGGATTTCCAAGCGGTGGCGGCAGCTGTGCAGGCGAACCCCGCGGTGGTCCTGCTCGACAGCGGCTGCTCGCACCACCTGATGGGGACGAAGGCGGCCTTCGTCGAATTGGGGCCGAGCGGCGACGTGAAGCACGTGCGTGGCTTCAATGGGGCGCTGCAGGACGTTCGCAGCCGTGGCACGGTTGCGCTGCAAGGGGAGGTCGGGAAGCGAGTGCTCATCTCCGACGTTCTCTACGTCCCGGGCGTGCAGGCGAATCTGCTTTCGGCTGGCCAGCTGAAGGAGAGCGGGGTGACGCTGAAGGACGACGGCGATCGGATGTTGCTCGTCTCCGCGGCGGGGGACGTGCTCGGTCGAGCGACGTACACCGGCCGGGTCCTCTGCACTGATCTACGCCCATGCGAGGTAACGGCGACGACGCCCGCGAAAGAGGAGGTGGCTCTACGGGCGATAGTCTCGGCGACGAAGGCAACCCCGAACAGGCTGCACGCGAGGCTTGCGCATGTTGGCATGGACACGATACGGAGCTCGGCGAAGCACGAGGTCGCCACTGGGCTGGACCTCACGTCGGCGCCTGGCGCCGACTCACCGTGTGTTTCGTGCGTCGGCGGGAAGCTGGCACGGCACACCTTCCCCGACCACGGCTCCGAAGCCGACGATGTCCTGGCCGTCGTGCACATTGACTTGTGCGGGCCATTTCGCGTGGCCGCCAAGGACGGAAGCCTGTACTTCCTGCTGCTGAAGGACCGCAAGACCCGCTACGTGTGGGTGCGGCCGGTCGCCAAGAAGTCGGATGTGCTGCTGGAGTTCCAGAAGTGGTTGGTGCTGGTGGAGCGGCAGGCGAAGCATTCGGTACTGCAACTGCGCTCTGACCGCGGAGGGGAGTTCCTCGGCAAGGACTTCACCGCCTTCGTGGACAGCAAGGGAATCGTTCACGATCTAACCTGCCCTTACACCCCGCAGCAGAATGGCATGGCGGAGCGGGAGATGAGGACGGTGGTGGAGTCGGTGCGGACGATGCTGCTGCACATGGGCGTGCAGCACCACTGGTGGCATCTCGCTCTGCGGCAGGCTGTCTGGGTTCGCAACTGCCTGGAGCGGTCGTCGCTGCCCGCGGGGACGACGCCGTACCAGCTTCTCACCGGGCAGAAGCCCGACCTGTCACTGGCGCGGGTGTGGGGCTGCATGGCACAATTTCTCGTCCCTGAGCAGCAGCGCGGTGGGAAGCTGAAGCCGAAGGCCCGGTGGGGCCTTCACCTCGGCGTGTCGGAGGAGAGCAAAGGCTGGGAGCTCCTTGACATCGCCGACAACCGGGTGGTCACCACGTCGGACGTGGTGTTCTACGAAACTCTGTCGCTGGAGGTGTGGCAGTCGGAACTCGGGCCTGCGTCGGGGCGGACGCAGGCCAACCCGCCGACGGACACCTCGACGGCAACGCTTCCTCTGCTCGCCGAGGTCGGTGAGCAGGCTGATGAGGATGTCGCGGTCGCCCCTGCCTCGCCCTCTCCTGCCCCTTCTTCCCCTCCCCTTCCCGTCGGACTGCGTGGCTTGACTTCGGTGTCGGCCTCCGGCGATGAGGGGAGTCGTGGGGCGTCGCCTGCGCCGCCGGCCAGGAGCATCGCCGGTGGCCGACGTGATGCACAGCCAGTCGCGGAGAAGCGGGCCGCGGATGTGCAGCCGACTTTGGACACCGCGAAGGAGGCCGCAAAGACCACCGCGGAGAAGAGGACCGTGGAGGAGACCGCGAAGAAAACCGCGACGGGCACCGCGAAGGACACCGCGAAAACCGCGAAGGGGACCGCGGACGAGACCGCGGACAAGCCCGCGGAGGAGATCGCGGATGAGACCGCGACGAAGCCCGCGGAGGAAACCGCGGAGCAGTTGGCCGGGGAGCTTTCGAACGGGAAGTGCGTGTCAGAGAAGCCGTCGTCAGGGGAGCAGTCGAACGCGGAGCTCGCTTCAGAGGAGCGGACGACAGGGGAGCAGTTCGATGAAGGCACATCGAGCGACGTGGTGGAGGTGCAGCCCGGACCTCGGAAGTCGGGCCGAATTCGGAGGCCACCCGACTTCTTCGTCCCCGCTGCCTTCACCACGGTCTACGATGTGGACGACGACGACCTAGCGTACGATGACGCCGAAGACGATGAGGAGTTTTCGGAGCTCGACCCCGACATGCACGCTGATCCCGAGCACCGTTGGGACATTTCGACCATGACGGTGAAGGAGGCGTTAGCGAGCTGGAAGGGCCCGGCGGTGAAGGCAGCCATGGAGGAGGAGATTCGTAGCCTCATCAACATGGGCACTTGGGAGCTGGTCGAACGCCCGCCGGGGGTGAATATAATGAAGAACCGGTGGGTGCTGACCACGAAGTACCGCATCGACGACACTGTCGAGCGCGAAAAGGCGAGGCTGGTCGTGAAAGGCTTCACGCAGGTGTATGGCGTTGACTACGACGAGACGTACGCGCCGGTGAGCAGCTACGTCACGCTGAGGATTTTCCTCAGCATCGTCGCCGTCCTCGACCTCAACCTGATGCAGCTGGACATGAAGAACGCATTTTTGCAGAGCAAGCTCGACCGCGTGCTGTACATGTACCAGCCGGGTGTGCAAGCTGCTGAAGAGCCTCTATGGGCTGAAGCAGTCGCCGCTGCTGTGGTACACAGCTCTCAACGACGTGCTGGTTGGCGCCGGGTGGAAGAAGAGCCAAGTCGACGAGGCTCTGTACTTCAAGGTCGGCGACGACAAGGTGACCTGCTGGGTGCTGGTCTACGTCGACGACCTTCTCGCCGCGAGCAGCAGCACCGCGATGCTGAAGGAGCTGAAGGAGCTGAAGGAGCTGCTGGAGGCCGCTTTCGAGCTGCGCGAAATTTCGCTGGTGCAGAAGTATCTCGGCCTGGAGATCGTGCGCGATAGGCCGGCGCGAAAATTGTGGCTGCACCAGCAGGGCTATGCCGACAAGCTGCGCAGGCGCTTCATCGACGAGGAGCAGAACGGGCGCACTCCGAAGACGCCGGTCTCCGTCGCCGCCTACGCGGAGCAGACATTCGACGACGAGGAGGCGCAGGAGCGCGAGGAGGAGGAGTACCGGCAGAAGGTCGGCTCGCTGCAGTTCGCGGCGATGACGACGAGGCCGGACATCGCATTCGCGTGCAGCAAGCTGGGGAGCGGCCTCACGGTGAGGAGCGACCAGCACTGGCGCGAAGTCGACCGCTGTCTCGCCTACCTTGCCAACACGAGAGACACCGCTCTGGAGTACGGCGGTGGTCCAGAGTCACTGGAGTTGGTCGGCTTCGTGGACGCCGACGACGCGGGCGACAAGCGGAACCGGATGAGCACGGGCGGCTACGTGTTCGTCTACGGAGGGGCCGCGGTCTCCTGGTCGAGCCAGCGCATCAAGTGCGCGACGCTGTCGTCGACCGAGTCGGAGTACGTGGCGGCCGTCGAAGCCGGCAAGGAGGGACGTCGCCTTCGCTTCCTTCTCGCGGAATTCCAGCGGCTGGACGCCGGAAAGCCGACTGTCCTCAGGGTGGACAACAAGTCGGCTATCACGGTCGGCGAGGGCATGGGGTTAACGGGCAACCTCAAGCACATGGAACGGCGACAGGCCTGGCTGCAACACATGGTGAAGCGCGGGAAGTTTTCGCTGAAGTACATCCCGACCGCTGAGCAGCCGGCCGACTTCCTGACGAAGGCGCTGCACTACCCGGCCTTCAACCGGTGCTCCGTTGCAATCGGCCAAGTGCACCTGGCCGATGTGGGCGACGGTGACAACGACGTGCAGCAGTAGGTGCCATGCCCTTTTGCATGGCTGGTGCGGTGACCGGCGTGCTGTGCGTTGTGTGCACGCTGACGGGCTATTCTCCGAGCAGTACTGCCGTGTGGGCTGGGGGAGGGGCCCAAGCATGAACGCGGCAGGGGAGTGTCAACGGGAGTTGTGTTTGGCCCCGTCCTCGCTTGGGCGGAGCCGACCGTGGGAGCCACGAAATTGCAGTGGCCCGTGGGAGCCACGAAATTGCAGTGGCCCGTGGGAGCCACGAAATCGTGGGGGACCGCGGAGCCACGAAATCGTGGGGGACCGCGGAGCCACGAAATCGTGGGGGACCGCGGAGCCACGAAATCGTGGGGGACCGCGGAGCCACGAAATCGTGGGGGACCGCGGAGCCACGAAATCGTGGGGAACCGCGGAGCCACGAAATCACGGGGGATCGTGGATCCACGAAACCGCGGAGGACCGCGGTGACCGAGAAACCGCGGGAGGACCGCGAAGTACCCGGTCAACCAGGATACCCGGGCGACGTACGCGAAAGTCGCCGGGGATGTTATCTACGATGGCGATCTCGGGGGGGTGGTATCCCGAGGTCGACGTGGCTGGTGGGCGCCGTCACGGGCGGAGTGTCTGCGCTGGGCATGTGACGGGGAGTTGGGCGCCAACCAGCTGCACGCACCTGCGAAGCTGGTGCACCGTTGTCCCGCGGATGCGACGCTGTGCAGCCGACATACTGCAGCGTTGGCGCATCGCGGACTTGCAACGTTGGCAAGCCGCGACTCTGCTCTGCTGGAGCGCGGTCGACCGAGTTGTGCTGGCACGCGGTCGACCGTGCTGCGCTGGCAGTGGAACAGCAAGCCTTGCTAGGTCTGATGTAGTCAGTGTTGCCAATGTTGATGCAATCATTCTGAACTTTTGTTGTGATGATTTCCTAGTGAAACTCTTGCAAATTTTCCCCGTGAACTAGCAAGCAGTGTTAGCACTTGGAAACGACTAAGGAACGAACGAACGCTACGATCACTCTTGCCCCGTGCCTAGCCCGCAGTCTAGCTCCCGTTGCACTAGTTATCTCCGCAACTGAGCCCGACATTGGGCGTGGAGATGAAGAATTGAAGAGCTCGCTGAAGGTCTGAGAGGTTCTCAGCCGTTGGTTTGCGCGAGTACTGGGCCAACTGGCTTGCGATGTAGGAGAGGTCGGGCCTGCAGGTGACAGATGCAAAGAGAAGACACCCCAACTGCTGCCGGTAAGTGTGAAGCCCAACAGGGGACAGGGCTTTGTTGTCAGGCTTGTGGTTGGGTCCTGGGGTGCGGTAAGGGGTGGAGAGTGGTGCTGGCGCAATGTTGAAACGCTTGCTAAGCTCCTCCGCATACTTCGCTGCTGAGAGATGAATGGCTTCCGGCGCGTAAGTTATGTTGAGTCCGAGGAACTGCTTCACGTCGTGGTTGCAGGTGATGTCGACGCGCCCTGCGAGACTCTTCTCGAATTGCTCCAGCAGTTCGTTGCTTGAGCCTGTGTAAAGGAGGTCGTCGACGTAGACCGTGAGCAGGATGTATTCGCCGCGGAAATCGCGGCGATACATCCCAGGATCGTGAGGCAGCTGCTTGAACCCGATTTCAAGCAGTATGTTGTGCAGGTACTGCTGCCAGAGCCTTGGTGCCTGTTTGATCCCGTAGAGGGACTTGCGCAGCTGACAGACGCGTGGATCCCCGTCGCCGTATGTGTGTGGCTGCTCCACGTAGATCACGGCGTCCACTAATGCGTACAGAAACGCATTCTTCGCATCGAGCTGCCGAAGTGGTAGGTGGCGTGCGGCTGCGATGGCGAGCAGAATTCTGACGGACGTGTGACGGCTGACCGGCGCAAAAGTCTGGTCGAAATCAATCCCGTGCCTCTGATCGTAGCCGCGCACTACCCAGCGCGCCTTGAATCGCTCGATCGTTCCGTCAGCTCCTGTCTTCACGCGGAAAACCCATTTGCCGGAGAGGACCCTTCTGCCCTTCACTGCTGCACGGCCGACGAGTACCCAAGTGTCGCGCGACTCAAGCGCCCGAATCTCCGCATCCATTGCTTCGCGCCACTCCTTGCTGTGTGGGCCTGTGAGAGCTTGTCGTGGGTTCTTAGGCTCGATGATGCGCGGAGCAGTGGAGACGGCAGCGTGCAGTCCCAGGAGTTGAAGGCCAGTGATGGTGCTGTCATGGCGATTCTGGGTGACGACTTCCTGCACGTCGTCATCGTCGCTTTCTGCTTCAGGCGGTGCTGGTGGTGCTGTGTCTCCGCCGCTTCCTCCTGCTGCGCCTCCTCCCGCTGAGCCTCCTGTCGCGCCCGCTCCTCCTTCTCCTGAACCATCATCGTCGTCGTCGTCGCCGCGGCGATCGCCCCTTGTGAACTCCCCTCTGGGATCCTGCTCCAGAATCGCTGCTGCAGCTTCGTCCTCTGGCGAAGCGTAGCTGTGGCCCTCGTTGGCGTAGACGCGATCGTCTGCTCGTCCTCACGGAATTGCTGCAGAAACAGCCGCTCGTAGAAAATGACATCGCGCGCATTCTTGATTTTCTGGCTCAGGAGATCCAGGATGATCCACGCCTTGTGCTCGTGGCTGATCCCGAGGTGGATTCCCCAGCGCGCGCGGCTCTTGAACTTCCCAATGGTTGACGTTGGCGGTCGGTATTGAACCATGCACCCCCAGACGCGGAGCATGGAGGTGTCCCCTTTTCTTCCCGTCCATTTCACATGCGGCGAGGAGTTGCCGGTGATTGCGGTGGTTGACAGCAGATTGTGCACCCGCACGGCGTGGTGCATCGCGTAGGTCCAGTAGATCGGCGGGAGCTTCGCCTGCCGCATTAGCGCCCGCACCTTCGTCATGAGTGTGCGATTCGTGCGTTCTGCTACACCCTGCTGCTGATGCGTGAAGGGGAGAGAGATGTGATGCTCGATGCCCTTTTGCGCAAGGAGATCCTTCAGCTCCTTGCTCCTGAACTCCGCTGCGCCATCGGACTGCCAGATCTTCAATTTCTCCCCAGATTGCCGCTGCGCGTGCGCAAGCCACAGGCGGAATGCTTCGTAGGCTCTACTGCGTGCTTCCACGTTTACGACCCATACGTGGCGCGTTCCGGCGTCGACGAAGGTGAGTGTGTAGAGCTCGTCGTTGATGCCGCAGTGACCTACGTTGAGAAAATCACTGTACACCTTCTCCAGCTTGGCGTAGCGATTGGTTCCTGGGTCGAGTAGGGGGAAGGGCTGGTGACTCAGCGCGGCTTCGGGGCAGACGGTGCAGCTGCGCGGGTGAGTTCCTCCTCTCACTTCGGAGCCATCAGGGCGTAGCAGCGCACCAGGTGCGAAGACGCCGGCTTCGATGCAGTTCTTCAGAGTCGTGCGTGAAGGGTGACCTAAGCGCTGATGCCAGATAGCGTCGTCGGCGCGGAATCCGGAGGTGCGCATGTAACGCGCGAGTGCAGCTGCGGGGTCTTCGTCAGGTGCTGGTGCAGGTGTGGGAGTTGCTTCCTCATTCTCTTCCTCTTCCTCGTTCGCCGTCGTTAGCATGAGGGCGAGGAATTCTTGGTCGCGGATGATGGAGTAAGGGATATTGGTTCCAGGGATCGTGCCAGGGATGTAGGTTGGTTCGCGCGGTTCAGGTACAGGTCCGTAGACGGTGCGACGCGGGGTAGATGGTTCGTTGCCCCAGTCAATGGTGTCCTAGGGATCACTTCCTGAAGGGATGTCAGGTGGCGGAGGTCCTAATGCAGGGCGGCGCGGAGGGCGTCCGAGAGGGACAGTAGGAGGCTCAACCTCAACTTGCGCAGGTTCTGCTTCCTCTTCCCCCCTTTGTTCCTCGCGGAAGGCTCCCCAGCCGCTCGTCTCGCCGCCTTGTGCGGCGCCCCATCCGCCGATATTTTCGCCTGTTGCTGCGCCCCATCCGCCGGTTGCGTCACCCCAGCCGCTAGTTGCGGCACCCCAGCCGCTAGTGTCGCTCGTTCCCCATCCGCCGGCGCTCCCCCACCCCCCTTCATTGGAGGCGCTTTCCTCGTCCTGCTCCCAGGCGAGCGTTCCGCGTGCCTCGGCGAGGCTCTTCTGCCGAAGCTCTTCGGCTTCTCGTTGCGCCAAAGCCTCCTCTTCCGTAGGTGAGAGTCGTTTCTTCGAAGTGGAGCAGGATGTCACGCGTCTCGGGGTCGGTGCTGAGGAGAACTCCGCAATCCAGTAGTTGCGCCGCCGAGAGTAGATTGAAGCGCAGGTTCTGCACGATCAACACGTCGTTAAGTGTGATGTGCGTTCGGCTCCCTCGTGCCTTGAGCACCACGATGCCTTGCGCGCTTGCGCGCAGCCGTGTGTTGTTCGCCACTGTGACGTAGGTGACGACGGGGGTGGAGACGGCGTTGGATATGTAACGCTCGGAGCCCACCATATGCTGCCCACAGCAGCTGTCCAGGTACCACTTGTTGTAGCGCCTGTTGTCGTTTCGCGCGAGCAGCGCCAGTCGCGGAGTGACGATGTGCGGAGTGTCAACCTTGAGAAATTGTCCGCGCGCGATCCAGTCGATCGGTGCCGGCCGCATGTCAGGTACGTGCGGAGGGCTCTCAAGCAGCGGGATTGGCAGATTCCAGTCCTGGTTGTCGTCGTCGCTGTAGTCGTGACGCGTGCTGAACGGATTGTTGTTCGAGGACGCTTCGATTGGGTCGGGCGCAGGCTCAGGTGAGAGTGAGCGTGCGCGCGGGCGACGAGAACCGCTCGTCATGGTCATGTTCCCCATGACGTTGCGGACGGTGGCGGCCTGTGATGGCTGCTGCTGCTGCTGAACGGTTGAGTTCAGGTTGCGCGATGGGGGTTGGTACCCCGGGGCGGGACGTGTATCATTCCTTACGTCTTGTCGGCCAGACCAGTTGCTCGGATTGGTCTGGCGAGGGCGAGATCGATGCTTGCAACGATCCGCCAAGTGCCCGAAATTTCTGCAGATCTTGCAGTAGAGGCGCCGCGGCCGTCGCTCTTCTGTGTTGTCGGCGAAGAATGCGAGGCGATCCCTATCTCGTCGCGGCGCTGGTCGCTGCTGGTCCATATCCCTTTGTTCGACGAGAAGGGCGGCGCAAAGGGCGGCCTCCGAGATGACCCCCTGCTCTCGAAGAAGCGCCTTGCAAGGCCGCCACTCTGGGCCTAGCCCTTGGAGCACGATGTTGACGAAGATTTCTTCAGAAATCGTGCTCCCCAATTTCGCGATTTGATCGCGTAAGCTTCGACAGCGATTCAGGTAGCTGTTGGCCTTCTCTCCTGGTGCCATCTTCGTCTCCAGTAGCTGCTGGAGCAGGCGGCTCGACGACACCGAGTCCTTGGGTTGGTACACGCCGTTCAAGTGACGCCAGGCGTTGAGGGCGGGAGCCCGCGAGGTTTTGTATGAGCGAATGCTCAATTGCTCTGTCGGCGACATGTTCCGCAGAAGAACCCCGTACGCCATCAGGGACTCGTTGTAGTGCTTGATTTTTGCGTCGTCAGTGTCCTCCGTGGGTCCCGAGTAGCTCCCGTCAAAGTAATGATAAATCTGCGCGTTTTGCAGCAGCAGCTCCAGCTCGAAGCTCCAGGTGTAAAAGTCTCTGCCGTCAAAGCACACACTTGTCTTTATTTTTTATATGCTCAAAAACCTTGATTGCGCAGAGAGAATTGCTTCATCGCTGGGACAGGGAGTCTTGGGTGTTGAGCCATTTGTGTCAAGGGAGAAGCCTTGCGGGGCGGATTTCTGGCCGTTTGACGCCGGTTGAGTGGGTTGGGAGGAAGTTCCCGCGTCGCCATTCCGCAATGTCTGGAGTCCTTGCTCCAGGCTCGTGAGTCGCTGAAGCAGTTGTGCGAGGACGGCGGAGGGGATCGTCGTCGTTTCCTCGCTTGTCGCAGCCAGGTTGGGCTGCACTTCAGCCGTCAGATTCGTCTGACCTCCAGATCCTCCGGCCATTCTTACACGTGATCGTGTGCCGGACGCCACTTTCCGAATGTCGCAGATTTCGGAGGTGGCGGTGCGAAGGATTCCTGAGTCGCTCTCATACCATGTTGCGATCAGAAATTGATCGTAGCCAGGATCACCTCAGGAAGGTTCGCAGAATCCTAATCTAGTGGTGGTGGGCCCTTGACCTCAATAGCAGAGTGAATGTAAATGCTTGAGATAGTAAAAACATGCAGTACAAGGAATATAAATAAGAGTACAGGGGAATACGAAACGACCTAGCTAGCCATGTACTCTAAGGGGTACATTCCCTTATTACAGCGAAATCCAACCGTGCGACTCCGGGTGGTTACGGAACTGTTCGGGCAGAATCCTCGCCACTGCTGCTGCCTGATGCTGTCTGCCCGACGGTACAGATGCTCCTCGTAACCGTCTGTCCCTTCGCATTACTTCTGCCTTTTCGTCTTCACTCTCGATACTGCGTGCTTCGGCGTTGCTGCGGTGAGGAGTGCTCAATAGTGTTTTCACTAACCACTATTCGTAACACAGAGCACAAAAATATGGAAGATAAGGAATGTAGGGGAAAGGGCTGATTCTAAAATGTGATTCTTTGCGTATATTTGAATTTACTAATAAGCACTAAAATCTCGCACTGTATATTATGATTGTTCTTCTAGTCAGCAGCACCTAGAGCTCGAACAAGGAAAGTGCAATGGAGCAACCTGGAAAGTTCCGGTTGCGTGCGACGTCGTCCGGCGACACATTGCTTGCAGAGCAAGCGTAATGCGAAGAAACCCAGCGGCCCCTGCGACTCAAACGAGTCACATGCGACCGAAACGACTCCCTTGCGACAGTTCTGAAACTGTGTACTGCCCGACACGGATCGTCGGTGGTGTCGACGGCCAACAACCCCCAATCATCTCTTCGCTACGCATTTCACGGCAAGATACACCACTTAACACCTGCCATTTGGCATTAGGTCGTGCTGCCTCCGACATTTGATTTAGGCGCGACCAGTTTTTCCCAGTAGCGGCTCGGACACAATTTAGAATTTCGCGACTCGAGCAGATTTTGCTCCAGGAGCACCGCACGCGATGTTATGTGAAATTGGCTCGAGCCCGCCCCATCGTTTCAGGCACCGTAGCAGCTGCAGCATCATCTGGACAATTTCACAGCAAGAGCCAAAAACAACGCTCATATCCATTTCCACGCACGCCTCTCGCCGTGCGTTGCTCCTCGTGCCATTTCGGACCTGGCCTGACATTAGGGCGACTCAGCAGCGCCCCCCTCCCTTGACCCATCCTGCTCACCTAACTCTTGTGCTCATGCGTTGTCGGGCCGCGACTCAGCTGTACAGTTCTTGGTTTTGGAGTCAGCTTCCTAGCTGGCAACCGTAACAGGCGCGTCAGCTTCGCATCAGGCAGACTCCCCAAGTCCAGCCTCGCTCTTCGTTCCCCCCTCTCCCTTCCCAACCGAAGCACGACGGTCGGTGCTATTTAACCGCACACATTTCAGTCCTCGCCTTCACAATGTCCGATTCTTGACTCTTTATCGAGGACCTGTCTCAAGTTGCTTGCACACATGACCTCGAACGACCTACATAGACCAATCTCCCTTTATTTAAGACTCTAACCGACGGCGAAGACAGCGCGATCTGACCGTCGCAGATTGACATAAGAAGGATACTCCCTAGACTCCTGAGGGACAGTCATTAGAAGATCACGAACCGCACATCTCACGTGACCCTAGATAAAAAAGATCACGAACCGCGCATCGCTTCCATTTGAGCCTACACCTGGACAAGACGCGCAGCCCACGTGTCTGCCTTCCATAAGACTCGCAGCCATGTACGGCTCGGCTGCTTGTCACTCGCTCGACCCCGTGGCGGCAGCGCCACCGTCGAAGCCGCTGCACCACCAAATAGTTCACGAAACTGCCGGTCCGTTTGAACCACAGCGGCCGCTACCAACCTCCTACCACACGCCGTTGGATACAGCGGACTATCGCGTACAGTCAACCATGTGCCCCTCGGTACAGCCTCCCCATCCGATAGTTAGCTCCTCTCCGCTTCCCCCGCTTCCGCCGTTCTCCCCGCAGCCGCACATCACGCCCCCCACTCCGCCGCAACCCCCGCGCCCATACTGCTTCGCGCAGACGCCGTCCCCCGCCCCGCGCCTTGGCTCGCCCGCGCACCCGTTCCTCCCCCAGAGCGCCCTCCATTTCCAAAGCGCGTTGCTCCCACAGAACGCGCTACTCTCGCGCTTCTCCCCCGCACCCCCGCCGCCCGCCAGCCCGCAGCCGTTCCACACGCAGCTAGGCTCGACTCAGCGGTCGCCGCAGCTATCCCACTCCGCGCTCGGCTCGGCGCAAGAATCGCCGCAGCTGTTCTGCGCGGCTTCCGAATCGGCCCCGCAGTCGCCGCAGCCATTTCTCGTGGCGGGGCGGGTCCAGCAGGCCCTTCAGCAGATGATTGGCGGCGACAGCCCAGCCGTCACTCCCCAACTTGCGCCGCAGGGTGCGCCGACCGCAGGCCTCGCGGGGGCCATGACTCCAGTGCTGCTGCCGGCTTCTGCCATCGGCGGAAACACAGGCGCAGCTGCTGGCGCAACTGTTGGCGGGCGGTTCGGCGGAAGGAGGAGCCCGAAGAAGGCGCGGAGGGAGGAGCAGGCGGAGGCGCAAGGGCAGCGAAAGCGCAAGGCGAAGGCGCCGGGAAGCCAACCGCCACCTCCCCCGACAGCGGCGGATGGTTCCCCAGTGCCCGCGTACCGCGGGGTGCGCTACCGCCCATGGGGGAGATGGGCGGCGGAAATCCGGGATGCGGGGGGAAAGGGGCGCGTGTGGCTGGGGACGTTCGACTCCCCGGAAGCGGCGGCGCGCGCGTACGACGCGGCTGCGCGGGAGATACGAGGCGCCAAAGCGCTGCTGAACTTCCCTGATGACGTGGACGAACCGAAAGCGGACACGTGTCAGGGTCCGGCGGAGGCTGGGGAAGCGGAGGAGGGAGCGGAGGCGGAAGGGGAGGCGGAGGATGAGTCGATGGCGGAGAGGGAGGAGGAGAAGGCTGGGAGCGGCGGAGAGGAGGGTGACAGCGAGGGGGAGGCGGAAGGAGCGAGGGCGCTGAAGCGACTGAAGAGGAGCCAGGAAGCAGCGGAGCAGGAGACAGCTCAGCACGCAGCGCAGAACACAGCGCAACCCACAGCACAGCCCAAAGCTCAAGACGGACCGCACGAGCTCAATGGCGGGCGAGCCGCTGTCGACTTGCTGTGCTGCGAGCCGCCGCTTGTGCCCACGGAACCACGCGCTGCGACGTCAGCACTGCCGGCTCCGCCAGCTGATTCAGCTGTAGCGGTCGGAACCGACGGTGCAGATGCCGCTACAGCTGCTACATCAACGGCCATGATTGGAAATTATACGGTAACAGCTATACGCGCGGAGGAGCAGGTCCCAGGGATCGCAGCTCTGCCCACCACCCCTGCTGCTGCTACAGCTGCTACAGCTGGCGCTACAGCCGCAGGGGTTGTGGCCAGAGGTGCACCTTTGCATGGGGCCGCATCCGTACCCGCTACAAACACATGCGTTGGAGTCACACAGGACGGTAAAACGCACTTTGCAGTCAAAACACCTGCTTCGTTCTACTCGTCGGCACCAGGGTCTACACCCGAGGCTCTTGTTGCGTCCAACATCGGCGCTGGTGTTGCGTTTGGGGTAGCAAGTGTTGGAAGGACACCAGCGCATTTTCAGCCAAGTTCCCAAGGTGCTTCTGATGCTGCTGGCGCTCCTGGTGCTGGTGCTGGTGATGGTGGTGCTCCAGACATGGGCTGCGGCGGCTGCCCGAGCAGTGCTGCTTGCGCCATTCTCGGCAGTGAGCCGGTCGTTGCTGCCAGGCAGATGAACGCTTCGCAGCAGATGAGGCAGGTGCAACAGATGCAACAGATGGAACAGATGGAACAAACGCCACGGATGCAGCTCCAGGAGACAGTAGCACAGCAGCAGCAGCCTTTGCTGCTGCCACCGATGCTGCTGCAGGTGCCACCAAAGCAGCAGCAGCCACATGTGCTTGAGCAGCAGTCCCCCCTTTACCAGCAGCAGCAGCAGCAGCAGCAGCAGCAGCAACCAAACCTGCTACAGCAGGCTCAGTGTTACCAGCAACAGCCATCACATGGGGTGCAAGGGTGGCGAGCTGGGGAGCACACCTTTGATGCTCCGGGTGACACCTACGGTAACACGGACGGCAGAGGCAGCACAAGCTGCCTTGCCCCACCTGTCATCGCTGTCAATACGTTCGAATCACATGTCAGCTACACAGCGGCGAGTGGCGATATACCAGCTCATCAAGACGTTGTGCCAGGTCAGCAGGGGGGCTTTTCAGATCGGCAGGGTGATATTTCAAAAGAGCAGGGAGTGTTTCCAGCAGCAGGGAGCGGAGGGCGCGCTGTGGAGCTACCAGACATGTTCTGCGACCTCGTGCAAGGAGTGAACATGCAGCAGCGATTCAACATGCAAGCTGCTGCCCCTCTGCCTGCCAATTCCCCTACCCCACTGGCTGTATTTCCAGCTGCACCGGCATGCATGGATGCGTACACAGCACTCCCAGTCGCTGATGATGACGCGTTTGATGCCGTCGCTGCCTTTTTCGGTCCCGATGTCTCCCCTCCTCCTCCTGTCGCCTTTTCGGCCTTTCAGCACGACAACCTTGCAGCTGCTGCTTCGGCTGCCGGCCGCATGGGTGCTGCCCGGTTAGGTGCTGCCTTCAGTGGTGCTGGCAGCCGGAGCATCACTGCCAGCCGCAGCAGGAGTATGAGCATGAGCAGTGCAGTGAGCTGGATTGCTGCTGAGCTGGAGAGTGCTTTGGATATGCAGGAGACGGTGGGGGATCTGTGGGGGGAGGAGGGGGTGGATGACAGCACAGGCATCTGGAGCAGCAGCGTGGGAGGGGTGGCAGGCGAGGGAGGGGAGGGAGGAGGGGAAGGGAGCTTGGGTATGGGGGGAATGGATATGGGAATGGGTGGAGTAGGGTATGGAGGGGTTGGGAGGAGGGAGAGTGACATGGGGTCGACGTTCCAAGTGGTGCGGAGGGAGAGTGACGTTGCGGCATCATTCCTTGTCAGTGCCAGGGGGGAGGTGAGGCAACAGGGGATTCAGGAGGAGATTCAGGGTGATGCTGCTACTGATGGGGGTGATGCAGGTGAAAGCAATCTCAACAGTGGCAGCAAAAAAAAAACGCCAATATTTGTTGACATCCAGCAGCACGAGCAGCAGCAAGATGACAGTGATACACTGACACCTAACATTGGTAACCATTATGGTAACCGCTATGGTGATGGCGATTACTGCAGCACTGGAGGTAATCGCCAGAGTGGAGATCCCCGTGGAGGGGCATATTTGAGCAGACTTACTGTGCAACAGAAGTTTCATGGTAATGGCTACGTTCCAACACTGGTGCCTTCTCTGAGTGGAGACTGCGATGCTTACATAGACACGGAAACTATGATCTGAGTGGAAACTGCACCACGTGTAGGTGCTTACGGTCTAGTCTTCGAAGTACCAATTACATTCTTTTTATACCAGACGGTTTTCACCGTCGTTATATTTCATCCCTCAGCTGGGTAGCATCCTGTTATTGCATGGTTTGGAGGATAGCAGCTGTTGTCCTACCCAAACCATGCTTGTGTTAGCTGGCAATAGCACAGCACAGTAAGCGACTTGTTCCTTCTGGGTTTGGTCATTCTAACAACGGCAAGTGTTATTAATTATTTTTCCTTGGGTGTGATTGATGGTTGGTGGTCTGGAAATCTTCACAGCATCATACCGTAAGGTTTATTGAGCAAATTAGTTCCTTATGTACGGTAACCAGAACGTCCCTACTCCTCGGCAGTGTCACGTGAAATCAAGCGCAGAATATCTTGCCGCTTCTTCTCAATGTTATCGTAGCTGTATTTCTCATTCATTCGCACCAACAGGTTGTGGTTGATCATCACCCTCACAAGTAGATCCTTCGCTTCTTCATGCTTACGCTGCAGCATCCTGTACACCTGCACAAAAAGGTGAAGAGTGAAAAAGAGCTCCATCCAAGAAACTTATCAAACTCTTCTCAGCTTACCTGATCAAGCTCATCAACTCCTGTTGCCTCTCCTTCAAACTCCATGCGCATGTCTCCAATTCCTTTGTTCTGGATTTCCGTGAGCTGTCCGCCGCCGCTAGCTTGCAAGGCCACCATCCCCATGTTCTGCACATTGTCTTGCTCCTGTAAAGGCAATCAATAGCATGAGCAGTGGAAGATGCTTTGCCAAGGATTTATGTGCATCAAACTGTGCTCACCCTAGTCGTTTTTTCAGCAGCAGGGAAGGATAGCGTCATGTCACCCTTGTCTTCCTTTTCTTCAGCTGATTCTATAAGAACAAGTTCCTGTGCATCAGCCTCGGAGCCATTCGCCACGTCCTTGCTGAGCGATGTGCTGTTTTCCCTGTGGCACATAGTGGTGAATCAGGATCAAATCTGAGAACTGCTCCCTTGGCAAGTAACAGCCCATCGCTGACTTCTTACAGTGGAGAATGCTGCCCAAAAACAAATGTGTTATTCAGCTGAGATTCCAAAGGTGAGGGTTTAGATGAAGTTGCTGGCGGCGAGGCTTCATCAACTTGGACATGAGCCACCCGAGGCTGGACAGATGTTGCCACAATAGGTTTGCTGGAGATAGAAGGCAACTTTCGCAAACTGCTGATCTTGCTTCCCATAGCTCCATTCTCAGTTGTAGTTTTCCCCTGGCTAAAATGAAGGCCGGAGCTTGTTGAGATCTGGCATTGGATCAAATGCCATAAAATGCAGTATATCCGAATAACCACATCGAAACAAGTAAAAGACAATGCAAAGGCCTACCTTCAAAGAAGTACGATTTCCGAGTCTAGCTGATTCAACTCCAGGATTGATGCTCGTGCGCGATGCAAGGGGAAGTGGCTTCACAACACTCTTTTCTTGGGCGGTGCTGCTAATGGATCTCTGCTGTCCCGCTGGTTGACGGGCCAGATTCAAGTTGGGTTCTTTGGGAGCATTTCGACTGAGCGGCAAGCTTGTGGTTCTGTTCAAGCTCATGAGGGAGGAGATGCGGCCAGGCATAGGCCTTCCAACACCAGGTGTCTGTCCAAGAGAACTTGCTGTTGGCAATGTGGACTGTGCACCCCTCGCCTTAAACATGGAAGCAGCCGGAACTGCTGAATCTGCTCGATCTTGTCCAAGTAGCTTGACACTCGTGTTAGCCAGTCGAGCTGACTGTCCAGTTAGATTCACGCTCATTCTTGTCTGAGTCAATGACGCTCTTGATATCCCTCTGCAGTTAAAAACGATATCAATACGATTCCAAACACTTCGAGGTCGAAATAAGATGTTGCAGCATACCCTTTGCCGGGATCGGATGCAGCAGATGGCTTATTCAATTCAAGCATGCTTTTTTTTGCCATCAACACTTCAGAATTATCGCCATTTGGTCCTTGAGAATTGGCGTTTCTGCCAGACGAACTTGGATAGTTAAAAAAATGGTGATAGAAACACGTGAACGTTTAGAATTAAGGTGCTTACACTTGTGCAGATTTCTTGGTCGCCTGTGGGTCAGCAGGCTTGGAGGACTTCAGAGGTTCAGCAGACTTGGAAGATTCCAGAGGTTCAGCAGGCTTGGAAGATTCCAGAGGTTCAGCAGGCTTGGAAGACTCCAGGGGTTCAGCAGGCTTAGGGGACTCCGGTGGTTCATCAGGCTCAGAGGGCTCCAGCGGCTCAACAGGCTTGGAAGATTGCAGCGGTTCTGTAGGCTCATCGGGCTCCAGCGGTTCATCCTGCAGATCGTCTAGACTCGTCTGACCATTCTTTGCTGGGTTAGTAGGAGAAACGTTTGAAGTATTTCCTGGGCTGTTTCGAGCAGTTGGCTCGTTCTCAGTAATGTTGGCTTCTCTCGGACTTTGGATTCCGGATTCATTTAGCTCTGGAATGTCTTGACTCAACGCGTTAGCATCTTGAGTTGGCTCTTCCGTATGCTTTTCATTTTCAGGTAACCCGGAAGTTTCGTAGTCTCCAAACTCAGTTTCAAATTCGTCTGTCTCTTCATCCTTCATGGATGACGCGAGCGAAAGACCTTGGTCAAGCTTTGGCCTGAAAGATAACGGCGATGTTAGGCAATGCACAACTCACGAGAGACGGTGATTATGTATTACCTCGCATTTGCCGGTTCAGCTTTTGGAGAGTCTGAATTCGTATCGGCGAAATCGAGGTCACTCATGGAAATGTCGAACTTACTAAAACCGCTATCAAGGTCAAAGTCCACCCTGAACATCGCAAACAAACGGTGTTGAAACACGAGTCACCAAGAAGCCAGTCTCCGGCATGACATGTCGTATCTTACAGGCTGTTGAAATTCATGGGTTTCTTTGTATTCTCCCCCGGTTTATTAGGCTTTTCACTCGCTTTCCAGTCAGAAAACATGTCGTCAGCTGAATAGGTGGCCAAACGTTAAACAAAGAAATGAAAGGACGCTATGACGATCATTTCGCATAAACTGACCTGCACCAGCTGCTTTCGAGGTCGATGGCTGGGGTGTGTGGGCCCCAAACATCTCGAAGCCATCAGACTTTGCTGGTCCAAGCAAGTCATCGAGCGTGAAAGACATCTCGAAGTGATGTGTGATCGTGTTGATGAGAAGTGAGATGATTTCAAATGACTTGCAAGGATATGAGACGGAATTTATGGCAACAATGGAGGTGAAGACTTGGGCAGTGGTGTCGTTGCTGTCAGGCTACAGCATTGTTGTCGCGAAAAACAAATTCGCGAATGATACCTCCGAAATAGACGAAATTTGACTGACGTCTTTCGCAAAAGACTCAACCGAACAGGTGCCGTGAAGAAGGCTGCTCACTTCAATTTCAGAAGGGTGCACTCCACTCTCTCCACCGCCAACCGTATGTAACCGAAACTTACCTTTTTGTAATGCAACATTTTGTGATCATAATCACCGATAATTTCACGCCCTCAAACGTTTTTCAGAGTCACCCTGCACCATTTCCGGCTTCATCAGTCAGACACTGCTTGCAAATTCCGATGTACGGTACCATCCAGCACCTCAGTTATGAGCTAGGAGATGTGTCTCAGCCGCCATCAGCAATGACATCATCGTTTCCTAATAACGCCGCTGCCACCGCTCTCCGCTCCCTCCTCGATTTCGGGAACTCGCTCCTTTCCGAACTCCTGCGTTTCCGCGCCAACCTACCGCGAGACTTCCTCCGTTCAATCACACTCCCTGCACCACCACCTCCATCCACATCCACTCAGCTCAATCTCACGCAAATCCCCTCGCCGTCTCCCGATCTCCCCTTCCCGCTATGGGACTTCGAGTACCTGCGCGCGCCGGATGACCGCGAGCGCGAGCTGCGCGAGCGGCCGGACGAGTGGAGCGCGGAGCGCGCGTGGTGGACGGCGCACGGCGAGCAGCTGGTGGGGTTCGTGCTGCTGCTGGCCGCCGCGCTGAAGCTCTACCGCGCGCTGAGGCAGACGATCGAAGGGCTGCGACGTGGTTTGTTCCTGGGGAGCTCGCTGGAAGGCGTGGTGGGGGGAGATGAGGGCGACGAGATGCAGTCGCTGCTGCTGCAGGTAAAGGCGTCTAGCGCATGGGTGTAAAGGGGGATATGATTGTAATTTTAGTAGATTTTTCATGAGAATAGGATAAGTTTAACTGAGGATGGTATGGAAGGTGATGATAGGGTAGGCTGGGTTGCAGAAGCAAAGGGAAACTGCACTGGTCTTTGTTCCGTTCCTGTACATGCTTACAAAACATTGTATCTCTGTGTATGTATAGCTCGTTCTGTGCTTGGCTTATTGTTTTTTATCTGGACCCCATCCCACAGGTGCTTCACACTCACGCACTTCTGCTTCTCCTCCTCCACCATCTCTTCCCCAACCAATCACGTGAGCGCTTACTCATCGCTGCGTACCGCCACTGGTGCCGAACCTCCGGGCCAGGCTCAGGAGAGGCCCTGGGTGAGATCTTGACTCGCGACTTTGACGACCTATGCCAGCTGTGCCGAACCACAGGAGCAGGGTCGGGAGAATCGGAGGCTCATAAGGGGACTGCAGGAGGACAGGCAACAGGCAAGAAAGTGGGGAGCAAAGTGAGTGATGGCAGCAGCAGCAGTGCCAGCTGTGATACCGACGCCTTCCTGTGGTCTCCGTTCCCCAGAGAGTGCTTCGACATCGAAAAGCTGGGCCTTGTTTCATGCTTGGACTCTGGTTCGGGCGCAGGCCTGGGATCAGGTTTGGGGTCAGAGGGCTCTGGTCTGGGCATTGGAGGGGCGGAGACAGCAGCGTTTCTGTCACTGCCGTGTGTGATAGCGCCCACGGATACCTCCAGACTGGAGCAGCTCTTCTCGCGCTTTGCTCCCCCGCCTGACGTCACATGGATGGCCATCCAGGCCTTGCTCAGGAAACAAGCTGCTGCTGTCGACTCCTCACCTGCTTCTTCCTCAACTTCCAATCTAGCCTCTTCGGTTCTCTCGTCCTCCTACTCGTCCTCTGTGCATGCATCCACGTTCTCCTCCTTCCCTCCAACGCAAGCACCCTCACAGACAGGAGCAGCAGGAGCAGCAGCAGCACATACACCCCACGACACTCTCTCCGCAGTGGCAGCAGTCACAGCCTCCCTGCCCTCCACCTCGTCGCTCATCCTGCTGCTCTTCTTCCACCCCTCCTCGCTCCGCGCCGACCTGCCCTTCATGCACGAGCTCGTCCGCCGCAGGCTGCTCGCCCTGCCCCCCTCCTCCCCCTCGTCGTCCTCCTCTGCGCCGCCTGCTGCTGCAGCTGCTGCGGCTGCTGGTGGCGGCTGGAGCCTCTGGAAGCAACGGGCGCCGCCGCAGCAGCAGCAGGGAGGAAGCGGAAGCGGCGGTGGTGGTGGAGGGGGAGGGGCAGGAGGCGCAAGTGCAGTAGCAGCAGCAGTAGGAGGAAGAAGTGTTGATGACCCAGCTGCAGGAGGAGCAGCAGGGGCAGCAGCAGTGGGCGGGTTGACATGGGTGGTGCCCATATTCCTCGGCTTTTCCCTGGACCTATCCATAGCCTGGCAGCACTTCCCTGCCGCCCACTCAGCCCTCACCCTGCACCTCTCCCCAACCGCCGCGCTGCACGTGGCTCAAGCGCTGGTACAGGTGCTGCCAGGGGTGCAGCAGGCAGTGGGCAGGGCCATGGGTCGGCTGAAGCAGCAGGGCGCGGCGGGATGGGAGGAGGAGCTGTGGGGTGGTAAGCATGTGGGCGGTGGGGTCGCTCGTGGTAGTGCTGCTGGCTCTGCTGCTATTGATGAAAGCAGCAATACCAGCACCAGCACCATTAGCACCACTGGTACCAGCAGCAGCAGTAGTATAGATTCGGAGTCTAATTCCTCCTCGTTCCTCTGCTCCGTGCCTGGCCTGGCAGTGCTGCGCAGTGCACGAGAGATCCTCTCTCTCATCCGCCACACAGCCGCACTCCTCAGGTGGCTGCTGCAGCACCGTGCCTCTCTCTCGCTGCACCTTTCCCTGCCTATCATCCTCACCACCCACCGTCTTGCCCGCTCAACCCAACTCCACGCACACTCCTGCGCTCGCTCGGCTGCTGCTGCTGGCCTGTCAGCCCCTGGGTGGTCGGAGGCAAGCCAGGTGGCTGCTGAAGTAGCTGCGGACTTCCTCTTGCCGGAAGTAGCAGGTGGAGTGGCTCTGGGCTCAGTAGAGCAAGGCAGCTCCAGCAGCGGGGACAGCAGCGCCAGCAGCAGCAGCAGGAGCAGTTGGTTTGGCGGTTGGAGCAAACGAGCGCCCCCACCAGCCTCCACCTCTACCATCATCGCCCCTCATCCTCCTCCCATCCCCCCTCCGTCTGACCACGATCCGCTCTTCACTCTCCTCCTCTCGTTCGCCGAGCTCCAATCAGATGCCGCCACGTGTCTCTCCGCCATCATTTCCCGCAGAGAGGACAGCTGGCACCGCCTGAGGCAGGCAGCGTGCGCACGGCTGGACGGCTTGGCTCGGCTGTTTGTGGGAGGGCAGGGTGTGGAGGGAGAGGTTAGAGGCGCAGCAAGAGGTGCAGGCAGAGGGGGGGCTCAGAGTGGGAGCGAGGGAGGGGATAGGCGAGCGGTGGGAGATGGGGGCGAGGGGATGGCGGGGATGGGGTGGAAGGATGGGGCGGATGGGAGCATTGGAGAGTGGTTCCAGCGACTGTCATGGCAGGTGAGCGGGCAAATGAGGGGGCAGGGCAGGTTGGGACAGGTGAGTGAGAGGAGGTGAGGGCAGGAGGAGAGGATGATGGTACAGTGGTGGTCAGAGATGGTACACCACAGTGGTTTGTCCGTGATGGCAACCACGTTCAGCAAGCACACCTCTTTTCCATAGCCCTTATCCAACTTGCTCCGTCTTTCCTCCGGTTTGTTGTAGTTCTGTTCTCATCAGACTATCCATGACTCCCTCTCTCGCCCTCTCTTGCTCCACCTCGCTGCTGTCGCCTCTACTTGCAGATTGCAATCCTCTTCAATCCCGCCTGTCTGCTTTACTTGGCCCCAGATACCTCAGTGGCACATCTTCATCTCCCTTCCCTTCCACTTACCTCTCAACCCCTTTCCAAACCCCCTCCATTCTTTACCACCCCTATGTGTGCCTACAGGTGTCGCACTGGCAGCACCCAGACGCCCCTTCAACGCCCGCCAGCCTGCAACAGCTCTCCCTCGCTCTCGCAGACGCTGCCTCCCTCCACCACATTCAGTCCCACCCCGTCGCCGGCCAATCGCTGCACGCCACCTGTCGCCTGCTCCAGGACATGGCTCTAGTGCAGGCCATTCGTTCTGACCATCTTGCAGCGCTCTCTGCTGCTGCCGAGCCTGGGTTCCTCTGGGCGCTACTGCCGAGCCTGCTGCCGTGGCTGCAGGCTCGGGTGAGGCTGCAGCCGGAATGTCTGGGGCAGGTGGGGTGCTTGCTGGTGTTGATGCGGTCAGGAGTTGCTGGAACAGTTGCTGGTACCGCTGCCTCTGCTGGTGCTAGTCAAAATGCTTCTGCTCATCATGCTAGTGCTGCTTCCGGTGCTGGTGCCGGTGCGGGTGCTGGTGGTGCTGCTGCTGCTGCTGGTGGCACTGGCGGTGGCAGAGGTGCACGGCTGGGTAGAAGTGATGCAGCAGGAGCAGGATCAGGATCATTAGCAGGAGGGAGGGAGGAGTATCTGGAGCAGCATCTGCGGTGTGTGTCGAGGGCAGTGGTGGCGGTGGTGCCGGCCAGTGTGCTCAGCCTCATGCACGCATGCACGCTCACCCTCCTCCCACCACCCTCCCATGCCCTCGTCACCCACTCTCTCCACACAGGCAGCACAGCAGGAGAGGGGGTAGCGAGCACGCAGGGCAGGCAGGGGGGGCTGGGTGAGGGGGCAGAGGGGCAGGGTGCGGAGAGCAAGGCGCAGGTTGCGGCGCAGGTGCATGGGCAGGCGGCGTTCCGGCAGGCCATGGGTCGAGCACGGGCTGCTGTGGCTGGGTTCTCCAGTGGTGTGGCTGCGTTTGAGGCCAAGGGACTGGAGTTCATTGGGAGGGACGAGGGAGGCGTGAGAAGGAGAGTCACTGCTCCTCCTGCGCCTGCTGCTGCTGCTGCTGGTGGTGCTGCTGCTGCTGATGGTGCTGCTGCTGCTCGAGCTGGAACTGCTGGTGATGCTGATGGTGTAACTGCTGTCGTTGCCAGTACCTCCAGTGGTGCTGTTCCCACAGTCCATCCCCGTCATTCTGGCACCCCCAATACCACTGGTGCACTTGGTGCTTCTCGTAATTCCAACACTGGTGCGTCCGGCACTAGTGGCACGAGGAGCAGGGACGAGTGGGCAGGAGGCGCGTGCCATGCAGTGGTGATGGCGCTGCGACTCATGCTCCGACGCCATGCAGCCTCTATTCTTCAAGCCGGCTTTTCCGAGGCGCTTAAAGCCCTGCAGGGCACAGGGCCGAGGCAGCGGGGGGAGGAGGGGAAGGCGGATGGGGGCAAGGGCAGTGGCTGGGCGGGGCTGTGGTCCTGGGGGGGTAAGGGAGGGGATGTGGATGGGGAGGGGGGTGAGGGGAAAGGGGCGGGGGAGGAAGGGGGAGGTGGTGGGGAGAGGAGGAGACGGGAGGGGTTTGAGAGGCGGATATTGCAGATGGAGAGGGAGTTGGGCGCTTGGGAGTACTGCACGTGCCTGTTTGAAGATGTGCTTGTAACGAGCACAGGAGGGAGTGAACGGTGGAGTGGAAGCAGCAGAGGGGCTGTGAGAGGGGTGCGTGGAGCAGGGGGAGTAGGTAGAGGAGGTGGTTCGGACTTATACTCGCCTTCCTCTCCCTCACTCCTCTGGCGGACTGCCGTGCAGCCCCTGCTGCTACAGGCCCTGCAACAAGCGTGTGGAGAGACGGAGAGAAGAGGACCTATGAAACAAAGGTTACACCCCTTGACCTCTGCCAACTGCAAAACCTTCTTGGAAGCTGCCGTGGCATCGCTGCTGCTCCTTTCGCACCCCTCCCACGCCATGTTCCTCCCGCCCCTGGCTGCGTGGTTCCTCCCCTCGGGCCTGCCCTCCCTCTCCCTCCCCCTCATCCTCCGCCTCGCCTCCTGCCTCTCTGCCTCTGGCCGCATTCCCAACACCCCTGCCAGCATCACTGCTGCTTCTGTCTCTGGCAGCGCCCATACAGCGTCTGCTACTCCCCATGCAGCCTTAGCGGGCAGTGTTGCCAGTCTAATGCCCGGTAGCGGCAGGGGAGGTGCTGCAGGAGCAGGGGAAGAAGGGCTAGGCGGGGCGCGAACAGCAGAGGGGCTTGTGGCTCTGGATTGGGCGCTGAGGAGAGCAGAGGAAGAGCGAGTGATGCGAGCTGTGCAGGTGGTGGCAGGGATGGAGAGGGAGAAGAGACGGGTGCTGCTGCAGCTGGTAGGGGAGCTGAGAGAGGAGGTAGAGCAGCGGTGTGAGCAGGGAGAGGGGGAGGTAGTGGGGGGAGAGCAGAGGCGGCATGTGCGGAAACCTGGGGGGGCAAAAGCAGGAGCGGGAGACGGAGGAGGTGAGGCAGCAGTAGCAGCATCAGTGGGGAAGGCAGCAAGGTCAGCAGTTGCCATGGGGCGGCACATGTTGGCAGCATATGGTCGAGCAGAGGCCAGCATGGCCCAATCGGTGGCATGGGGAGAGGCGTGGGATGCGGGCGGAGGAGGACAGGGGGCCGGCAGCACAGCAGGCAGGGAAGGGGTGGGAGGTGCAGGGAATGCTGCTGCTTTGAAGGCAGGCACAGCGGCTGCTGCTGCTTCCTCCTCAAGACGAGGTTCTTCTCCGGTAAAAGGATGTTCCTCCAAAAATGTCGGAGATTTTGCCGAGACAGTGACAGGTGTCGCGGGGGCACTGGCGGAGGTGGGTCAGGTGCGGCTGGTGCGAGGGCTGGTGCGCATGGCTGCATGCGCTGCCAGGGGGTGTGAAACCCCCACCGCTGCCCGGTCCGTGGAGTGCCTGCTGGCCTCCCTGCAGCACCCACACGCTGTTGCTCCTGCTCACACTGCTGCCGCTGCTACTGCGGTTACCAGCAGTCTTTCGCCTGACACTGCTGCTGCCAGCACCAGTACCGCCAGCACCAGCAGGGGCAGCGGCGACTGTGCCCTGACTGTGCAGCTGCTTGTGCTCGTCTCCCTCTCCCACCTTCGTCTCCTCCTCCTCGACCCCTTTCTTGCTTGCCTCTCTCGCCGCACACGCAGTGCCAATGCATTCGATGCCAGCTGTCTGGCGGCCGGCATCTGCTGTCTTTTGTCGACATTGCCGAATCAAAGGGAGCAGATTGCCGCCTATGTGCGGTGCATGGAGGATTATGGGGATGCTGAGGTGGTGGTAGGTGGGCTTGGGAGTTGTTTGGAGGAGAGTGAGGTCCATGGGATAGGCAGCAGGAAAAAGGAAGAGCACGGGACAAGTGCTGGTCCGGGTAGGGCGATGAGTGGATTGGTCGAGGCATGGCTGGCTCAATTTAGAGACATACATACTATCTCAATGTGAGTTCTGTGGTGAGAAGTTCTAAAATTGCATGATTGGCCACCTGTATTATGGTTATAATTATCGTACGGGATATGCCAGTTTATCTCTCATAATTCCCAGGTCCGAGATGCTACAACGCGGATGCTGTTGCGAAGTTCAATGTGGGGGATTCGAGGGAGATCACAGAAATTCGCGAGAGCAGAGCAGCCACATTCGCCCACCGTAGTGAGCTCGCTGTGCTGCTGCTGACCACGAAAATAGTCCCCGCTACTTTTCATGTCCAGGTCAGCAGAATTTAGCCACCACAGCACCACCACGTCGACTAGTCAACACATTCGCAGTGCAGCACTTCCTCGAAGATCTCGAGCACCAGGGACGTCCACGTCCCTCGCAAGGAACTCGCGTACCAGGTCCAGCCACGTTAGAGATCTCCAGCACAGGTTTCCAAAAGGTTGCACCAGGTGCAGTGCGCTTCGGTGAAAGCGAACAACCCCCACACACCACCACAGGACATGTCACACGAACATTGAACACCTAACTTGGCGCGCCTCGACTGGCTTTCTCACCCTTGATGCTACAATACAAATTCACCCTCGCCAATTGCAATTTCACAGTTGCATTTGAATATCCATCTTACTCATGCTTATCAAATTTCTCGCATCTTTCACCCTCTGCTCGACCAGTTCGCCTCGAACCGACAGCCATGGCCTCCGCACTCGCTTCTCGTCAGGTCCTCTCAGGCCTCTCGTTCAGCTCTGCCGTCAGAGGCACCGAGCTCGCCACACGCAGCCTCCCCGTCGTTCCCCAATTAGCAGCCCCCCGCGGTCTAGGCGTCACCGCGCTCTTCAGCTCGCGCAAAGCCGCCGTCCCCGCTAAGAGCGTCTCCGCGACGAAGCTGCGCACGGAGGACGGCATCTTCGGCACGTCGGGCGGGTTCGGGTTCACCAAGGCGAACGAGCTGTTCGTGGGGCGCGTGGCCATGCTGGGCTTCGCGGCGTCGCTGCTGGGCGAGGCGATCACGGGCGCGGGCATTCTGTCGCAGCTCAACATCGAGACGGGCATCCCCATCACGGAGACAGAGCCGCTGCTGCTCTTCTTCATCGCCTTCACCGTGCTCGGCGCCATCGGCGGGCTCGGCGACCGCGGGCGATTCGTGGACGACGAGCCGGTGGGGCCGCCCGTGAAGCCCGGCAGCGTCAAGGCGGCGCTGGGGCTGAGCGAGGACGGGCCGCTGTTCGGATTCACCAAGGCGAACGAGCTGTTCGTGGGGCGGCTGGCGCAATTAGGGTTTGCGGCGAGCCTGATCGGCGAGGTGATCACGGGCAGGGGCGCGCTGGCGCAGCTCAACATCGAGATCGGCGTGCCCGTGTGGGAGCTCGAGCCGCTGCTGCTCGCCAGCATCGCCTTCTTCTTCGTCGCCGCCATCAACCCCGGTACAGGGAAATTCATTAACGATGATGAGGAGTGAGTGCGCCATCAACCCCGGTACAGGGAAATTCATCAACGATGATGAGGAGTGAGTGCGCCATCAACCCCGGTACGGCAGGGATTCTCATTAACGACGACGAGTGAGTCGGTCGTGCTGTGATTTAAATGTACATATTTCTTGTGTACCTAGCTAATATATTTGAGTTCAACAGACGGTTTTCAGAGTGTCTCACTATCCCCGATGTTCCAATTCACCTCATCTTGCTCGGAACAAACCAACCTACCAGATGATGACAGCGCTCACCATTCATGATTCTCATCTCCACTCACTCTCCCGTACCCGCTTCGACTCCCATTTTCACCACATACATTCGCTTCATTCACCCGCGCATTCAAGCGGTTGAGTGATTCACGTTGGACAAATCCAACTGCCAGAGCTACTCTGCATTGAGTAACTCTCGCAGCACCTATATCTCCTGAGGTGGTAACTGTTGGGTTGACATGCAAATGCTTTGCGTCGTCTATCTCGAGCAGCCCTTGACGCTCACCTTTCATCACACCCGCACATGATCAGGAGCAGTGACTCTCCCTTTCTCGTCACCGATACATTGTAAAACCGTGATGACGACGGCAGCCTGCGAAGTGCGGTGTCATTGTCAACCTTGCTCTTCTCACAGCAACAATGTTCTGTGCTTTGTCATCATGGGTTCCTTCACTCACCCCTGTTCATCTTCACGTACTTATGAAAACTAAAGGAAAAAAAATGTGGGGGGTCTTAACAAATGGTAATAAGATTTATAAGACCCGGGTCTTAACATATGGGCATTTTATTGAAAGGAATTATAGAATGAGTGGATGTTTGTTGTTCACATAGTTGGTTGTACTTCGCTCTTAGAAGTTGAACGGCGGAATGGTTGCATTAGGGTTGAGAAGCAGTTAAAATAGGAACCCTAGCAATCTGCTGTACTCCCTACGTTGCTACTCATTATAGCCTAACAAGATATTATAACATTTGACACACCCCCTAGGCTAAGTGAGGGCCATCAAAACAAGCAAGGGAAACAACGATCACAAGACCAATCAAGAACAAGCAACAAAACAAGGCTCTGGGTGGCTCAGAGTCACCACACAGTCCGAGCACAAACAAGAGGCCACAAGGCCAGTTCAACAGTTCACAAGTATATATAAAAGCTAAACAAGCAAAGCAAACAACAAGGCTACAGCAACCGAACACCAGCGTCAACAACGCCTAATTGCAGACAGAACCTGTGTGAGTCACTAGGCGCTAGGGCCTTGGTGAAAATGTCTGCTGTGCTGGCCGCTGAGGCCACGAAGTCCAAACGAGCCTGACCGCGTCGCCGCAACTCTCCCAGAAGAAAGTACCACACGTCGACGTGCTTCACTCTGCCCTCCAGTCGAGGCTCTCGACAAAGGAGGATCATGGCCTTGTTGTCAGCGAACAAGGTCGGTGCAGAGCAAGGCCGCTCACCAAGGTCAGTGAGCAAGAAAGTGAACCAACGAAGCTCTTGCGCAGCCATGGCACCAGCATAGATCTCTGCCTCTGCGCTGGACTGTGCCACATACGACGACCAAGTAGACCTCTACGACACAGTTCCAACACCCAAACAGAACCAGTACCCCTGAATAGACCACTGGGTCTCCACGTCGTCGGCGTACGAAGAGTCGTAGTGACTGGTCAGTACAACTGGCTGTGTCCCTCCACGCACAAGCCCCACGCCTGATGTAGTCGCCAGGTACTTCGCCACCCTCACAGCACAGGACGGTGTCTCCCAGTCGCAACAAAGCGAGAGAGAACGCTGAGGGGAAAGGTGAGGTCCGGACGAGTACATGTAATCATGTACATGAGGCAGCCCACAAGCTCTGCGTAGGGACCACTAGACTCAAAGGGCTCGTCGGGAAAAGGGCCGGTGAGTCTGTGGTCGACAGCAAGAGGAGTGGGCTGTGTGGTGGAGAACTGAAGCTCGAACCGCTGAAGGACCTGCTGCACCATGTGTGACTGTGAGAGTGTAATGGTGCGAGCGGCTCTGTCCCAGGTGATCTGCAAGCCAAGGTAGCGGTGCAGTTCACACAGGTCTGTGCACGTGTGTCTCTTCTGCAGTTCGAACTTCACCTCAGCCAAAGCAACTCTATCTGCTATAGCGAAGACTTAGTCGTCGACGTAGACAAGGACAAAGAAATGAGTGGAGCCTCTGCGGACAAACAGCGACGGGTCGGCGGACGAAGGGCGGAAACCGAGGTCAGCCAGAGTGGTGTGTAGCGTATCGTGCCACTCACGGGCGCCTGGCGGAGACCGTAGACTGGTCGTCTCAGGTTCCACTGGGTCCCAGGAGGGAAAGTGCCAGTGAAGCCAGGAGGACGCCGCAACCAGATCTCCTCATGTAGGCGGCCCTGGAAAAAGGCAGTGGAGAAGTCGAGGGAGTGCAGCTCGTAGTCTCGATGTGCTGCTACGTGAAGTAACACCCGAGGAGTAATCATCTTCGGGGCCGGGGCGAAGGTCTGAAAGAAGTCAACTCCCTTACGCTGACTGAAGCCCCTAGCCACGTAGAGCGCCTTGAAGACATGCGGTGATCCAGGCGGCCGCTTCACCTTGAAGATCCACATGCCGTCAACTACGTTCGCCCTGGGAGGGGGAACTGCATCGACGTACATGCATGTGGATCTCCAAGACGCCATCTATGAGTCCATGGCCGCTTTCCACTGAGAGGCCCACTTCCCTGACACTGCCTCACGGTACGTGCGAGGAGTCGGTATGTCAAGGACGCCGGGATCTCCCTCAGGCGAAAGCAGCATGGCACAGAGAGAGGGAGAAGCGACTGCCAAGAACTCCAGCTCAAACTGCCTGCCATCTAGGACGTCATAGCCAAGGGCAAACTCACCCCCGGCGGACAGAGGACAGGCAGGCGGAGCAGCCACTACACGCGTGGCGAAGTCAAGGCGGCGGGTGTCAGCAAAGTTAGCGACAGCGGCAGTAAGAGCCGAGACAGACGACGGAGAGGTACGAGGGTTGGTAACAAGAGAGGCGAGAACACGCGGGACAACAGGACGAGCGGCACGGTAGTAGTCAGAGATAGGAGTAGAAGAGACAGAAAGAGACGACTCAGGAGGAGACGGGAGAACAGAAGCATGCGGAGAACGACGGCGACTAGAACAAAGGAGGGCAGCGCGGAGGTCGTCAAAGGGAGACGAGGGACGAGCACGCGGGGGACAGGGACGGAAGCGGGAGTGCGGGACAACGGGAGGAGGAGACAGGGACCGAGGAGGAGAGTAAACAGCAGGTGACGCGTCCGGAGGAGGAAACGTAGGACCGAAGGCAGGGGGAGACTGTGAGCGGATAGGAGCAGAAGAGGGAAGACCAAGGGCCCGAAGGCCACTCACGGGTGAGAACAACTGCTGCAAAAGGGGTGGCTTCTGCAGCTTCTGCTGTGGCTGCCGCTGCTACTGCTCCTACTGCACCTGCAGCTGCTCCTGCTGGTCTAGCTGCTGCAGCTCCTGCCTCTCCTGCGCCAACCTCTCCTGCTCCTCGAGCGCACGCCGACAAGCAGCCTGGTAATATGTGTCGTGACGGTGTGGAGGTGAAGAAGGCGTCGAAGTAGGAGTGCCTCCAGCTCCAACCCCCTCAAAGCTAGCACCTCCAGTGCCAGCACGGATGAGCATAGGGACCCGGCGGGTCGGGTCGGGTTTTGACCCGATTATGGACTCGACCCGGTTTCGGGTACCGCGCCCTATCTCGGGTCGGGTATCTGGCCCGACCCGAGGGTTTCCTCTCGACAATGTTATCCAGATCGCAAT
Organism: Closterium sp. Naga37s-1; assembly: GCA_947471745.1. Taxonomy (NCBI): domain Eukaryota; kingdom Viridiplantae; phylum Streptophyta; class Zygnematophyceae; order Desmidiales; family Closteriaceae; genus Closterium; species Closterium sp. Naga37s-1. Next base: position 186,525 of record CANJKZ010000539.1, read on the forward strand.
CGCGCTTGCTTGTTTTCCCAGCGACTAGCATTTCGATCTGGATTAAGTTAGGTTAACTAGCTAGTTACGCCAGCAGCCACCCACCAAGCAACATTGGCGTACTAATCTACCCTAGAACCTACGATAATGTTTAGTTAGTAATCAGCCAATCGTTTTTTTATAAGTTATTCGCACTTCGCGCCAACCATCCTAGGGTTTCTTTTAAATCCGAAATTTACAGGACGCGCTCCCACCCTAGGCGCGCGCATTGCGCGCGTTTTAGGGCATCTCGGCGCGCCGTGCAGGCGCAGGTCGCTAGACCCGCGCCCCTGCACATTATTAAGGAGAACCTCTAACCCTGCCTATGGGAGTCGGCCCGACCCGACCCGACCCGGCCCTGACCCGACCCGACCAGGGGGCGGGTCAAGCCTGACCTGGCACCCGATACCCGGGTCGGGCTAGAGATCTCAAAAGTTCCGACCCGACCCGACCCGACCCGACCCGGAACCCGGCTGGCCCGCCCAAGTCGGGTCGGGTCGGGTCGGGTCGGGTCGGGTCGGGTCGGGTCGGGTCGGGTCGGGTCGGGTCGGGTCGGGTCGGGTCGGGTCGGGTTATTTGATCATACCTACCAGCACCCCAAGAACCACAACCTCCAAGGTCAGGAACCCCAGCACCAGCACCTCCTGAACAAGCACCTCATATGCTAGCACCTCAGCTCCAGTACCTCCAGCTCCAGCACCTCCAGCTCCAGCACCTCCAGCTCCAGCACCTCCAGCTCCAGCACCTCCAGCTACAGCACCCCCAGAGTCCACAACAACTTGTCGCGGAAGTGCCGAAGGCTGCTGAGGGGACTGTGAGGAGGACTGGGGGGAGGGAGGCGCCACCGGACGCGCTACAGAGGGAAGAGAGATAGCGTGAGACACACCTGACGGGGCAGGACTAGGGGGGGCGGGGGTACCAAAGGAGCGGGAGCAGGAGGAGAAGAGGGGGCGAGGAAAAGGGGAGGAGGGGGAACCAGGAGACCTCGACAGGGGTAGCGAGCGTAGTAGGACACTGGCTCGTCAAACCGGACGTCACGGGAGTCGAGGAAATGGTGGAGGGGCGGGTGGTAAAACGCAAAGTCAAGAGAGTCCACCGGGAAACCAAGGAAGACACAGGGGATGGCACGAGCAGAGAGCTTATCCGCAGAGGTGTCGCAGACAAGCGCAAGGCAGCCCCGGACACGGAACTCCGACGCAACACCAGGGGATCCGATCCAAAGACTGGTTGTTGAATCCCCCGGTCGTGAGACACGGGGCCCGAGGTTCAGCTGGTGGGCGGCGTAGCGAACCGCGTAGGACCACAAAAAATGGGGCGCACGGGCATGGATCATGGAGGTGCGGGCGATCTCCATTACCAAGCCAATGCGGTGCTCAGCAACCCCATTTTGCTGTGGGGACTCTGGGAGCGTCCAGGACTGTGTTATGCCCTGCTCGCCACAGATCCCGGCAAGTACGTCGGAGCGAAACTCACCCCCACGGTCGGATTGGAGACAAAGGACACGACTACCACGAGTGCCCTCAGTGGCCAGGAGCCACCGGATCAGCGTAGAAGTCACCGGATCGCTAGAGGAAACACCGTGGTGTACCTGGAGTAGTCGGCAACGACCACCAAGAAGTAGCGCTCCCGTCCGGGCCCAAGTCGAGGGGCTGGGCCCCAGACGTCCAAGTGGAGGGTCTGGAAAGGAGCTGTGGCTGGACGAAGGGAGGAGGAGTGAGGAGTGGTGCGCAGCCGACCCTCGACGCAAGGAGTGCACGACGGCGCAGGCGAGGGAGGGAGCGACGCAAAGACGCATGGGAGACCCGAGACAAGACGCTGACTAGCCATGCTGCGGAGGCTGGGGAGGGATGGGTGACCAAGACGGCAGTGCCACAAGACTATCGGGTGGATGAGCGACCGACAAGAGCAAGACGCAGCAACCTGACCGGGCGCAGTAACCTGGCCGGACGCAGTAACCTGACCGGACGCAGTAGCCTGACCGGACGCAGTAACCTGAATGGACGCAGTAATATGGGGGGACGCAGTGTGTAGAACGAAGAGACCTGAGTGGGGCTCCCTGGTGAACGTGGCAAGAAGTGCCCCGGTAGAAGCATCCGTATAGATCGCCGTCCTCCCGTGCGCAGGAAAAGTGACAGTGATCCCACGGTCCTGAAGGTATCCAACATGTTAAGTTACGAAACGTGTAAGAATTGACTAACAAGAAACAAGAAAGACATAGCAAACGTAACCCTAACCCTAGGAAAACAGAAAGTACACCTAGACTAACAAATAGAAGCTATAACAAATATAGGTTGACACAACCCCATAGTCTAGGTTACATGAGTCATGTGAAAAGCAACACACAGCAAGGGTCACATGATTAGTCAGCAAGAACAAGCAACAGTCACAAGACCAGTTCACAGAAACACAACAAAGCTCGGGGAGGATTTTAAGATCACCACACAGAACGAGAACAAGCAAGGGGCCACAAGGCCAGTCTACATGCAAGGATATAGCAAATATAGAAGATGCAAGAGGACAAGACAAACATCTCTAGGGAAACTGGGGGCCACAAGGCCAGTCCACAAGCAGATATATAGCAAATATAGTGAGATGCAAGAGTACAAGGCAAAGCATCTCTACGCAAGCATGTGAGGGCCTGTAGACACAAGGCCCAGCTGGGTGCAGAAACGTTGGTGGTCACAAGGCGGCAACGCCATGGTGGAGGTATCTGCAGTGTTGGCTTCAGAGACCACACGTCGCACGAGTGCCTGGAGACGCTGCTGCAATTCTCGCAGAAGGAAGTAACGAAGCTGGATGTGCTTCGCCTTCTCAACCAGTTGGGGCTCCTCGCACAACAGGACCGCAGTCCGGTTGTCGGCAAACAAGACTGGGGGAGCGCGAAGCTCTTGGGCGGCCATGGCCGCAGCGTACACCTCTGCCTCACAGCTGGAACTAGAGACGAACGACGCCCGAGTCGACCTCCACGAAACAGCTCCAGCCCCAAGGTTGAAACAGTAACCCTGTGTAGACCGCAGCGACAGTGCATTATCGGCCCACGACGAGTCTGAGAAACCTGTGAGTGTAATTGACTGCTTCCCTCCAAGGACAAGTCCCATGCCTGATGTGCTTGCCACATACTTCGCCACCCTCTTAGCAGCGTACTAGTGGGAAGGGCGGTGTCTCCCAGGCGCAACAAAGCGTGCAAGGACGCTAAGAATGTAAGCTAGGTCTGGGCGAGTAGAGGTCATCAGGTACATAAGATAACCCACCAGCTCAGGATATGGACCACTGGACTCAAATGGCTCGTCCAAAGGTGGAGCCGTGAGCCCATGATCCACAACAAGAGGGGTGCTGTACCTTGGAGAACGAGAAGCGAAACAGCGTGAGGATCTGCTCGACCATATACGACTGCGTCAGCGTAATGGTGTGAGCTGCCCTGTCCCTGGTGATCTGCAGGCCAAGGTAGCGCTGCAGCTCACCAAGGTCAGTGCAAGTGTGTCTCCCCTGCAGCTCTTCCCTAACGGAGGCCAGTGCGCGTCGGTCGGGAGTGGCGAAGACCAGGTCGTCGACGTAAACCAGAACAAAGAACGGGGTCGACACACGTCGGACGAAGAGTGACGAGTCAGCAGACGACGAAAAGAAGTCAAGCGCTGCAAGAGTCGTGCGAAGTGTGTCGTGCCACTCACGGGGAGCCTGGAGCAGGCCGTAGACTGGTCGACGCAGCTCCCACAGGGTCCCAGGAGAGAAAGAGCCAGTGAAGCCATGCGGACGATGCAGCCAGATCTGCTCGTGCAGGCTCCCCTGAAGGAACGCTGTGGAGAGGTCCAAGGAGTGTAAGCCATAGTTGCGCTGGGCTGCGATGAGCAGCAACACCCGAAGAGTGGCCATCTTTGGGGTGGGAGCGAAGGTCTGGAAGAAGTCTACCCCCTCGCTGACTGAAACCTCTCGCCACATAGCGCGCCTTGAACACCGGTGGTGATCCAGGCGGCCACTTCACCTTGTAGAGCCACATGCAACTGACGACGTTCGCCCCAGGTGGTGGGACGGCGGCAACGTAGGTGCCTGTGGACCTATACGATGCCATCACTGCCTCCGCAGCTGCTATCCAGTATGAAGCCCAGGGTCTTGAGAACGCCTCGGCGTGAGTGCGAGGGATCGGGATGTCAAGGGAGTCTGGATCCCCTACAGGGGCAAGCGCAAAGATGGGAACCGGCGGCCGCTAGGAAACCAAGCTCGAACTGCATGTCCTCGAGGACCTCTAGGGGAAAGACAGGAGCACACCCAGAGGACGGAGAACGAGCAGGGCCACTCACCAGGTGAGCGGCGTAGTCAAGGCAATAGGAAGAGGCAAAGCGAGTGAGACAGACAACAGGGGAGCACTCGGGTGAGTGACCAACGTGGACAGAACACGGGAGACGACAGGACGGGAGGCACCGAGGTAGTCGGACAACGGGTCGTGAAACACAGGAGGTGGAACACGAGTGCGGAAAACAAGGTGAAACGGGCCGTCGGCACGGTAACGGGACCGACGAGGCTTTGGAGACACAGCTCGACTAAGAGGAGAACGACGAGACCACGGAGACAAGGAAAGGGATGTAGAATTCCACTACTATAGTAGCTTGATAGAGCTTGAAAGCACGATTCCAACGCACCAAACATTGCACGAAACGGTCCACTATAGCCAGAGTTACACACAAACATAGCAGTGATAATGACTTTGTTGATTTCTGATTTGTGCTCTCTGGTTTCATACTAGGACGCAATAAAAAAACAAAGCACACAAGAAAGTGTCGACCCGGGTCGCACGTTGAATTTCGTCGACGCGAAATTCCGAGCCTTGAATTTCGCCGGGCGAATTCCATTGACTGGAATTCCGTAGACGAGAATTTCCGCGACCAGAATTCCGTCGACCACCGACTGAAACTCCCGTGCGTATTCCGTTGACTTTGACACTTCGCTGCCGAGTTTCAAACCGAACGCGACCCGAGACCGATTTTGCCAAACTGTCCCCAATCTGTCCCCAAATTGTTTCCAATCTGTCCTGACAAGACACTTCCGGAACACTTGAATCGAAAGGTCTCCAGTTCGAAACTCGCGTGCACCATAACCAACGCCTTAGCAGAAACTGTCCTGAATCTGTCCTGAGACACTTTCAGGACAGATTTGAAGGTCACGAGTTCGAATCCCAGCACCGACATTTGTTGCTCATGGCAGCATTTCCTTCTAACACGCCCCCAAGCTGTCAAGAGCACGCTGGTCCAGCCCGGCTGCTGCACAGCATCGGTTGAAGGCTGCCTTGTCGAGCCGCTTCGTGAAGAAGTCCGCGGGCTGCGCCGTCGTAGGGATGTGCTGCAGCTCCAACTTCTTCATGCGTACCATGTCCTGCAGCCACATGTGGCGACGGTCCACATGATTCATGCGCCCCTGCAGCACACCCGCCTGAGCTGCACCGTTGACATGTTGTCGACGTACACCGTTGACACCCTTCTTTAGAAGCTGAAACTCCCACAGCAGGAACCTTAGCTTGCGCCCCTCCTTTCCCGCTTCCACCGTAGCCACAAGCTCGCTCTCGGTGGAGGAAAGTTTGGTCGCACCCTGCAACTTCTTGGCCTGCCAGGAAACGGCAGCTCCGCCAAGCTTAAAGAGGTAGCCTCACATGGATGACCGGTTCTTCTTGTCGCCCGCATCATCCGCGTCCGCATACCCCACGAGAGTCAAACTCTCTGGTCCTCCCTTGAACAGCAGCCCCATGTCCAGTGAGGCAGCCCAGTAGGTAGAGTGTGCGGAAGAGCTCATGCCAATGCGCATCTGACCTGAGGTGTGCACCTGCTGCAAGGCGGCTGCACGCAAAAGAGAGGTCAGGACGGGTTCAGATGGCTGCAAACTGCACCATGCCCGGCATCCTGCTTGGCAAAGCTGGAAGAGGAGAGAGGAGTGATCGGCTGCTTCTTCGGTGGCGCCCCCTTGAAGAACCGCTGCTGCACCTTCGCCACGTATGCATTCTGGTGCAGGAGGAGTGTCCTGTTGGGGCGGTCGCGCACAATCTGCAGCCCCAGGTAGCGTTCCACTGGCTCCACCTCACGGAGCTGAAACGCCTTGGCCAGCAACTCCTTCAGGTCCTGCAGCAGCTGCTTGTCTTCACTTGCCGCTAGCAGGTCATCCACATAGATTAGCAGCCACACGCGCTTCCCGCTCGCCCCACAAGGCTCTTCTTGTACCCCTCCACAAGGAGCACCTTGTCCAGCTTCTTGTACCAGAGAAGGGGACTTTGCTTTAGCCCGTAAAGGCTCTTATGCAGGAGGCACATCTTGCTGCTCCCGTCGGTGAAGTAGGGCGGCTGCTGCATGTAGACCTCGTGGTCGAGGGTGCCGTGAAGAAACGCATTCTTCACATCAAGCTGCAGAAAACCCAGGTCGATAGCTTCTGCGATTGAGAGGAGCACACGGACGGTGGTGTAGCTGCCAACCGGAGCATAGGTGTCATCGTAGTCGATGCCGAAGCGCTGGCTGAATCCCTTTGCCACGAGCCTGGCCTTGTACTTCTCCACGGTACCGTCAGGTCGCAGCTTCTTCTTATGTAGCCACTTGATGCCGATAGTTTTGCGACCTTCGGGTAGGTCAGCCAACGTCCAAGTGCCTTGCTCATCAAGGCTCTCCATCTCCTCCTTCATAGCAGCCCACCATTCCTTGCCTTCAGGTCCGGTCAACGCAGCTGCCAGGTCGAGGATGACACCTCCCCAAGCGCCTTCCTCCTCCTCATCCTTGTCCGGGTACTCCACTTCGTCATCGCTGTCCGTGTCGCAATCGTCCTCAGCAAGGTACGCCACGTCGTATGGGTTGTCCTCATCGTCCGCATCCTGGGCTGTCATGGCTGATGGCTGAAACCGTACGGGTGGCACCCCCTTGTTAGGCCTGCTGGAGCGACGTGGGGGTGGTGGAATGGGCTGGATGGGGGGAACTGCAGGTGAAGGCTCATGCTCATGGGCCATTGGTGATTGCTCATCCACTGCTACTTCTTCTTCGTCTTCCTCGTGATCAGCCATGCTGGTGCCAACCTCCAGAGGACCATCCTCTGGTCCCACGGGCGCCGAATCAGCAACGGAGGGTGGACCAAGAAGAGGAGGTGCAGTAGGTGCCTTGCCGCCCAAAGGGCCCACCGAGCGATCAAGGGGTTGCTCGCCCCCTTGCACGGACGGTAGCGGGACCACGATGATGGTACGTGGTGGCGGCGGATTCTGCTCGGGGTCGTGGGGCTCAGGAAAGAGAGATGGGACTGAAGCAAAGGGTGGTGTGGGCTGGTCATTCCCGTCACCCACGCGTGCACGCCAGTTCTGACACCGTTCAAGTGACCTGTCCTCATAAAAACGTGCATCCCGGGTGATGACCATGCGCTTTGACTCAACATCCACCACACGCCATCCCTTTCTTTCCATGCTCATGCCCAAGTGCATGCCCCAACGAGTCTTGCTTGCAAGCTTCCCCTCACGTTCATGCACAGGAATGAGGTATTACATCATGCACCCAAACACACGGACCATGGACACATCGGGCTTGACTTTAAACACCACCAAATGAGGGGTCACACCATGGGGCAGGATGGACTGGTGCACACGGTTTACCACCCACAAGAACTGCTGGAAAGCGAAGGGCCACCAGTGTGCTTTCACCCCCATGTGCCCCAACATCACACGCATGCCCTCGGTTACCGTACAGTTGCGGCGTTCAGCCACACCGTTCTAATGGGGGGTCGAGGGGCAGGAAAGTTGATGCAAGATTCCTCGTTGCTTCAGCAGCAACGGAAACTCATTCGACATAAACTCCCCTCCCCGGTCCGACCTCAACACCTTCAGCGTCATCCCGATTTGGCGTTCAGCTTCGGGAAGCCATTCCTTGAAGGCAGCAAGCGCGTCGCACTTCAGCTTCAACGTCTTCCCCCAGGTGTAACGTGAGGTGTGGTCCACGAACAGAATGTAGTACCTGCTTCTATCCATGGCTGGGGTCTGAAATGGACTGCGCACGTCAGTACGGACCAGCCCAAGAACCTGCTCCTCTCGCTCGTCGTGCAGCGGAAATAATTTGCGAGTGAGTTTTGCTTCATGGCAAGAGGTGCACGGCATATCCTCACCTCCTTTCTCCAGGTCCATGCCTAACACGCCACCGCTCGTGGCTGTCCGCTTCACCGCATCGAAGTGGACGTATCCAAGGCGAGCGTGCCACAGGTTGGGCGTTGCCTTGGAGCCCACCGCGTACGTCTTGAGGCTGGCCTCTCCGTCAGCAACCGCCTTAGTCATGCCATTGCATGTCACTGCAGACACTGTGCCGTTGCATGCCACTCTAGCCGTCGTGCCGATGCAGCCACCGTGCCGTTGCATGCCGCTCCAGCCGTCGTGCCATTGCTTGCTGGTCACGGTTTCAGGTCAAGGCAGAGAAGACGGTGGCGGTAGCGTGCCTTTGCTGCCACTTGTCCTCCTGATGCGATGATGGGGGTGACACCTTCTACGGTTTGCAGATTTGCTCCTTTGTCCGTGAGCTGCCCAGGGGAGACCAAGTTGGCCTTCATTCCTGGCACAAAGAGTGTTATGTGATGCTATCATTTGCATTCACGTCTGTCTGCCTCCCATCATATGTTCGTGCGTTGCATGCGTGGTGTGAGCGTGTGCAAGAATTTGTATTTGGCGTGGTTTGGATTTTCTGAGTGTGTTTGAATGCTATTTGGCTTGAGCAGATATCTGAAGTGACTCTCTGCTCAAGAGCTTTCCGACGAACCAAGAATCGTCGCGATCGGAGCAAGAACGGGAAAGTTTTGATCGTTCGAAGTTTTTGATTGTGATGCGGCGACTATGGGAATTTGCGGGTCGACTCAATATGGGGTACATACTTTTGGGGGTTGTGAAATTCGTCCCCATCACTGTAGATGATACCAAGTGGTTGGGAGAAGCCAAACCAGGTTGGCAAGTGTGGCCAAGTTGGGGTGAGGTGGATGGCATGGGTTGGAAAGTGACAAAAGACAAAGTGGGGTTGCTATAGGGAGGGAATCTTTTGTGCTTATGGGGTTTCCTTGGTTGGGGCTCCCTTGGGACCTTCCCTCTCGTCCTCCTCTTCCCTCCTACCTGGTTTATTGGTACTCTAACTTCCTTGCGTGGTACCTTTTGAGATAATTGTGATTGAGTTAAGTTTTCTATAGCAACATACCCCCTAGTGCGCCGAAAAACATAACTCGAGCTTTACTCCATGTTTTGATACGATTCAAACTAGGAACGATAGCCACGGTCAAGGGCTACAACATAATCGAGTTTAAGAGAATTCTAACAGTGCGTGTTACGTCGACGGCATTTCTTGTGACGACGATTTTTCTGTCTAGAATTGTAGTTGACGATTTTGAGATATTTCGCCCCCTAAACGTTATAGACTCCGTCCTCAGTCTCTAACAAGTGGTATCAGAGCTGATAAAGGACTTTGTGGAGAGTCTACTGAAGTGTGAAGACCCTCCCAGACCCACCATGGCCGTGGGCGTGCCTAAGTGGAGTTCTAGAGGTTGGATGTGACTTCCGCTAAGGGGAAACTCTGCCAAAATTTCGTTGGCGCCGACACTTGTGGAAGTTGTGTGGGACTTCGGTGTGGACAGAAAAGGGGGAGCTAAAACCTGAGATTGGGTGAAGAGAAGATGAGTCAAGGGAATGGAGACGCAGCTGAGAAGAGGAATGAGCCGCCACCATCCAAGATCGAGGCATTGGATGGCTCCATCTCTGAGGAATTGTGCGGGCGGATGCGCAGTGCGTTTAAGCGCTACAAGCTGCTGAAACTTGCGATGGGTGAAGAGAAGATGCCGGAGGAAGGCGATGCCCGCGATTGGTGGATTGAGAAGAGCGCGATGCTGTACGACCTCATCCTTCAATCGGTCAACAACGATATGTTTCAACACATCAATGATTTGGTGGAGTTGGATGACTCCGGGCCGAAGGCGTGGAAGCTGCTACGTGACGTGATTCAGCCCAATACATTGTCGATGGTGATTGTGTTGGAGAGGGAGCTGGCTGCGCTCTCCATGCGACCGGGAGATGATGTGAAGCCGGTCCTTGACAAGATCAAGGACACATATGCGAGGATGGCAGCGGCGGGCAGCACGGTGTCGCAGATGCAGCAGTGCACCAAGATCAGGTGCTTGACAACACATAGGACAACCTCATCCCCACCCTCAACACTCAGCAGGACCAGTGGACGCCTGAGTGGCTACGATAGCAGATTCTGCAGGAGGACTTCTGTAGGCGCCACACAGGAGGTGGTGCTGCCAACAAGACTGCTGAGGGGTATGGAGCTGCAGGAGGCAGCAGAGAAAGAGGGGGTGGGAGAGGCCGAGGCCGTGGGAGAGGCTTTGGCAGAGGGAGAGGCCGAGGTGACTATACTGAGGGGCATGGGAGCTCTGGTGGCAGGGGGAGCACCCGAATGGAGGGTGCGTGCTGGTACTGCAAGAAGGCTGGACACCCATGGTTCAAGTGTTTCAGCCGGCCTGAGGGATGGGCACCCCCAGGCATGAAGCCGCCAAGTGGTGAAGGTGGCGCCGTGCAAGGTTCAGGTGCACATGGTGAAGGTGCACAAGGCAAAGCCTCCCCTGGGATGTTTCTTATTGTTGAAGATGTGAAAGGGAGTGAGGGTGATGCGGGTTCGGTTGGGAAGGTTGTGATGCACCCCCTCACTCACTGGGTGATAGACTCAGGTTGCACTAGTCACATGACCCCACGGGAAGATTTGCTTGACGAGGTAAAGCCCCCTGGGAAAATCAAATTTGTGGCTGCCGCTTCAGATGCTTTTCTCCCTGTGACTGGTATTGGGAATGCCAATGTGATGGGAGCCAATGGGGAGCTTGTGGGGCTTGGGAATGTCATGCTGGTTGAAGGTTTGTCCGCTAACCTTCTTTTTGTGCGCCGGCTGCAGAAAAGCAAGGCCAAAATTACGTTCGGCCCAACCAGCTGCCGTGCAAAGCTTGGGAAGTTGCTGGTGTGGGATCTGGAGGAGAAGAACAGGTGCATCAAGGACTTGTGGCAGCTGCCCATAATCCCTTGGAATGGGAAACCACCAGCAACGGCAACAGCTAAAGCAACTGCGGGAAGAGAGGAGACTGCGCCGACTAATGGGGCCCTGGATGTAGTCAAGAAGGTGCAGCAGCCACAGCAACCACATGGTGAGGTGCTTGCTGGTGTGGATGCGACAGCTGCATGGGGAAAGGCTTCATCTGGGAGTGGTGAGGCTGATTGGGAGACGTGGCACGGCAGGCTGTGTCATGTGAATTTTCCTATGCTGCAGAAGTTAGTGAAGGATGGGAGCTTGAAGGGGTTGGAGGTGAAGGGGGCAGCAAAGGAGATTGGGAGCTGCCCTACATGCCTTGAGACCAAGTTCACGAAGTTTCCCTTCAGCAGCGGCACGGGACCAGCCAAGGCGCCGCTCGTGCTTGTGCACATGGATGTGGTGGGCCCTACGAGGGCCCCTTCTCTCTCGGGAAGCCGCCTCTTCTTAACTATTGTGGACGACCACACGCGTGCGGTGTGGGTGTACCCTCTCAAGACCAAGGGGGAGGTGGCAGCGGCTGTTCTTAAGGAGTGGATGCCGAGAGCTCAAAGGGAGAGCAGACAAAAGGTGAAGGTGATCCGCACCGACAACGGAGGAGAGTTCATTGGCAATGAGTTTGAGGCGGTGCTGAAGAAGAAGGGCATTCAGCATCAGCTCACAGTGCCCTACAACCCAAGCAGAACGGCGTGGCTGAGCGGTTCAACCGGACACTGCAGGAAGGTGCTTGCACTCTCCTTGGGCGTGCAAGGCTGCCGGATCCGTTTTGGGTGACTGCACTGCGGCAGGTCGCCCTTGTGAAGAACAGGGTGCTGGCGACAGTGGGGGACAAATAGTGGGTCCCCTACACCAAGTGGTATGGGAGTGCGCCAGCGGTACACATGCTCAGAGCCTATGGCTGCATGGTGGTGTTTCACGTGCCGAAGGAGAAGAGAGTTAAGTTTGAAGCTTCTGGGAGATGGGGTGTGCACTTGGGGATTGCCAAGGATCACAAGGGCTGGTTGGTGTGGGACTTGACCAGCCAGAAGCTGACTGTTTCGCGGGATGTGAAGTTCCTCGAGTCCTTGTACTACAAGGAGTGGAAGCAGCAGTAGCAGAAGCTTCCTACTACACCGCTGATCATTGAGGCCGATGAGGTGCAGCGGCCTTCGAGGCAAGTGGAGTTTACTGTCTCAGATGAGGATATCTCTGGGGTGACTGAGGATGGGGGAGAACCTGAGGTGGAGGAGCAGCAGCAGCAGCCGCAGCAACAGCAGCAGCAGCAGCCGCCGCAGCAGCAGCAACGTGCTCCACCACGTGCCCCACGTCCGCCTGAGCGTCCTAGGAGGGATGTGCGCCCTCCTGTCAGGCTGAGCTATAATCGCTGTGGCGCACGGAATGTGGAGCATGCTGAAAGTGTGGCCGAGCAGTGTGATGAGGATGAGATTGCGCACTGCTACTGGGCAGCCGTCCCTGAGCCCAAGACGCTTGCCGAGGCCTTGAGTGGGCCCGATGCTGAGAAGTGGAAGCAGAGTGTGAAGGAGGAGTATGACTCTCTGCTGGAGAATGAAACGTGGGAGCTGTGTGTGCTGCCTCCTGGGAAGAAGGCCATTTCTTCCAAGCTGATCTCCAGGCACAAGTACGGACCTGATGGGGAGATGACCCGCTACAAGTCAAGGCTTGTGGCTAAGGGGTTTCAGCAGACAAAGGGGAATGACTTTGACGATTTTTTTGCTCCTGTGGGGAAAGGGACAACACTAAGGGCGTCGTTGGCAACGGCTGCAAACCGCGGATGGAGGATCAAGCAGATGGACATCACAACTGCTTTCCTCAATGGAATCATCCTAGAGGAGCTCTACATGCTGGAGCCTAAAGGATTGGATGATGGGAGCGGCAGGGTGTGCAGGCTCAAGAAGGCCATCCATGGCCTGAAGCAGGCTCCTCGCGCATGGTACCACAAGCTGGAGGAGACACTGCTGGCTGGGGGTTTCAGGAAGAGCGAGTGTGATCACAACCTGTTCCTGCTGCAAGAGAAGGATGGGTTCCTCATGCTCCTAGTGTACATGGACGACATCCTTCTCTTCTCTGAGTCATCTGCAATGATTGAGCGTGTGGAGGAGATGCTGAAAATGAAGTTCAAGTATTCTAAGATGGGAGATGTGAAGTACTTCCTTGGGATGCATGTGGAGAGAGACCTTGAAAAGGGAGTGTTGAGGTTGCACCAGAGGAAGTACTGTGAGGGGCTGGCTGCGAAGTACGGGTTGCAAGATGGGGGAAAGCCAGCCACTCCACTACCTTCGGGTTTCACTGTGGAGCCCTGTGCTGATGAGGAGGTGGTGGGTGAGAGTGACAGGAAGCTGTTTCATTCTATGGTGGGGGCACTCAACTAAGCGGCTAACCACACGCGGCCAAACATTGCCTTTGCTACATCCAGGCTTGCCAGTGTTTTTTCACGCCCCAGTCATGAGCAGTTGGAAGCGGCCAAGAGGTTGGTCCGCTATGTGAGTGCTACAACATCAGTGGGTTTGGAGTACAGTGCTGTGCGACAGAGGCTGCAACGGGGTGCAGCTGATCTGGGCAAGGAGGACATGCTCTTGACTTGCTACACCGACGCTAGCTTCAACTCAGTGAAAGCGGATGTCACCAGCATTGGAGGCTATGTGTGCCTGTTTGGAGGTGGTGCAGTGAGCTGGCGCAGCAAGAAGCAGAATGAGGTGGGGCAGTCCTCGTGTGAGACAGAGTACATGGCCCTGCATCATGGGGCAAAAGAGGTGGTGTGGCTGAGGCGTTTGTTGGAGGAGATCGGAGTGTGCCAGAGAGAGCCGACAGTAATGTTTTGTGACAATGAGTCGGCTGTGAAGTTGGCCAAGAATGCTTGTCTGCATGGGCTGACAAAGCACATCAGGCCCAAGTGGCACTGGGTGAGGAGGCCCCTGGACAAGGAGGTGCGGCTGGAGATTGTAAAGACCCATCAGCAGGCGGCTGACATTCTCACCAAGCGCCTGGCTGAAGCAGAGCATTGGAAGGGGATGAAACTTGCTGGAATGAGTGTGAATTGAGGGTGCTTCCCTTGGGACATTCCCTCCTACCTGGTTTATTGGTACTCTAACTTCCTTGCATGGTACCTTTTGAGATAATTGTGATTGAGTTAAGTTTTCTATAGCAGCATACCCCCTAGTGCGCCGAAAATCATAACTCGAGTTTTACTCCATGTTTTGATACGATTCAAACTAGGAACGAAAGCCACGGTCAAGGGCTACAACCTGCTCAAGTTTAAGAGAATTCTAACGTTGCGTTTGTCGTCGACGGCGTTTCTTGTGACGACGACTTTTCTGTCCAGAATTGTAGTTGACGATTTTGAGATATTTCGGCCCCTAAACGTTATAGACTCCGCCCTTAGTCTCTAACAAAGAGGACATCATGTAGGGTCACACGCAAACCGTTAGTGCCCTCCAGTAAAACCTCGCCAACACCGGCAACTTCCTGCATAGATCCATCAAACCCTTTGACAGATTTCATTGCAGATGGGTCACGGATCACCGTGAACCACTCCTTGCGGCCGGTCATGTGTTGGGAGCATCCGGAGTCAAGGAACCACAATTCCTTGTCTTCGGCCAGCAACTTTGCAGCCGAACACGCGACGGTGAGCGCCACGCCCTTCCCGTCTCCTTCAGCTACGTTCACGGTTGCTGCGGGCATTGCATCCTTCTTCTTGTTGGGGCACTTGGCAGCTATGTGCCCCTCCTCATTGCAGTTGTAGCAGCGCCCCTTGAAGGGGCCTCGCTTCTTCTCCCGCTTGCCATCCTTCTTCTTGTCCGTTTGCTCCTTTCCTCCTTTTCCTTCCTTCCCGTTGAGCCCCGTTGTAGCCACGATCGTGTTGACAGTGCCCGAGAAAGCAGATGCATCGCTGGTGATCTGCTTGTAGCTCTGTTCGATGGAGAGAGTCTGCTCCTCCATCAAGACCCGGTGCCAGGCCCTTCAGCACGTGAGCAGCAAACGTGGCCATGTGGACCTCCTGTCCAATGGTCAGCAGCTCCGCTCGGATCGTGCGGGCTAGGCTAGGATAGGAGTGTACCTACTCAAGATACCATCTTAGAAGTTGAACAACGGAATGGTTGCATTAGGGTTGGGAAGCAATACAAATAGGAACTTTAGCAATATGATGTACTCCCTACAATGCTACTCACTGTAGCCTAACAAGAGATTATATCATTTGACATTCGCATGCTGTCCTCAAATATGCGTGAGGGCGAGAATGTTCTCGTCGTAAGGCATTTCCCATGTGGCATCACACTTGCCACTAGTCAAGCTTTGATTAATGAGCCTGGTAGTGGAGAAAAAAACAAACAATGCACAACATTGACAGCGCGATGCCCACGTGACTTCATCGGAAAGGGAGAAAAAATGATATCCTTTACAAAATGATTATGTTCTGGTATAAAATCACACGTTCTCTGTAAAGATTCGGGGGGTCTTAGAATGTTTTCAATCAAAAGGGGGGTATAAAATTTATATACCCAAATATAAGACCCACTTCCGTATTATATACTTGGGGGTCTACATTGGGGGGGGGAATCTTATATCCGGGTGATTACGGTGGCTTTAGACGTGCATATTAGCAATGTGCATCAACAAGAGCAGATTCACTAGGATACCGTACTCACTCTTACATCACAATAAATCTACATGTATTACAGCCCAACACCTGTCCTGATCAAATACGCAACAAGCGAATTTTCAACTTATTCAGCCATAGAATTCATTTGAGCAACAAGTGCCAGTGGTGTTGCACTGCTTCGTCGTCGAACCACACCTCACTGGCGTCGGACCAACTGCAGTGGAAACGTGTGAAAACTGCTAAACGAAGAGGTAAATAAGTTCCTAAGTAACTACCGTATGCGTGAGACCTACAGCATGGGGAAGGAGGAGATTGGGAAGAAACGGGAAGGAATGAGGAGAAAAGGGGGAAGAAAAAAATGATAACTATCTAGTAACAATTTGACAAAGGGGCAAGATGGTTTTGGAGTGAGGCATGTTCAACAAGGCACCGTTTTTCCAAGTGAGCAGCGTTCGACGAAGATAGGATGGTTGCGTCTGCGACTCTAGGTGAAACAAGGTGCAAGCTCTAGGAGTAACGAGGAAAATAACTTAAGCATTCCCGAAGGTGCTGCAGTATCGCATTTGCCACTATCGAGTAGCACTTGTACCACTAGCGCGTTAGCCCAATATAGGGCACCCAGGTCAACAGTCGCAAGCCAACTGTCGCGACTATTGACTGACCTGGACCGAGCGGTTGCGAGGAATTGCAACAGTCGTAATTGTTTCTACAGTTACAAGCAGCAACCTAATAACTGACGGATCGCAATAGTAGCGATGCTTGTATTACAATTGAATAAAGGAATGTACCCCTTAGAGTACATGGCTAGTTATAACCTAAATATTGTGTGTAATGTTTCTTTTTAATCAATCTTGTCATTTACATTCACTATACACAAGGTTCCTACTACTACAAAAGACTCTGCTACCAACTCTAGCAGACCTATCATATCCAAGGTCCTTATTCTAACACAACCAATATTTCTTGTAGGATGTGTTTGGTTATAATTCCCACTTGTACTAGGCTTGATTTTAAACTTTAAACTGCAAGTTTGCCTTCTGAAACATACCGTAACTCTTTTGAGAACCTTTGAAACATACCGTAACACTTGTAGATCAGAGTTCAATTATAGCTGAAAGAACAATCTCAAACTCTCACGAAGGTCCTGTGAAAGGCTTGTAGAGGTCCCGTGCAGCTCTCGTGTAGGTCCCGTGAAGCAGTAGGACTCCTGTGAAGGTCCCGTGACCGTGTAAGTCATGTGAGCGTTATGTGAGTGTCCCGTGAGAGTCCCATAAGACTCTCATAAGAGTCCTCTGGATCTCCCGTGAAGGTCCCGTGAAGTAGTAGGACTCCCGTGAAGGTCCCGTGACCGTGTAAGCCCTGTGAGCGTCATGTGAGTGTCCCGTGAGAATCACGTAAGACTCCCGGTGAGGCTCCCATGAGAGTCCTGTAAGACTCACGTGACCGTAGGAGTGTGTCCCAAATGTGCAAGTCCACGTAGGTCCGTCACGGACCTGGCGGACCAGCTTAAGAACCAGGCGCGAACCAGTAGCAGACTGGACCAGGATACGGAGGCTTGTAACCCCGTTATAATGCTCGAATGGCACTACAGCGGTGCAATTAATTTGGTCGCTAGACCACTCCGCGCCTGGTCCGTAAACAGTTGTAGTTCCCTTATTCTTTTGTGAACTTTCCCAACAATTCTAATTTTCGCGCATACTGTGATGCAAAGTTTTTTCCAGGCACAAGCATAGGGTAACCCGTTTTTACCATGTCTAATTTTCGTCGCTACTGTTACAGCTCGCAAATGTTGTACAGCCCGAGACGCGATATATTCTATAGACCAGTCTGAGCCTGGTAAACGGCTGGTCCGTCGGGCTAGAGGAGCGTACCAGACATATATATTCTAGTAACGGGCCAGGTCAGGACGGACCACCAATACGAGACATGTCTTGAAACTCCCGTGTGAGTCCCGTAAGGATCCTGAGACCATAACACTTCCGTAAGAGTTCCGTGTGATCCGGGTTACCATCGTGAGACTTCAGTATGACTAAGAAGTGGAAGTTACAACCATGCCCTCAGGTTGTGTGGTGGCCAAAAGCAATAGGCTGGCTCCTCCTCACTCTTAGCCACGGCAATATCCCCTAGAACCAGTAGAGCTTCCTCCCTTTTTTGAGATGCCCCCTCCATTTCTTGTCAACTCATATTTCTCAGCTTCAGTGCAGCTCTCCTCATCAGGCCTAGGCCCATAGGTAGGATTAGCCCCTAGCTTACTCCAGTGGGCTTTGGGAATGTGAGCTACTGCCATACACTCGAAGACACGCATCATGTCTACTGGCGGTTTCCATTTAAGCCACCTTCTCATTGGCACCCAGGACTTCCCCAACGCCCGTGAGCACCCCGTTTCGTGCTACCGTGGCGTGCCTTACTGCATGTTGCCACTTCGAGTTTCTAAGGCCAGACTCAATCAACAGTGCTCGGGCTGTTTCGAGGATTGTTCTGTTTGCTCGCTTGGCTATCCCATTGGACTGTGGTGAGTAGGGTGTAGTCAGTTCCCTTACGATTTCCTTCTTCTTCAACCAGGCTTCCAGCTTGCCTCCTGTAAATACTCCACCCCGGTTAGTGCGAATCCGCTTCACATAATGCTCTGACTGTGTTTCTGCTGTGGGGGTCCACTCGTCCTGCACCACTGTCGATGCATTGCTCTTTTGCTTCAATGGGTAGGCCCACATGACTCTGCTCCAGTCGTAAATGGTCGTGAGAAAATATCGTTCCCCTTCATCTCCTTGCACTGGCACTGGCCTCACCAGATCTATGTGTACTAGTTCCAAGCTTCTTGCAGCACTAAAAAGCCGAGGGAAAAGGGAATCTTGTGAATTTGCTCGCCATACAGGTTTCACACGTGTGGCCACATGGATCTAAAGAGAAGATTGTCTTCACGTATGTCCCATAGCACCCAGCAACACGTTCTCCTGTATGAATGGATCGCCATCTGCTCCATTGACCAATGCTCGACCCACTCCCTGCACCTGTAGCGCGTATCATGATGCTGATAGGACTTCAAAAATTGATGTGGCTCCCACTCTGTCCAAGAGATCAAACCTAGGGGTCATGGTCCAAGATGCTCCCGAGTCTAGAATCCATGCGCTCAACGGGTGAAGCTCTCTTTAGCTGAAGCTCCCGTTCGTCCTCTTCCCCTTCGACATGAAAGAACAGACTCGCCAATCGCTAAATATATTCCTCTTATTCAGCATAGTCCGCTGGGTCGGCGTTCACAGCTCAAGCTCCCCTTCCTTCGTTCGCTTGATTTGTAGGAGTCCACCATTCTGGTCTTGTACTGCATTGGACCACGAGTGTCCTACTTTCTTGCAGTGCCAACAGCGTCCTTGCATCCTTGTGTTACTCTCATTATTTCCATAGCCTCGTCGGTTCACTCCTCCGCCATGACCACACGGTTTGCCAGGCTGCTCTTGACGATAGTTGTCACTCCTGTTTCCCCTTCCCGACCAGGGCCTTCCACGGCCCCTTCCCTTTCTGCTCTCTTGCATGGCATACTCGGAACTTCCGTCGGCTCCTCTTAGCTGTCGGCGCTGGAAGTCTTCCTCGAAAATCTTGGACCGCACCCATTCTAGTGTCCAAAGACTCTGGTTCCGGCTGTAGAGACAGCATCTTCAGGCACTTGGTCTGTTCCGGGTAGGAGATTTCCGCGGCTGTGAGCTTGGTGTAGAGATCCCTCATCTTGTCAATTACGCCTTGCACCGCCTCCCCCTCACTGAGTCGTAATGACAACGGTTCTCGTTCCAGGATCAGAGTAGCAACAAGAGGCGTCGGGGCATGCAAGTCCTTGACGAATACAGTTGCTCGTAGCCCACAATCTTCCTCGGGAAGCAGATGCATCACGTGCTGCTGTTGGCTTAATTCCATGCTTTGAGACAGGAGATAGTAGCCTGCAGACGATCATTCGTCCCAATCCGTGTGCATGCTCGGATCAGCTGGTCGTTTTTCTGCTCCCATCATGAGCTTTAGGAGACCAATTCGCCGAAAGTAAAGCTTCATCTTCCATGCCCAGTCGTCATAGCCGTGCCCGTTGAACTTTCCCATGTTGAAATTCCTTAGCACCCCATTCAGTAGTGAGCCTTGATTAGTCCGAGCTTGTTGCACCAGAGCTCCAACCTTTTGAATTTTGTTGCTCCAACCGGATGATCCGTCCTCTCCATTGGTTCCTATATCATTATGTCGCTGCAATCAGACTCACAATCTGCTCTAATATTAGCTTGTTGATAAAGCTAACTACTTTCCACTACTGCCGGCCCTGGCTCAGAAACCTCCTCTCCTCAAAGTCACCTCCAAGGGTCCTTGGGTGCCTCACCGAATTTAGCCCCTATCCAAGGGTCCGAGTTTGTCAAGAGAGTATGATTTATGAGCAGCAAGGTGGCGGTGGTGGAAGTCCCTTTGTCGACGTGGGCGAAATATCTGTAGGTTGATTAGTTTATTGAGCAGCGTCAGGAGAGGAGTTTGGATTTTAACAAAGTTGTAATTTTCATATTTGCAGGACATACATATAGTTCCATTAGTGTTGCTAAAACAAAAAGACTGAAATGTTAGGGTAACCCAATCTCCCAAAACAAAACCCAGAGACATCAGTGTTACCCCTAAAAACTATTCAGATTTTCAGTGTAACAGGGTAAAAATGAAGCCTGGGAGTGACCATCTCTGATTACGAGACAATTTTAGTGACCATTCATATAATTGTCCTAACAGTACTGGTAGCAAAGCACACTCGTAGGGAAGCACGACTCCGCCTTTCACAGCGTCGATTCATGTCATGACAAGCTCGAGAGAGAGGCGATCCAACGGACGTGCCATCCTCGATCCTCCGGCGTGCGACAATCGAGAACAGTTTCCGTCAAACTGACGTCCGGAATGCAATTTCGAGGAGACTTTTGGGGTTGGGAAGGGCAAAGCCCAAGGCTCCAACTTCAAACACACGGATTCGACTTGACTGTTCGCTTGTTGAGCTGCTTGTTTGAATGATGAGATATGTGAAGATAACTAGAAGCCGTGGTGCTGCATGCATGACAATCTGACGGCATCCGATGCATTGCGGTTGTCGGTCTACGATGATGGATTTATTGCATCGCACAGCTTGCTGATTGCTTCGCGACGCTAACGACTGCGTGAGCCATGGCGTCACGCCGTGAGGAGGACGACGACACGTCGCCGTCGAGCTCGCTGCTGTCTCCGCCGTCGCATGGCGCGGTTAACGGATTCAACACGCCCAGCGATCCAGGTGACTTCTTCGAAGAGCTCGAGCGCGACCTCGATTTCACCGAACCTGCATCGGCACGCGCGGGTGCAACCTCGGGTGCAGATTCGGCATCCGGTTTGGGAGGCTTCGCGGAATATTTGGGCGACAAGGAAGGCGACGATTTCTGGAGCTCCTTGAGCGACGGCTCGCCACGCGGGCCGCACGCGACGGACAGGGATGACCCGGGGACGGTTCGCCCTGGTCCTGCCTTGCAAGTGATGACGTCGGGTTACCAGCAACGTGACGAAATGGAAGCGAAATTGGGACGGTTACTGCGAATGGATCAGGGCCAGGAGCTCCCGCCCGGAGCCAGCATTCGCGACATCGGGAGTGTCGGCAGCCGCCCTGTCACTTCGAAGCACTCGCACGTTCTTGACGCGGCGTCGCACCAGCCGGCCTCCAAGCACTCCCACGCCCGCACCGCGGAAGACCCCGGCGGGCTCGCGAGCGGCGCCAGCAACAGCGTTCGAGGCCCGTTCGCGAACGGCCATCGCCATGGCGATGACGATGGCGAGGGACAAAGTAACATGGGTTTCGCGATCGATGGCGAAGTGAGCAGCCCGTGGGTGCAAGAGTCTGGCGAAGGACGGGAGGGATGGGCTGGCGGGGAAGTGAGCCGGTTGCGCGCGGAGCTAGAGGCGGAGAGGCGGAGGCTGGCGGGCGAGCGGGACGAGGCGGTGGCGGGGCTGGCGGAGGAGCGGCGGCGCAGCGAGGCGTGGATGGGCAGGGCGCGGGACGCGGAGGCGGAGCGCGCTGCCGCGGACGCGAAGCTGGACGAGTGGACCCGTGCTCTGCAGCGGTCGAGTGCAGTGCAGAGCGGTGACGAGCCCGAGAGTGGCTCAAACGAGGCGTCGACAGCAGCAGCGGGAAAGCGAGCGGGGGGTGGTGAGGACATGGTGAGGGTGCTGGAGGACGTGGTGGCGCACAAGACGCGCATGGTCGCCCGCGAGCGAGGCAAGCGCGAGGAGGCGGTGTGCCGGCGGGAGGAGGCGGAAGGCAAGCTCGCCGCCGCCGACAAGGAGCTCAGGGCGCTGCGGCGACAGATGGACTCCCTGCGATCTGGTTACCAGCAGGTGGCGAAACGGAAGGAGGAGCTGGAGGCGCGAGTGGGCAGCCTGGAGGAGGAGGTGGAGCGGGTGAGTGCGGAGGAGCGGGAGGCGAAGGAGGTGGTGGAGGGCGCGATGCAGATGTGGCGCGACGCCAGTGACGGCAAGCAGCTGGCGCAGGCGCAGGCGGCGGAGCTGCAGGAGCAAGTGGAGCGGCTGCGGGGCGCGCTGGCCGTGGAGGCGGAGAAGGTGCAGCAGGCGCGGCAGGAGGCGGTCATGCAGGCGGAGGCGAGCAAGCAGGCGCTGGCGCGCGTGAGGGAGGTGCATTCGGGGGAGGGCGTACCTGAGGCGAAGTGGCTGGTGGAGTTGAAGGTGGAGGTGGAGCAGCGGCGCGTGGAGGTGCAGCAGGCGCAGCAGCAGGCGGCGTGGGAGCGCGAGAGGGCGGAGGCGGCGGAGAGGGCGATGGAGGAGGAGCGGCAGCAGTGGGCGCGGCGGGAGAGGCGGCTGGAGGAGGACGTGATGAACCAGCAGCTGCAGATCGAGTTCCTCGAGGGGCTGCAGGCGGGCGCGGGGGCAGGCAGCAGCCTGGCGGATGGGTCTGGTAGCGGGGCGAGCCTGGAGAAGCGCGTGTGGGAGCTGGAGGCGGAGGTGAGGGAGCGCAGCAAGGAGGTGACGTCACTGCAGGAGTCGCTGGTGGAGGTGGAGCGGGAGAAGGCGCACGTGGTGGAGCGCCAGCACTCGCTGCTCGCCGCCCTGGCTGGCGGGGACAGCGGCGCGGTGCTGACCCAGCTGCACACGGACGCCATGCAGCTGTCCGCGCGGGTGAAGGAGGCGCAGGGCGAGCTGGCGCAGAGGGCGGAGGACTGGCGCGCGCTGGAGGGGGAGCTGCGGGGCAGGCTGGCGGACAAGGAGAGAGAGCTGCGGTTCCGCCTGAACCAGCTGCACGAGGGGGAGGAGGCGCAGAGGCGCGCGGAGGCGCAGGTGGAGGCGGAGAAGGCGGAGAAGGAGGCGCTGAGGCGCGAGGTGAGCCGCCTGCTGCTGCTGGGCAGCGATGCTGGCAGCGCTGTGGGAGGTGAGGGCCATGCGGGGCGAGTGGGGGGAGAGAATCCGGGGGCAGGCGGGGGAAAGGAAGGCGGGGATGAGGGGAGTGAGGAGCGGGTGAGGCAAGCGAGGGAGGAGGCGGGCATGTGGCGCAGCAAGGTGGCGGAGCTGGAAGGGGAGATAGAGCGGCGTGGCGCTGAGATCAGCGCGCTGAGGGGCGCACTGGACGACAGCAGCAAGGCCGTGGCCGTGGCGGAGAGGGCAGCCGCGGCCAAGGAGAGAGAGGTGCAGCGGCTGACAGCCGAGGTGCGGGAGAAGGGGCGCGAGGTGTGGGACCTGATCCACGAGTCGGAGCTCAAGGCGCGACAGATGGATGCTGTGGAGAGGGAAGCAAGCCGGCGCGCGGGCGAGCTGGAGGACGCGCAGGGCGACCTGGCGATGGTGGAGAGGGAGGCGGAGCTGCTGCGCGGAATGGTGAAGGAGCGGGAAGACGTGATTGATGCCGTCAGGGCGCAGCTGGCGGAGCGGGACGGCGAGCTGGCGAGGCTGGGCGCGGAGGCGCAGGCGATGCGGGAGGACGCAGAGGAGACGGTGCAGCGGCTGAAGGAGGAGCTGGAGGAGGCGAGGGAGCAGGTGGGGCGGGGCGAGGTGCAGCTGCTGGAGGAAGAAGGGCAGCGGATCCTGGAGTTTGAGGAGCTGCAGGTGGAGCACACCATGGTGGTGCGGCAGCTGAGAGAGGTGCAGCGCGAAGTGGAGGAGAAAGAGGCGCTGCTAAGAGGCAAGGAGGAGGAGGTGCGGGCGAGGGAGCGGGCGGAGCGGCAGAAGGAGCAGGAGCTGCTGGAGGCGCTGGTGGAGGCGGAGGAGGTGAAGAAACGCGTGGCTGAGGAGGTGGGGGGGGCTGTGCAGGCAAGGGAGAGGGCGGAGGCGGAGGCTGCGAGGGCGCAGGGCGAGATTGGGGTGATTCGGGAGGAGCTGGCGAGCACGAGGGAGGCTCTGAGGTGCCGGGAGAGCGAGATGGAGGAGAGGGAGAGGGAGGTGGAGGAGAGGGAGAGGGAGGTGGAGGAGGAGAGGCGAGTGAGGGAGGCGGTGGAGAGGGAGCGAGCCGCACTGGAGCAGGAGGTGCGGGTGGTGAGGGCGCGGACGGATGAGGTGGAGGAGGCGCTGAGGCGAGTGAGTGAGGAGAAGGGGAGGGTGGAGCATGCGAGGGAGGTGGCTGAGAGGGAGCGGAGGAGGGTGGAGGAGGAGCGGGATGCTGTGGAGAGGGCGAGGGGTGAGGAGGAGGAGGCCAGGAGGAAGTCTGAGGGTGCAGTGCGGGAATTGCAGGAGGAGAAGGAGAAGCTGGAAGGGGAGAGAAGACGGGTGGATGAAGAGAGAGCAGCGCTGGAGGTGCGGCTGCAGGGGCTTCAAGGGCAGGTGGAGCAGCTGAACGGGCAGGTGGAAGGACTGGCCGGGCAGGTGAAAGAGCTGGAGGCGGAGGTGGCAGAGAAGGTGAGGATGGTGGAGGAGGCAGAGGCGAGGAGAGGTGAGGTGGAGCAACGCGTGGGTGAATTGAGCGGTGAGCTGGCTGCACTGGGAGGGAAGCTGAAAGAGAGAGAGGCGGAGGTGGAGGCGAAAGAGAGGGCGCTGGCGGCAGTGGAGGAGGAGAAGAGCAGAGCGCAGCAGCAGGTGCAGGAGCAGCGGGAACAGCGGGAGGCGGTGGAGAAACAGCAGGCGCAGCTGGAGGGGCTGCTGGCGGGGCTGAGGGCGAGCTGCCGCGCGCTGGAGGAGGGAGGCGCGATGGAGAAGGAGAGGCGCGAGCAGGCGGAGGAGGGGCTTGAGGCGGAGAGGCAGGCGAGGCAGAGGGAGAAGGAGGCGCTTGAGGAGAGGATTGGCGATCTGGCGAGGCGGATGGAGGGAGAGGAGGTGCGGGTGAGGGAGGTGAAGGGCAGGCTGGAGGAGGTAATGGGGGCGAAGGAGGGGCTGGTGAGGGACGTGGAGGAGAAGAGGGCGAGAGAAGAGAAGCTGAGGGAGGTGGTTGGGGAGGAGGAGGAGAGGAGGAGGAAGGCGGAGGCGTTGGTTGCACAGCTGCAAGAGCAGGTGGCGGCTGTGAGCTGCGAACTTGAGAGGGTGAAATCTGGGATGGAAGAGACAGAGAGACGGGTGGAGGAGGGGAATGCTGCGAGGAAGGAGGAGGCTGAGGCGAGGGCGAGGCTTGAGGCTGATTTGGAAGCGGAGAGGGCGAGTGTGGAGGCGGCTCAGAGTGAAGTGGCTGCAGAGAGGAGTGCGCTGCAGCGTGTGAGGGAGGAGGTGGCAGAGGAGCAGCGGCAGAGGGAGGAGGCGGAGCAGCAGAGCGGCATGTTGGGCGAGCAGGTGCAGCGGCTGCAGCAGCAGGTGGTGGTGGCGGGCCGGCAGCGCGAGGAGCAGGAGGAGGAGATGGCTGTGAAGGACACTCTGGTGCAGAGCCTCCGAGAGGAGCTGGAGGGCGAGCGGGCGAGGGCGAGGGAGGGCGAGGCGAGGGTGACAGAGCTGGAGGAGAGCGAGAGGGGGCTGCGAGAGACGTTGGAAGGCGAGGTGGGCAGGCGGAGGGCGGCGGAGGAGAGCGTTGAGAGGGAGAGAGGTGCTGTGATTGAGCTGAAGGGGCGGGTGGGTGAGTTGGAGTCAGAGAGGAGAGAGCTGGAGGCGGGGTTGGAAGGGGAGAGGCAGGCGAGGGAGGAGGAGGAAGCGAGGGTGAAGGAGGTGAGGGGGCAGAGGGACGAGGTGGAGAGGGAGGTGAAGAGAGTGAGGGAGGAGCTGAGAGCGGTGGAGGAGGAGAAGGCAGCAGTGAGTGCTCAGTGCGAGAAGATTCAGGAGGAGCTCGGCTGTGCTCAGAGTGAGCTGGGCTCCGCTCAGAAAAGGCTGGAAGAGGCAGAGAGGGCAGCTGAGAGAGCAGCAGAGGCACACAGCAAGGCCGTGGCTGTTGCAGAAGCTGCCAGGAAGGCTGCAGAGGAGAGAGTGGCTGCACTGGAAGCAGAGATAGAGGCCATGCGAGGTACGGTTGAGGAGAAGGAGAAAGAGATAGCTGATCTCACTGCAGCGAGTGCTGGCACCACGCGGCTGCTGGAGGCGTTCAAGCGCAAGGTGCAGACGCTGGAGGGCGAGGTGGCTGTCAAGACAGGCGAGGCTGAGGCGGCCAGGGCGGACGCGGAGCAGCAGAGGGACGCGGGCGCTGGGCTGGCAAGGCAGCTGGCGGAGGTGCGGGCTGTGCGTGTGAAGCTGGAGGAGCGGGTTGGCGCCCAGGAGCGCGCGCTGGAGGGGAGAGCGGCAGAGGTGGAGGGACTGAAGCGGGAGAAGCAGCGGGTGGGGGAGCACCTGGTGCGGGCGCATGAGGAGAAGGAGCGCGCGTTGAGTGAGGCTGCGGCGTTCAGGAGGGAAGGGGAGGAGCTGCGGGAGCAGGTGGGCGTGTGGAAGGAGAGGGAGCGGGTGGCGGTGGTGCAGTTGAAGGAGGAGCGGGAGGCGAGGAGGGAGGTGGAGAAGGAGAGGGAGAGGCTGCGGGTTGAGGCGGAGGATGGGTCGGAGATGGCTGTGGGGCTCAAGCTCAGGGTGGGTGAGCTGGAGGATGCTGCTGGGAAGCTGCGGGAGAAGGTGGAGGAGAGGGAGAGGCAGGCGCGGGAGGTGCAGGAGCAGCTGCGAGGAGCGGTGCAGGAGATAGAGAATCTGCAGGAGAGCATTGGGCGCCGGGAGGAGGAGGTGGAGGAGGAGAGGAAGGCGAGGCGGCGCGTGGAGGGAGAGGCGGACGCGCTGAGGCAGCAGGTGAAGGGTCTGGCTGAGGAGGTGGAGCAGAGGGCGCAGCAGGTGGAGGCGCTGCGAGGGGAGGTGGCAACATTGGAAGAGCGGCTTGCAGGCAAGGAGAGAGAGGCGGGTGAGCTGGTGGATGCAGTAAAGCGAGCGAGGCATCAGGTGGAAGAAGAGAAGGAGGAGAGTGAGAGAGTGGTGCGGGAGACGAGGGGGGAGCTGGAGAGGAAGATGGAGGAGTTGAGGCGAGAGAAGGAGGAGGTGGTGGCACGGATGGTGGCTGACGTGGAGCGATTGTCAAATGAGCTGGCGACGCAGAGAGGGGAGGTCGTGAGGCTGGAGAAGAGTGGGAAGCAGGCGGAGGAGAGACGAGAGGAGGCGGAGGGCAGGGTGAGGCGGGTGGAGGGCGAGGTGCAGCAGGCCGTGGAGGGCCGGGCAGCAGCGGTGGCTGAGAGAGACGCACTGCAGGTGGCGCTGGGGCAGGCGGAGGAGGCTGGCGCGCGGCTGAGGGGCGAGGTGGAGGCGAGCAGGGCAGAGCAGCAGAAGCTGCAGGCGCAGGTGGAGCAGGAGAAGGCGCAGGTGGAGAAGGTGCAGGAGGAGAGGGCGCAGGTGGTGGCACGAGTGGCGGATCTAGAGAAGCAACTGGCAGCAGAAGGCGAGGCTAGTGGCGCGCTGCAGGAGGAGGTTCGGCGGCTTGTGGGGCTGTACGAGGAGGCGAGCGCTGAGGCCGCGAGCGAGCGCGCTCAGAGGGAAGAGGCAGCGCTGATGCTGGAGGGGGAGCGGGCAGCAGCAGAGCAGGAGAGGGCGCGGCTGCAGGGCGAGGTGGATGCTATGGGCGTGGAGGTGGAGGAGGTGCGGCGGCGGTTCGAGGAGGCGCGGGACGAAGCGGAGGAGGAGAGAGCCAAAGGGGCGAGCATGGAGGAGGAGGTGCGGCAGGCTGTGGGGGAGAGCCGGCGCATGGCGGAGGAGGTGCGGCGCGTGGAGGAGGAGCGGGCGGAGGTGGTGGGGGAGGTGGAGGCGATGAGGGCGACGATAGAGGAGCTGCAGCAGGGCGTGGAGGCGGCTGTGGAGGCCGTCATGCTGCAACGCGCGCAGGGGGCGACTGCAGAAGACGAGGTGCAGAGGGAGCGGACGGGTAAGGAGGAGGCGGAGAGGGCACGGGAGGAGGCGGAGCGACGGGTGGAGGAGTTGGAGAGGGCGGTGGGGGAGCTGGTGGCGCAGGTGGAGGCGAGTGTGCAGGCAGTGGGGGCGGCAGAGGAGGAGAGACGGGCGAAGGAGGGCGAGTGGGCGGAGGAGGTGCGGAGAGCAGAGGCAGAGGTGGAGGCGTTGAGGGGGAGGGTGAGGAAGGAGGAGGAGGAGGTGGTGGCGTTGCGACGGGAGCGAGAGGCCATGGTGGAGGGGCGCGATGGGGAGGTGCGCGCGCTGCGAGAGAGGAGCAGGCGGCAGGAGGAGGAGGTGGTACGAGTGCGAGGGGAGTTGGAGGAGGCGGAGAGGAGAGTGAGGGAGGAGGGGGAGAAAGCGGCGAGGGCGCAGGGGGAGGCGGGGGAGGTGCAGGGGATGGTGGCGGAGATGCAGAGAGGGCTGTCGGAGCTGGCGGGGCAGCTGGGGGAGATGACTCTCGAGGTGGAGCGGCAGCGGGCGGGCAAGGAAGAGGCTGTGAGGGAGGCGGAGAGGCTGCAGGCGGAGCATGAGAGGCAAGTGGAGGAGCTGAGTGCGGCTGTGAGGGATGCGGAGGGGCGAGTGGAGCAG
Source organism: Closterium sp. Naga37s-1 (assembly GCA_947471745.1). Taxonomy (NCBI): domain Eukaryota; kingdom Viridiplantae; phylum Streptophyta; class Zygnematophyceae; order Desmidiales; family Closteriaceae; genus Closterium; species Closterium sp. Naga37s-1. The sequence goes on from CANJKZ010000539.1 coordinate 215,055, forward strand.
GTGAGGAGGGAGAAGGAGGAGGGCGATGCTGTGTGGAGCAGCAAGGTTGCGGCGTTGAGAGAAAGGATGGAAGCAGCGGTGGCAGGGAGGGCACAGGCGGAGAAGGAGGTGAGGGACGTGGTGATGCGGGAGAGGGAGAGGGCGGAGGAGGCAGAGGCGGAGGCGGAGAGGCTGGAGGACGTGCTGAGTAAGATGGAGGAGGAGCGCGTGGTGGCGAGGAAAGACAGGGCTAACGTTGCCAGGCTGGCAGAGCAGGTGCAGGCACGGGTTGCTGAGCTGGAAGCTGAGCTGGAGGAGTCCCACGCTGAGCTGGAACAAGCCCATGCTGAGCTGGAGCAGAAACGTGCTGACCTGGAGGAGAGTGCTGCCACGCTGAAGGTGGTGATGGGCGATGCAGAGCGGTTGAAGGAGGTGGTGAGAGTACAGGAAGAAGCAGCAGCGAGGGAGGTGGCGGGGGCAAAGGGAGACGCGGCCAAGACAGCAGCAAGTGTGCGGCAGCTGCAGGGGGAGGTGGCTCAGCTGCAGGCCTCCGTGCAGGAGAAAGACGAATCCGTGGAGATGCTTATAAAGGAGACGGCACAGCTGAGGCGAGCAGTGAGGCAGAAGGAGGCGGAGTGCCGTCAGACAGCAGAGGCAGCAGCAGCTGAGCTGCAGCAGATGGCCGCCCAGGCAGAGGCGCTGCAGGGGCGCGTGCAGGCGAGTGGGGAGGAGGCGAGGGCGGAGAGGGAGGAGAGAGAGCGAGCGGTGAAGCGGCTTGGGGAGGAGATTGAGGCGCTGAGGGAGGCGGTGAGGGAGCGGGAGGGCGAGGAGAAGCGCGCCAAGGCAGCCCTGCAGGCGGCTCTGGAGGGGATGAGCCGGGAGAACGCGGTGGAGAGGGAGGAGGCGCAGCGACGCATGCAGGTGGAAGTGCGGCTGGCAGAGGCCCAGGCGGATTTGAGCGAGGCGCGGCGGCGCGTGGTGGAGTATGAAACGGCACTGGCGCTGGCAGCCACTGAGGTGGAGGAGGAGAGGAGGCGGCGAGAGAGGGAGGTGAGGGAAGTGAGGGAGGAGGCTGAGGGGTTGAGGGAGGCTGTGAGAGGGAAGGAGGGTGAGGTGAGAGCGGAGAGGGAGGCGCGGGAGAGGGAGAGGCGGGAGATGGAGGAGGAGAGGCAGGTGTGGGAGAGGGAGAGGGAGCGGGTGGGGGAGAGCGGGGAGAAGGAGAGGGAGGCGAGGGGGAGGAGGGAGAGGGAGCTTCGGGCGGAGATGGAGGAGAGGGAGATCGCGCTGCTGGAGCAGATGGAGGAGGTGCAGCAGACGTGGCGGCGCAAGATGGAGCTGCAGAGCAAGGAGTGGCTCGCGGATAAGGCTGCCTTGGACCAGCTCATGGTGGCTGAGATGGCGGCGATGAGGAAAGAGAGGGGGCGCATGGAGGAGCGCGAGAAGGTGTGGCGTGGCGAGGAGGCTGCTTGGCGGGCGAATGAGGAGGCGTGGCGGCGGAAGGAGGAGCAGTGGGCGGAGAGGGAGAGGGAGATGGAGGAGGAGAGGGAGGAGATGGCTGGGAGGGAGGAGCGGGCGAGGGAGGAGCAGGAGGAGGAGTGGAGGAGGAAGGAGAAGGAGTGGGTGAGGAGGGAGGTGAAGATGGAGGCGGCATGGGAGGCGGAGAAGGAAGGGTGGGCGAGGGAGAGGAGGGCGTGGGAGGAGGGGAAGGCGGAGTGGGAGGAGAAGGATAGGAGGCTGCGAGAGTTGGAGGAGGAGGCGGGGGAGCTGAGGAGGAAGCTGGAGGCTGCCACTGCTGCTGCAGAGGCGGCAGCGGCTCAGGTGGTTGAAGTTAAAGCTGCTGCTGCTGCCGCCACTGAAGAGGCAGCTAAAGCTGCTGCGGAGGCTGCTGCTGCTCATGGTGCTGCTGCAAGCAGAGGTGGAGCAGCGGGTGCAGGGATGAGCGGAGTTGAAGGGGCTGAAGGCGAGGAGGAAGCACGAGGGCAGGAGGAGGGGCAGAAGAAGAAGAAAAAGAAGAAGGCAGGGGGAGCAGGAGGCGGCGTGTCGGACGGTGGTGGTGGCAGCAGCAGCAGCGGAGGGGGCAAGAAGGTGGTGCTGGGCGCGGAGGAGCTGAAGAAGCTGGAGGAATACATTGGGGAGATGGAGGGAAAATGTGCTCGCATGCAGGTGAGTGAGGGGTAGGGCTGCTGAGGTGCAGGTGATGGCGCTTGCGCGTCCGTACACCCTCTTCCCTCAAAACTCTCTTCCCCATCCCCCCGCGTTCGCCTCACTCCCTCCCTTTCATGCTGGCCCCTCGCTCCCTTCCCTCGCAGGTGAGGGCGCTTGCAGGTCTGTACACCCGCTTCCCTCACTCCCTTTTCCTCCCCCCGCTCTCCCCTCACTTGCTCCCCCTCCCTGCTGCCCCCTCACTCGCTTCCCCCTCCCTGCGGCTCCCTCACTCGCTTTCCTCTCCCTGCTCCCACTCCAGCCCGGGCTGGCAGGCAAGGTACCAGAGGCGGAGGCTCGGAGGGCGGAGGTGGAGGGGGTAGTGAGAAGTCTCGCTCCCTCGGGCAGGCCCCATTCTCGTCTCTTCCCCCCTCCATCCCTTATTCCGCTGCCCCACCTGCTCTCCGCAACCCTCCCTGCTCTCTTCCCCCTCCCCCCTCCCCCCATACCAGGCGGGGCTGGCAGCAAAGGCAGCGGAGGCGGAGGGGTTGAGGGCGGAGGTGGAGGGGGTGGTGAGGCGCATGGACGAGGAGAGGGCTGCCAGGGACGCTGCTCTCGCCACCCTCATGGCTGGCGCCCACGGGTGAGAGCGGATGAGCGTGCGTGGAGTGGGGTTGTAGGTGAGCTGGAGAAGGGTGGGGTTGGGTGGGTGCGTATGGCGTGAGATGAGGGCATGGGTGGGATGGGAGCGTGGGTGGCGGCTCTCTTCCTTCTTCTCGCTCCACGGGTGTGGGTGCGTGAGTGGCCCTCCCTTCCTCGTCGCCCTTCCTCTCTCGTTTCCCACTCCCTCTTCTCGTTTTCCTCCCTCTCACCCCACACCCACCAACCGCCCTCCCATCTGTCCACCTAGTCTTTCACGCAGCAGCAGCAGCAGGAGCGCCGTGACTGTATCCCTGACAGGGCGCGCCATTCTCACTGCGTGCCCTGCGGTATGTGTCCACGGTCCACCCCCCCGCCCCGTCCCCTCACCCATCAGCTCCCCGCAAGACACAGCAGCAGCATCACGGGCGTTCTCGCAGCACAGCGGGGAGATGGCAGCGCTGGCACAGCGGGCAAGGGAGGCAGGCGTGCAGGCAGCAGTGCTGGCAGGCCAGGGGGGGGAGGGCGCGGGCAAGGGCGTTGCTGGGGGCGCGGGGGCAGCGGGGGCGCTGGCCATTGTGGCGGCTCCTGGTGCTGGGAGCGCTGTGATGAGTGCTGAAGGCGACAGGTGAGGGGCGGAGGGTAAAGGATGGAGGGAAGGGTGAAGGGGGGAGAGAATAGAGGGCAGAGAGGAGTTTATAGAGGATGGGGAAGGGTAAGTGGATAGTTCAGGCGACAGGGTAGGGTAAGGGGGGTAGGGAAGGGTGAAGGGAAAAGTGGAGGGCTAATGCCATATTTGCCAGCCTTGTATCGCGCCTGCCACTCTACAGAGTTCATCTCACTCTATCTCTTCCCCACCTGTGCCCCCCCCCCCCACTCGCTCTCTCTTCGTGGGGATCCATGGGATTCGTTTGGTGCGCCTTTTCAGTCAACTCATGGGTCACCTTCTCCCCACCTTCTCCCTCCGCACGCCCCCACTCGATCGCTCTCCACGCCCTCTATCGGGGCGGCTTTTGAGTCCACTCATGACTCACCTTCCTTCCCCACCCCCTTCTCTCCCCTACTCCCACCCCCCTTCCCCCCTCGCCCCCAGTCGATCGCTCTCCGCGGCCTCAATGGGCTCAGTGGGCTCCTACTGGGGTGGCGCCCCTGCGGGCCCACCCCAGCCCACGCCGGTGGGAGGGGGCGGGTGGGGGGGGTTGCGGCGGCAGCAGAAGTGGATGGTGGACGGCTCGTGGGTGGAGAGCATGCGCCGGGTGAGTGGGAGGTGTGGGGTGGGATGGGGTGGGGTGGGATGGGGTGGGGTGGGATGGGCGTGGATGGGGTGGGATGAGGTGTGGACGGCTCCTGAGCATGCAAAGTACTTACAGGCACCGCATCGGGCTCGCCATGCCATTCTGCCCTTTTCGTCCATTCCGCATGCAGCATCCAGACTGCCATCCGTTATTGCACTAATCGCCATGCTTTTCCATGACACATCATCATGCAATCACACGTTACATACACGCCATCACCTTACCACGCCCCCACCCCATGGCATCGCACCCCCACCCCACCACGCCACCCCACCCCACCACGGCACGGCACGGCACGGCACGGCACGGCACGGCACGATGGCGCCATCAGGAGCATGCGGAGATGCGCAAGAAGCTGGAGGAGGAGAGGCAGCGGTCAGCAGCACTCGAGCAGGTGACGGCTGTGCTGCATGCCCTGCTGCATGCCCCCTTACCTCATGCAAATATAAGGATGCATATTCTGCGCTTGCCTCGCGTTTTTTTTTAAAAGCAGTACTTCTGCCACTTTCCCTTCCCCCCTCGTGCAACTCGTGCCCAACTCTCACCTCATCTCCCCTCACCTCATCTCCCCTCACCTCATCTCCCCTCACCTCATCTCCCCTCACCTCATCTCCCCTCGCCTCATCTCCCCTCACCTCATCTCCCCTCACCTCATCTCCCCTCACCTCATCTCCCCTCACCTCATCTCCCCTCACCTCATCTCCCCTCACCTCATCTCCCCTCACCTCATCTCCCCTCACCTCATCTCCCCTCACCTCATCTCCCCTCACCTCATCTCCCCTCACCTCATCTCCCCTCACCTCATCCCCCCTCACCTCATCTCCCCTCACCTCATCTCCCCTCGCCTCATTTCCCCTCGCCTCATTTCCCCTCGCCTCATCTCCCCTCTCCCCTTACCCCATCTCCCCTCACTCTGTCCCCAGCCATACAACATGCCAGCCTATTACCTGCTTTCGTCCCATCTGTCTCCCGACCCATGACATCTCAACCTCTCTCAACCTTTCACATACTCACCCCTGCCACTGCCCCCCTTCCATGTCCCACCTGCCACGGCCGCAGGTGCAAGCGGAGAAGGTGTGGATGGAGGCGGCGCTGGTGCAGCTGCTGGAGTCAAGGAAGCGCTACGAGGGGGAGATTGCGCACCTCATCACCAAGGTGGGTTGGGTTCCAGGCTGAGCAAAGCAAGCACCCTTCTCTGTTTTCTAGACACAACCGTCGCTGCCACGTGAAGTCAAGGCACCCCAGTGGTGTTTCCTCCTGGGTTCATGGAAGCGCTACGAGGGGGAGATTGCGCACCTCATTGCCAAGGTGGGTTGCTCTGTAACTGGTGTGCTTTGAGCCAAGGTCCTCGCATCGCTGCTCTCTGCCATGCCTCACGCCTTACCCTGCACGGCTGGTTCTCCCTGGCAGCATTCACCTACTGCTGCTGCCAACCATATGTACTTTTCCCTGCCACGTGTCTCGCTGCAACAGGTCGCTCATCTGGAGGCCAGTGTAGCAGCCAACTGACCCTCCCATTTCATGGCTCCACTAACACTCACTCTCACAGGTACGTGCAACACTCGCTCTCATGTGTAGGTACTAGACTCGCTCTTTCTCTTACAGGTATAGGTAATTAGGTATCACAACTGCTCACTGCTCACTGTTTCTCACTTCCTCTCCCCTTCAACTATTGCAATCTCTCTGGCGGTGTAGGTCCATTACATTCTTCTCACCACTTTGATACATCATGCTGCATCCCCAACGGTTTCTGTGGCAGATACAGGAGCTATTCTACCAAGATGCGGGCTGAGTCAGTTGTCCCTTCTGCTGTCACGTGGTTCTCATGGCACCTTTTCTGTTAATCAGTCGATCAGATACTGCTTGTATATTTCATGACAGGTTTTGGGCAATCTAGCCAGTTTTGTTTTGTGTTTTTTTTATGAGTCAGTTTGTCCTGTGCTTCTGCACACTCCACCTGCAAATTTTTACAGTAAGCCACTTCACCTCACATGGGTACTTGTTTGTATGCATTTCCCCACAACACGAACCCATGTCATCACTTCACAATCCTGCCGTGTGAGGAGCGCATTGGGCAATCTGAACCCTGACATTTAATCTCCGAGATTCAACACCAAGTCACAGTGCAGTGGTTGCAATCAGGGCAGAGTCTGTGCTTTTGGTCATGTGGATCGAGGTGACGGGCATCTGGCGAGCATGCATGGGCTGTAGGCTGTCAATGTGTTTCCAACCCAACTAGTCATATCCACTTCAGTGAGAAGGTGCTGGAGGACCGCACTGCATACAAAGTGTGACCCTACTGTCAAAGTATGCACATGAGTCACTTGTGAAACCCTACTGAAAAATGTTACCGTACTAGAAATGAGTCACTTGTGAAAGCTGTGATTGATCATAGTCAATTAAAATCGACAGTGGAAATGGTCAAGCGATGACTGTGAGAGCGATTGGGGGATGCGAGAAGGAACGGTCAGAATGCGAGAGAGAATGGGGTGTGGGAGGGCGAATTGGAGTGATGAGTGTGAATGGTGAGAGTGCGAGTAGATAGCTGTCCACCTGGTTCTTTGTTTTGACCGGGTTAATTTGCACAGTAGTGGAAACAGAACAATCTGGAAGCCATTTCTTAATTATTTAAGATATTATAACTACGAGACAAAAATTATGTACATCAAAGCCACAACACGATCCGACTCACTCGTCGTCGTTAATGAATTTCCCTGTACCGGGGTTGATGGCGCACTCACTCCTCATCATCGTTAATGAATTTCCCTGTACCGGGGTTGATGGCGGCGACGAAGAAGAAGGCGATGCTGGCGAGCAGCAGCGGCTCGAGCTCCCACACGGGCACGCCGATCTCGATGTTGAGCTGCGCCAGCGCGCCCCTGCCCGTGATCACCTCGCCGATCAGGCTCGCCGCAAACCCTAATTGCGCCAGCCGCCCCACGAACAGCTCGTTCGCCTTGGTGAATCCGAACAGCGGCCCGTCCTCGCTCAGCCCCAGCGCCGCCTTGACGCTGCCGGGCTTCACGGGCGGCCCCACCGGCTCGTCGTCCACGAATCGCCCGCGGTCGCCGAGCCCGCCGATGGCGCCGAGCACGGTGAAGGTGATGAAGAAGAGCAGCAGCGGCTCGGTCTCCGTGATGGGGATGCCCGTCTCGATGTTGAGCTGCGACAGAATGCCCGCGCCCGTGATCGCCTCGCCCAGCAGCGACGCCGCGAAGCCCAGCATGGCCACGCGCCCCACGAACAGCTCGTTCGCCTTGGTGAACCCGAACCCGCCCGACGTGCCAAAGATGCCGTCCTCCGTGCGCAGCTTCGTCGCGGGGACGCTCTTAGCGGGGACGGCGGCTTTGCGCGCGCTGAAGAGCGCGGAGACGCCTAGACCGCGGGGGGCTGCTAGTTGGGGAACGGCGGGGAGGCTGCGGGTGGCGAGCTCGGTGCCTCTGACGGCAGAGCTGAAGGAGAGGCCTGAGAGGACCTGACGAGCAGCGAGTGCGGAGGCCATGGCTGTTGATGAATGAAGCCGAACTGAAAGAGCGGTGTGTTAGAAGAAATTTGAAGAATGATGGAAACGATGATGATTCGAAGGCAATTGTGACATTTACAGATGAGGCGAAACTAAATTTGTACCACGAAGGACGAGGCGAAGTCAGGCGAGGCGCGCGAGCGGTGCTGTGTTCGGTTCGGCTTGTTCGCTTTCAGCACAGCGCACTGCACCTGGCACAACCTTTTGGGAAATTGGGCTGAAGACCGCTGACGTGGCTGAACCTGGAGCACAAATTCATTGTGAGGGACGTGGACGTCCCTGGTGCTCTAGATCTTTGAGGAGAGATGCACCGCGAAAGTGTTGACTGGGCGACGTGGTGGTGCGGTGCTGGCTAAATGGTGCTGACATGGTTATGAAAAGTTGAGGGTTCTCCTCTTACCTTCTAGTGGCTGCTTTCGTGGCCAGCAAAGGCGAGCACACTTTCAAAGGGGAATCGGGCTGTTGCGAATATTGACAGGACTCGAAACTCCCGCTTTGAACATCACAAGAGAATCCGCGATATAACAACTCGGAGTTGTGAATTATGAAAGGTTAATAAAAAAACCGCACATTTACATTAATACCGATGCCCCATCATGCACATTGTGATGTTTCTAAAATTGAGCTATCAATGCCTCGATCAATACAATAATTTCCCTAACCAGACCAGCATTGATCAAACGCTCTCCCATTTTCATATTGCCTACCTCATGTGTCTGAAGACCAGCAGTTCGGATGCGATATCATCCTAGGGAAGGGTTACATGCTCGCTAGTCCGGAGAGTTAGGTCGTATCCCTGGCTAGTGTCAAGAAGTTAGTGGCATGACACTACCGTAACTCATTCTGCGCACGAGATTGGTCAAAAAAATCGATTGCGCCATTTTTGGCCCCATCGCGTGCGCAGAATGAGTTAGTGTCATGCCACTAATTTCTTCACACTAGCCAGGGATACGACCTTATGGCGACTCACCAGCTACTTAACAAGCAATTTTATCACTGTGTCTAGTTGCTGAATCTGAACTAAAGGTCTTTGATTCAAGTCCACATGAGCGCACTTGCTGACGCCCATGTCGCTGCCGATGTGTCGTGACCTAGGGCATCTCTGTGAGGGGGGGGGTGTTAGAAGACCTGGCATTCCTAGGGAAGGGTTACAGGCTCGCTAGCTTGGGGGATTATGGGCGCACTCACCAGCTACTTATCAAGCCCTTTTATCCCAGTGGTAGAATGGCATAGATTCTGAGACCATGCACCTCACTGACCTCCAAACCAACCCCAAGCCCCCTCACAACCACTTCAGCATTCCCAAATTCCTCCACGCACAAAAAAAACCATGCAATTTTCTCTCTTCTATTTGGTAGTGTCGAAAAAAGACAACAAATGCCTACCGAAAAAATGGAATGGAAGCGTGGCAAAGAGTGCATTGTGGTTGGTCAGTGGTTGGAACTAGGAATTCATAATGACCTTTCAATCATTCCAACACTCCCCTTCAATCTTGAAATCATTGCACATTAGTCTTCTTGCAGACACTGCACATGTCAGCAGAATGTTAGAGCTTATGCCATGAAAAAATTCTCGTAAGGAAATCACCAGTCATCCCCCCTGTTGGTCAACAGCTGAGATTCGCATTTCCCTTGTCAATTTCGTCCTTCACGAAGAAGTAACGAAGCGAGATGTGCTCCGTGTAATTTACGAAGACGGGTTTATCAGCGATATTGATCGCACTCGATTGTTGCAGAGTAACTTGAAAAACCCGCTTGTCACAACTTTTGCCTCTTGCATAATTTCTTTCTGTTAGAGTCCACCACGAACAGCAGCGCTCGCGACAATAAAATCTGCTTAAGCTTGTGAGAATGAGAACGAGAATGGATGAACTATGAATGAAGTGAGTACATATAGGAAACCCTAATTGGGTTGTACCCCCTATGGGATACCCCACTATAGCCTACACAACAGCATAAGCTATATATATGTTCTGACACACCCCCATAGGCAATGTGGGGGAGAACAAGGGGTCACAAGACCAGTCACGCAAAGAACAGCAAGCTCAGGGTGGATCACAAAGTCACCACACAGTCCGAGCACAACGACAAGGCCACAAGGCCAGTTCACATACAGGAGTGCACATATATATATAGAGCTAGACAAGCAAGAGCAGGTATATATATGTGACAGTACAAGCAAGGTCAAGAGGAGAGCAAGTGAGGCAAGACAGGTACAAGACCCAGCTGAGTGCAGAAGCGCTGATGGTCACAAGGCGGAAGTGCCTTGGTGAACACATCAGCAGTGTTGGCCTCAGAGGCCACGTACGCAAGTCGCAACTGACCACGCTGCTGCAGCTCACGAGCAAGAAAGTAACGGAGAGCAATGTGCTTCGTTCTGTGCTCCAAGCGCTGCTCTCGACACAAGGCCAGCATGGCCTTGTTGTCTACGTACAGCACTGGAGGAGAACGAGGCGGCTCTCCAAGGTCAGTCAGCAGGTAGGTGAGCCAGCGAAGCTCCTGTGCAGCCATGGCCCCGGCGTAGATCTCAGCCTCACAACTGGAGCCGAGAACAGAGGACGAGCGAGTAGCCCGCCACGAGACAGAGCCGGAACCAAGACTGAAGGTGTAACCCTGCGACGACCGCTGCGTAGCCTGGTCGTCAGCCCAAGAAGCGTCCGCGTGCCCAGTGAGCACCACTGGACTCCGCCCTCCAAGCACTAGCCCCATGCCCGACGTACTGCACAAGTAGCGCAACACCCTCTTCGCTGCAGCCATGTGCTCTGGTCGGTGTCTCCCAGGAGCAACATAGCGTGCAAGAATGCTAAGAGGGTATGCAAGGTCAGGTCGTGTGCAGGTCATCAGGTACATGAGGCAGCCAACAAGCTCTGGGTACGGGCCACTCGACTCTACGGACTCATCCGAAGGCAGAGCTGAGAGCGAGTGGCGAGTAGACAGAGGAGTGGCCTGAGGCGAGGAGTACGTGAAGCCGAAGCGCTGAAGGACCTGCTGCACCATGTGTGACTGAGTCAAGGTAATGGTGCGGCGTGCTCTGTCCCGAGTGATCTGCAAGCCAAGGTAGCTGCGCAGTTCACCCAGGTCAGTGCACGTGTGTCTCTTCTGCAGTTCGGACTTCACGTGGGCTAGTCCTGCAGTGTCAGCTGTGGCAAAGACCAAGTCGTCGACGTACACGAGGATGTAGAACGGCGGCAAAGAAGTGTCGGTGCGCAGAAACAACGACGGGTCAGCAGTAGAGGGAGCAAACCCAAGAGCCGCAAGCGTAGTCCTCAGTGTGTCGTGCCACTCACGCGGTGCCTGGCGGAGACCGTAGACTGGCCGTCGGAGGCTCCACTGGGTGCCAGGAGGGAAAGTCCCAGTGAAGCCAGGTGGACGGCGCAGCCAGATCTCCTCGTGCAGGCTACCCTGCAAGAAAGCAGTGCTGAAGTCAAGAGAGTGGAGCTCGTAGTCGCGCTGAGCGGCTATGTGCAGCAGCACCCGAAGAGTGGTCATCTTCGGGGTGGGAGAGAAGGTCTGAAAGTAGTCAACTCCCTGCCGCTGACTGAAGCCACGAGCGACGTACCGCGCCTTGAAGACAGGTGGAGAGCCCGGCGGCCGCTTCACCCTGAAGATCCACATGCCACTGACGATGTTCGCCCCAGGAGGGGGAACCGCGTCAACGTAGGTGCCTGTGGACTTCCAGGACGCCATCTCTGCATCCATAGCTGCCTGCCACTGAGAGGAGTAGGGACCCTCTACGGCCTCCGCGTAAGAGCGCGGAGTCGGGATGTCTAGTGCATCCGGGTCTCCCTCAGGGGCAAGTAGTACGGACGCGAGATGAGGTGAAGCAGCAGCCAGACACTGGAACTCCTCCTGCCTGTCCTCAAGGACGTCCGTGCCAAGAGCACACTCACCCCCGACGGACGGAGGACAGACAGACGCAGACTCAGCAACAAGACCGGCAGCGTAGTCTAGACGACAGCGAGCAGCAAAGTCGACGAGCTCAGCAACAAGAGCAGACGCAGCAGTGGACTCAAAAGAGGGGTCAGTGACGACAGTAGCAAGGAGACGTGTGACAGTAGGACTAGCAGCACGAAGAGAGTCGGACTCTGGGTCGGTAAGTGCAGGAAGAGAGGACTCAGGAGGAGAAGGCAAAGGGGCACGCAGAGGAGCAGTGGACGGACGCAAAGACATCCGGTGCGTGCCAGGGACAGGAGGAGGACGCTGACGCGAACCGCGACCACTAGCGCGAGCTGCACGAACAGGCGACGCAGGACGAGACGCAGGCTCACGACGCTCAGCAAGACCTCCAGTGGGACCAGTGTAAGGAGAGGGAGCAGGAAGTGGGGAGGCGGGCTCTAACTGGGACTGTGACTGAACAGGCGGTGGACACGCTGCAGGAGGAGAAAGACCAAGAACCTGCTGAAGGAGTGGAACGAAGTACGGCCGAGGCCGCGCGGCGACTCCAGACACAGCAGGGACAGCACCCTCAGCAGCAGCACCAGCGCCAACAGCACCTCCAGGGGCAGGACCTCCAGCAGCACCAGCAGCACCAACACCCGCAGCAGCTCCAGCTCCAGGCGGACCCGAAGGCCCAGCAGCTCCGGGACCAGCGGCACAAGTACCCTCAGCAGTCGAGGGAGCTCCGGCTCCAGCAGTACGTCTCCAGCGGCGAGCAAACCACTCGCGCAGCTCCTGTGGAGAGAGGGGCTCCCGCCGAGGCGAAGCACCCGGAGAACCGCCAGGTCCCGCACCGCCAGACGCCACAAGGGGAGGTCCAGTGGCCGCAGGCTCCGCAGCTCCAGGCTCAGCAGCTCCAGACGCAGCACCCCCTGGCTCAGCACCCCCAGTCGCAGCACCCCCAGGCTCAGCACCCCCAGACTCCGCACCCCCAGGCTCAGCACCCCCAGTCGCAGCACCCCCAGGCTCAGCACCCCCAGACTCCGCACCCCCAGGCTCAGCACCCCCAGTCGCAGTACCCCCAGGCTCAGTACCCCAGGACTCAGCACCCCCAGGCTCAGCACCCCCAGGCTCAGCACCCACGCGCGTAGCACCCCCAGAGGCAGCACCCCCAGGCTCAGCACCCGCAGCAGGACCAGAGTCACCAGCAACCTCGACCGGCCCGACTGCGTCTACCTGGGACACACCTGAAGGGGCAGGACCCTGAGGGGGAAGGGGGTCTACCGGGGGGGGACCTGGCACAAGGAAGTGCGGTGGCGGGGGGAGGGAAGGAGTGCGGTAGGGGAAGAGGCGGTAGAAGGGGACTGACTCGTCGAACGTGACGTCCTGGGAGGACAGAACACGACGAGAGGAGGGGTGGTAGAACTGCCACCCTGGGGCGTCAGGGGGGAAGCTGAGGAAGACACAGGGAGCAGCACGAGGGGACAGCTTGTCCGCAGACAAGTCGCGGACAAACGCCCGAGATCCCCAGACACGGAACGCAGACGCATCGCCGACCTTCCCCGTCCACAGCAGAGCTGGGGAGGTCTCCGGTCGGGAGACCCTGGGGTGAAGGTTGATCTGATGCGCCGCGTACCGAACCGCAAACGGCCACAGAAAATGGGGGCCAGCCGCATGCATCATGGACGTACGAGCGACGTCCATGACCATGCCAATGCGGCGCTCAGCAATCCCATTTTGCTGTGGAGAGTCCGGAAGCGTAAAGGTCTGGCGGATGCCTCGTGCACGACAGTAGGCTCGCAGAAGGCCAGAGGAGAACTCTCCACCTCGGTCAGAGTGCAGACGCAGAACAGGAAAGTCCGAGCCGAAGCTCCTCCTGAGCTGGAGACGAGCTGCGCGGATCCAGTCGATCAACACCTCAGTAACATCACCCTTGCTGCGCAAGGGGAAGACTGTGGTGTAACGCGAGTAGTCGTCAACCACCAGCAGGAAGTAGCGCTCGTGACCCTGCCCACGGATGCGGGCCGGGCCCCACACGTCCATGTGAAGCGTCTGCAGAGGAGCCTCTGTCGGGGGAAACTGGGAGGAGTGAGGGGCAGCCCGGAGCCGCCCCTCGACACAGGGGACACAGGAAGGTCCGGGTCCCGAGGGAAGGGGAGGGAGAGACCGGGGAAGACCAGAGACAAGGACACGGGAAGCCATGCCCCGAAGACGAGGCAAGGAGGGGTGGCCAAGACGGTGGTGCCACAGGAGAGTCTCCTGAGAAAGGCGGCGACACGAGCAGGGGGCAGACTCAGGACCAGACCTGGACGCAGCAGCAAACACCTGACCCGACGCAGCTACCTGGCCAGACGCAGGGACAGGAGGAGACTCAGTGGTCAGGGTGTAGAGACTCGACCCCGGCCGACGCGAAAACGTGGCCAGGTGTCGGCCTGTGCGGGCGTCCGAGCAGTGGGTCACCCGCTGACTCGCAGGAGTAAACTGGTGAACCCCCGCATCCTGCAGGTCAGCACCACTCACCAAGTTCGTCGAGAACGAGGGGAGGTACAGACCAGACAAGGTGCCCGAGGGGGAGGCCGGACACGGGAGGACAGTGGAGAAGTGAGAGAGGACAGGACCCCCAGAGGGGTCAGCCAGGGAGACTGCAACCGGCCGGCCAAGCGGCGTGAGTGTGGTGCGGTCTCGAAAGAAGGAGCGAGAAGCCCCTGAGTCAAGCGTGAAGGTGAGGGAGGCCGAAGCCGACGCAGTACCTGAGAGCGCAGCCTCACCAGTACCTGAGAGTGCAGACGCACTGGCACCTAGAGCAGCAGCCGCAGAAGTACCTAGCGCAGCAGTACCAATGCCCGGGTCGGGCGGGAAACACCGGTAACAGTCACCCTCCTCACTAATAGTCACAGCATACATGGCAGCAAGGATAGCATCAAAGTCAAGATCAAAGAGAGCTACACCAGCCCTAGACAGCTCTCCCCAACGGGGAATCTCACTAGCCTCGGGGAATCTCACTAGCCTCGGGGAACTGCTGACGCCAAGCGTCCGTCAGGCGGCCAAAGCAGCGCTGGGTGGGGTGGGCACCCCCACACTGCTCACCCGCGCGGTCGCCGGAACGAAGGACGTAGGTGCACGGACCAAAACCCCCACCCCGCTGACGCTGCGTGTACCACTCACGGAGCTGCTGGGGCGGGGGGATGTCCCGCGAACGCTGCTGCTGCTGCTGCTGCTGACGCTGGCCACCACCAGAGCCGCTACGCTGCGGGGCACCACCCCGACCAGCTCCACCCCCTCCGCCACCGCCGCCTCCACCTCCACCACCACCGCTGCCTACGCTCCCACCGCTGCCGCCGCCACCGCCTCCTCCTCCGCTGCTGACACCGCCACCACCGCCCCCGCCACCACTCCCACCGCCACTCCCACTCCCTCCGCCGCCTCCACCGCCACCTCCACCGCCCCCGCCAGGTCCACCCGCGCCCTTGCCCCCCTTGCCCCTGCCAGGGCGGCGTCTCCCGCTAGGGGCAGACGCCGCGCAGACCGACTCAAGACCAAGCAGGTCGGCAGCAGCAGCAGAGGCAACAGAGGGCAGCAGGGGGGAAGGAGAACACCCCTCAAAGATGGGGGTGCGAGGGTCACCACGAGAGGCTCCTACAGCGACGATGCTCTTCTCCGCCGCCAGGAGGGACTTCTCGAGGAGGTCGACAATGAGAGTGGTGGGACAGACTGAGAGGAAGTGGTCCCTGACTACGTGAAGGGAGTCAGGGAGGCGTGTGACTATGTAATAGAGAGTGATGTACATGGGGGGGGGTTCTTGGCGCAGAACTCAGCAGGAAGGGCGGCACGGTAGCGAGTGTCACTAGTGCGGAGGTGCGTAATGAGGTCAGCGACAGTGGGAAAGGCAGCAAGGTCAGGAAAGAGGTACGGTAGCATGAGGCGGCTCAGGGCAGCAGTGGCAGGGGAAGAGTAGCGCGCAACTACAGCGTCGTACAAGGTCTGAGCACTCTTGTACTGACTAAAGTGCGCGCGCTCAGTGGTAGGCAGGTGGCGACGCACAGCAAGACGTGCAGCAGCATCGCGGGTGGCCCACTGAGAGCGAACAGTGGGGTCAGCATCAGCAGCAGGGGCAGGAGAGGCGCCAGAGGTGAGGTCAAAGAGGGAAAGACCGTCCGCCCTATCGCACTGTAAGAACAGCTGCAGGTCGTCGACCCAGACCTCAAAGTCAATGGCTCGACCCTCAGCGTCAAAAGCGAGGACACTAGGGGTAGCCATGACGACGACAGTGTAGTAGTGCAAGCAGTAGGGGAAGGGCACGCAGTAACAGTGGTGCTGTGCTCACCAGGCAGGGCAGGTCGGGCGGCTCGGCAGTAGGGCGGCCCGGCGACTGGGCGGCTCGGCGGCTCGGCTGCTGGGCGGCTCGGCTCCCGGGCGGCTCGGCGGCAGGGCGGCTCGGCGGCAGGGCGGCTCGGCGGCAGGGCGGCTCGGCGGCTCGGCTCCCGGGCGGCTCGGCGGCAGGGCGGCTCGGCAGCAGGGCGGCTCGGCTGCACGGCAGCTCGGTTGCTCGGCTCCCGGGCGGCTCGGCAGCAGGGCGGCTCGGCGGCAGGGCGGCTCGGCGGCCGGGCGGTTCGGCTGCAGCGCGGCTCGGCGGCGGGGCGGCTCGGCTGCTCTGCTGCTGGGCGGCTCGGCTGCGCTGCTGTTGGGCGGCTCGGCTGGGCCGCTGACGTAGCGAGGCGGCGGGGCCGCGAAGACGGGCGGCGGGGCCGCTGCAGAGAAGCGGCGGGGCCGCAGGAAGGGTGGCGGGGCCGCAACGAGAGAGGCGGCGGGGCCGCAGCGAGAGAGGCGGCGGGGCCGCAGCGAGAGAAGCGGCGGGGCCGCGAAGTCGGGCGGCGGGGCCGCTGAGTAGGGCGGCGGGGCCGCAGTGAGAGGTGGCGGGGCCGCAGCGAGAGAGGCGGCGGGGCCGCGAAGACGGGCGGCGGGGCCGCAGTGAGTGGCGGCGGGGCCGCAGCGAGAGATGGCGGCGGGGCCGCGCAGACGGGCGGCGGGGCCGCAACGAGAGAGGCGGCGGGGCCGCAGGTAAGGGGCGGCGCGAAGCCGCCGGTGAGGGCGGCGTAAAGCCGCGGGTAAGGGCGGCGACGGGCCGGGAAAAGGGGCGGCGCGCCGCAGCCGCTATGGCGGCTCGACGCGACCGTAAGGGCGGCACTACGGGCCGCTAGGTGCGACTCGACGGGCCGCTAAAAAAAAAGGGCAGGCGCGACTCGAGGCGCGTTTCGGTGGGCCCAAGGAACAGTCCCTAGGAGGGGACCTGCTCTGATTCCATGTGAGAATGAGAACGAGAATGGATGAACTATGAATGAAGTGAGTACATATAGGAAACCCTAATTGGGTTGTACCCCCTATGGGATACCCCACTATAGCCTACACAACAGCATAAGCTATATATATGTTCTGACAAAGCTGACGAAAAAACGATGCGCTCCTGCTTCTGTTAGTAGAAGGAATCATTCTTGCAAGTTACAAGCGAAACATAAATCCTGTACGGGAGAGTCCGTTGTCAACATCTCCAATGTGATCAGTGCGGAGAGTCACTACACAATGGGAGTGGACTACGGAGGAGGGCACGGGGTTGTGCGAGTGATCGAAGCGTTGCACTAGCGCTCTTGCTTCTTGCTTGTGTTCACAGAGAAGTTTGGCAAGAGTTTCACTAAGAAAAATAAAGAACATTGAACAATTAGATTACAATTGAGGAATGCAGAACGATACGACTAGAATGGCATGCAACACATAGCAAGGGCGAAATCTGCCAGCGCAGCAGAAGAGCGGCTTGCCAACGCTGCAGCAGAGTAGTCTGCCAGCGTTGCACTGTGCGCGGTCTGCCAGCACTGCAGTCGCATGTGACTATATGTAGTCGCAGGTAACTATCTGCAGTTGCAGGTTGTCTATCTGCGCAGATGTGCGCACCTACCAAGTAGGTGCAGGTTGAAGGTTTCACCGTCAGGCACATTGCGCAGGTGCCAGGTAGAAATGTCAAACTTATATGCTATAGTCTGTGTAGGCTGTAGTGGGGTAGTTCATATAGGGTACAACACTTTTAGGTTTTCTACTTGTACCCACCTGCTTGCTAGTTCAGTCATTCCTTCCTTCACTATTCTGACATGGTTTCAGAGCAGGTTCCCTAGTGGGAACGTTTTTAAGGGCCCACCACGATCGTTTTCCTGCCCTGCTCGAAGCGCGCCTCGCGCCTGCCTCACCTGCGCCGTCGCGCGCTCTGCCCTACTGCCGCCTGTAGCGGCCCTGCCCTACCGGCCCGTCGCGGCCCTGCCCTAACGGCCCGTCGCGGCCCTGACCTAGCCGCCCTTCGCGGCCCTGCCCTGCCGCCCCCCGTTGCGGCCCTGACCTCGCCGCCCGTCGCGGCCCTGCCCTGCCGCCACCCGTCGCGGCCCTGCCCTGGGAGCTGCTACTGCTGCTATAGCTATTACTGCTGCTACTGCTGCTACTGGCGGTGGCCAGATGCAGCTCCACCGACGTCCGCGCGAGTCCCTCACGCCCCAGCAGCTTCGTGAGTGGTACGCTAGTTGGGGTTGTGGCGGCGGCCGTAGTGGCAGTCGCCCTGGAGCTGGTCAGTCGGGTGCTTCTGGCAGTGGCCAGATGCAGCTGCAGCGGCGTCCGCACGAGACCCTTACGCCCCAGCAGCTTCGTGAGTGGTACGCTCAGAGTAGAGGGTCTCGGAGTACCGTTCGCTGCCCGTACGTCATTCGCACAGGTGATCGGGCTGGTCAGACTTGTGGGACGGTTGGTCACACACAGTCCCGCTGCTTCGCCTGTCTGAGCGACGCCTAGCGTACCGAGTTTGGCGACGAGGCTGAGCTCACCGACTGGGTGGAGGTGCTTAGGCAGCGGGTGGATATCTTTGCTCTTGACTATGATGCTATCCTCACTGCCATGTATGCATTGTCTACTAGTGCTGAGGGTTCCTGTTACCTGTGTGTGCCGCCTGACCCAGGTATAGAGTCTGCTGCTCTAGGTGCTGGTGAGGCTGCTGCTCTAGGTGCTAGTGAGTCTGCTGCTCCAGGTGCTGGTGAGTCTGCTCTCTCTGGTACTGCGCCTGCTGAGGTCTTGCACACCTTCACACTTGACTCAGGTGCTTCCCGCTCCTTCTTTCGCGACAGCACCACACTCACGCCGCTCAGTCGGCCAGTTGCAGTCTTCCTGGCGGACCCCTCTGGGGGCCCCGTCCTTGCGCACTCCTCCACGGTCCTGTCGTGTCCGGCGGTCCCGTCTGGCTCACTGTCGGGACTCCACCTCCCCTCGTTCTCTACGAACTTGGTGAGTGGAGCTGACCTCCAGGACGTGTGGGTTGACCAGTTCATCCCTGGAGGTCAGCGTGTGACCCACTGCACTTGCTCTCAGACGGGCCGCCACCTGGCCACGTTCACCGTCGGCCTGGGTCGAGTCTGTACACACTGACTACTGCGTCTCCTCAGGTCACTGCGTCTGGTCAGGTAGCCGCGTCTGGTCAGGTGCTTGCTGCCGCGTCCATGTCTAGTCCAGCGTCTGCCCCCTGCTCGTGTCGTCGTCTGTCACACGAGACTCTCCTTTGGCACCACCGCCTTGGTCACCCCTCCCTGCCTCGTCTTCGAGGTATGGCCTCCCGTACCCTTGTCTCTGGTCTCCCCCGGTCCCTCCCTCCCCTTCCTCCGGGGCCGGCCCCTACCTGTGTTCCTTGTGTTGAGGGCCGGCAGTGCACCGCTCCTCATTCCTCCGAGTTCCCTCCGACAGAGGCTCCCCTGCAGAATCTCCACATGGACGTGTGGGGCCCAGCCCGCGTCCGTGGACAGGGTTACGAGCGTTACTTCCTGCTGGTCGTTGACGACTACTCGCGTTACACAACAGTCTTCCCCTTGCGCCGCAAGGGTGATGTTACAAAGGTGTTGATCGACTGGATCCGCGGTGCCCGTCGCCAGCTCAGCGAGAGTTTTGGCTCGGACCTTCCTGTTCTGCGTCTGAACTCAGACAGGGGTGGTGAGTTTTCCTCCGACCTTCTGAGGGCTTTCTGTCGTGCGGAGGGCATCCGCCAGACGTTCACGCTTCCGGCCTCCCCACAGCAAAATGGGATTGCTGAGCGCCGCATTGGCATGGTCATGGACGTCGCTCGCACGTCCATGATCCATGCGGCTGCTCCCCATTTTCTGTAACCGTTCGCGATTCAGTACGCTGCGCATCAGATCAACCTTCAGCCTCGTGTCTCCTTGCCGGAGACCACACCTACTCTGCGGTGGACGGGGAAGGTTGGCGATGTGTCTGTGTTCCGTGTCTGGGGATCTCGAGCTTTTGTCCGCGATTCTTCCGCGGACAAGCTGTCCTCCCGTGCTGTTCCCTGCGTCTTCCTTGGCTTCCCCCCTGACGCGCCTAGGTGGCAGTTTTACCACCCCACCTCACGTCGTGTTCTGTCCTCTCAGGACGTCACGTTTGACGAGTCGGTATCTTACTACCGTCTCTTTCCCTGCCGCACTGCCCCTCTCCCCCCCCCGCCGCTCTTCCTAGCACCAGGTGCTCCTCCGTTAGACCCCCTCCCCCCTCAGGGTCCTGCCCCCTCAGGTGTGTCCCAGGTAGACCCTATCGATCCTGTCGAGGTAGCTGTCGACTCTGGTGCTGCTAGGGGTGCTGAGCCTGCGGGTGCGGGGCCTGGGGGTGCTGATCCTGGGGTTGCTGAGTCTGAGGGTGCGGAGCCTGGGGGTGCTGAGCCTGAGCGTGCGGAGCCTGGGGGTGCTGAGCCTGGGGGTGCTGAGTCTGGGGGTGCTGAGCCTGAGTGTGCTGAGTCTGGAGGTCCTCCGGGTGTCCCGTCACGGCGGGAGCCCCTCTCTCCACAGCGGCTGCGTGAGTGGTACGCTCGGCGCTGTAGCCGTGCTGCTGGAGGTGCTTTTGGAGCTGGAGCTGCTGGAGGTGCTGCTGGTGCTGGAGCTGCTGGAGCCACTGGTCCTGGAGGTGCTCGTACTGGAGGTACTGGCGCTGCTGGAGGTCCTGCTGGTGTTGGAGCTGCTGGAGGTGCTGGAGCCGCTGGTCCCGGAGGTGCTCGTACTGGAGGTACTGGAGCTGCTCGGGCTGGTGGTGCTGCAGGAGTTGGAGCTGGAGGTGCTGGAGCTGTTGCTGCTGGAGGTGCTGCTGGAGCTGGAGCTGCTGGAGGTGCTGCAGCTGGTGGTGCTGAGGGAGTTGTAGCTGGAAACCCTGGAGCTGCGGGTACTGTTTCTGGAGGAGCTGCGCGGCCGCGGCCGTACTACGTTCCGCTCCTTCAGCAGGTTCTTGGCCTCCCGCCTTCTACTGGTCCTGCTCCTCCCCTACTGAGTCCAACGCCTGTCCAGTCGTAGTCGCCGTTACAGCCAGCCTCTCCACTGCCTGGTCCTTCTCCTTACTCTGGACCGACTAGAGGTCTTACGGAGCGTCGTGAGCCTGAGTCTCGTCCTGCGTCGCCTGAGTCTCGTCCTGCGTCGCCTGAGTCTAGTCCTGAGTCGCCTGTTCGCACTGTTCGCACTGGTCGTCGTGTTCCGCGTCAGCGTCCTCCTCCTGTCCCTGGCACTCACTATATGACTCTGCGTCCTTCCACTGCTCCACAGCGTGTCCCTCTGCCGTCTCCTCCTGCGTCCTCTCTTCCTGACGGCCCGACCCGGAGTCTGACTCCCTTCGTGCTGCTAGTCCTACTGTCACGCGTTTCCTGGCCACTGTTGTCACTGACCCTTCGTTTGAGTCCACTGCTGCGTCTGCTCTAGTTGTTGAGCTTGTTGACTTTGCTGCCGCCTGTCGTCTAGACTACGCCGCTAGTCTTGTTGCTGAGTCTGAGTCTGTCTGTCCTCCGTCCGTCGGGGGTGAGTGTGCTCTTGGCACGGACGTCCTTGGGGACAGACAGGAGGAGTTTGAGTGCTTTGCCGCTGCTTTATCTCATCTCGTGTCCATGCTGCTTGCCCCTGAGGGAGACCCTGATGCACCAGACATCCCGACCCCGCGCTCTTACGCAGAGGCGATAGAGGGTCCCTACTCCTCTCAGTGGCAGACAGCCATGGACGCAGAGATGGCTTCCTGGAAGCCCACAGGCACCTACGTCGACGAGGTTCCCCCGCCTGGGGCGAACATCGTCAGCGGCATGTGGATTTTCAGGGTGAAGCGGCCGCCGGGTTCTCCGCCTGTCTTCAAGGCGCGTTACGTTGCACGAGGCTTCAGTCAGCGAGAGGGAGTTGACTTCTTCCAGACCTTCTCCCCTACCCCGAAGATGACCACTCTTCGGGTTCTGCTGCACGTCGCCGCTCAGCGTGACTACGAGCTTCACTCTCTTGACATCAGCACTGCTTTCCTACAGGGCAGCCAGCACGAGGAGATCTGGCTGCGCCGCCCACCTGGCTTCACTGGGTCGTTCCCTCCTGGTACCCAGTGGAGCCTCCGGCGGCCAGTCTACGGTCTCCGCCAGGCACCCCGTGAGTGGCACGACACACTGAGGACGACTCTTGCTGCTCTTGGGTTTGCTCCTTCTACTGCTGACCCGTCGCTGTTTCTACGCACCGACACCACTCTGCCACCGTTCTACGTTCTCGTGTACGTAGACGACCTGGTCTTTGCTACTGCTGACACTGAGGGACTCGCCCACATGAAGTCGGAGCTGCAGAAGAGACACACGTGCACAGACCTGGGTGAGCTGACAAGCTATCTTGGCTTGCGGATCACCCGGGACAGAGCACAGCGCACCATTACCTTGACTCAGTCACACATGGTGCAGCAGGTCCTTCAGCGCTTCCGCTTCACGTACTCCTCGCCACAGTCCACTCCTCTGCCTACCGGTCACTCGCTCTCAGCTCCACCTTCGGACGAGTCCGTAGAGCCGAGTGGCCCATATCCAAAGCTTGTAGGCTGCCTCATGTACCTGATGACCTGCACCTGACCTGACCTTGCCTACCCTCTTAGCATTCTAGCACGCTATGTCGCTCCTGGCAGACACAGGAAGGAGCACATGGATGCTGCTAAGAGGGTGTTGCGCTACTTGTGCAGTACGTCGGGCATGGGGCTCGTGCTTGGAGGACGGGCTCGAGTTGTCCTCACTGGTCACGGAGACGCTTCTTGGGCTGACGACTTGGCTACGCAGCGGTCGTCACAGGGTTACACCTTCAGTCTTGGCTCCGGCTCTGTCTCTTGGCGGTCTACCCGCTCGTCTTCTGTTCTCAGCTCCAGTTGTGAGGCTGAGATCTATGCAGGGGCCATGGCTGCATAGGAGTTACGCTGGCTCACCTACCTGCTGACCGACATTGGAGAGCCGCCTCGTTCTCCTCCAGTGCTGTACGTCGACAACAAGGCCATGATTGCCTTGTGTCAGGAGCACAGACTGGAGCACAGAACGAAGCACATCGCTCTGCGCTACTTCCTTGCTCGAGAGTTGCAGCAGCGTGGTCAGCTTCGTCTTGCTTATGTGGCCACTCGGGCTAACACTGCTGATGTCTTCACCAAGGCACTTCAGCCTTGTGATCATCAGCGTTTCTGTACTGTTCTAGGCCTTGTGCCTACTGTGCCTCACTTGCTTACTTCTTGACTCTGCTTGTACTGTGATCTCTATACATATACCTGCGTGTTTACACTTGCTAGGTTGTGATCACTGTATTGCTTGTTCTCCTTTATATAACTCTGCATGTGAACTGGCCTTGTGGCCATTTGCTTGTGCTTAGAATGCGTGGTGACGTCGTGATCCACCCTGAGCTTGCTTTGCCTTTCTTGACCGGTCTTGTGACCTCTTGTTCTCCCCCACTTTGCATATGGGGGTGTGTCAAACTTATATGCTATAGTCTGTGTAGGCTGTAGTGGGGTAGTTCATATAGGGTACAACACTTTTAGGTTTCCTACTTGTACCCACCTGCTTGCTAGTTCAGTCATTCCTTCCTTCACTATTCTGACAAGAAAACGTGTCGTCGGTTTTGCCAGGTGCGCACCGTCGACCACGTGCTGCCGTTCCGCGGGTCGAAATCCGCCAAAACCTCCTGGGCGAAGTTTCGCACACCTCCGGAGAGTTTCGCACACCTCTGCGAGTTCGATCGAACAACTCGACCCCAACTCCGGTCGAACAGCGTTCACCGAGCATAGCTCGTCAACCAGAGCTCGTCGACCAGAGCTCGAACGGAGCTTTTCGACCAGAGCTCGAACGGAGCTCTTCGACGTAAGCTCGAACGGAGTTTCGCCGACCAGCGCTCCTCGACGGACCTCGTCGACCTTCGCTCCTCAACGGGCCTCCTCGACCGCTGTCTTCGACCAGCGCTGCCCGTCGACGATGTCGACCAGATTCCGTCGAGCAGAGCTTGCTCGACCACTACCTCCGTCGAACTGCAGAAGCCCACTTTGGCTACCAATCTGTCGCGGAATTCTCGTCGACGACGAGATCGGCTGCGCCCAAGCGAGGGCGGGGCCTTTCTCTTCGACACCTCCCTGCCCAACTCACTCTTGGGCACCCACACACAAGGTCCACCCATAACCAAGAAAGAAAGAATATACTGAGAAAACTCCGTCTGCGTGCACCCAAAACATAGCATGCAGGTCACCGCACCAGCCATGCAAAAGGGCATGGCACCTACTGCTGCACCTCGTCATCCCCGTCGCCAACGTCGGCCAGGCGCACTTGGCCGATTGCGACGGAGCACCGGTTGAAGGCCGGAAAATGCAGCGCCTTCGTCAGAAGGTCCGCCGGCTGCTCGGTGCTCGGTGGTACTGCAGAGCAATCTTCCCGCGCTTAACCATATGCTGCAGCCAGGCGTAGCGTAGCTCCATGTGCTTGAGTTTGCCCTTGAGCCCCAAGCCCTCTGCGACCGTAATTGCCGACTGGTTGTCCACGTGCAGCACAGTCGGCTTCCCGACGTCGAGCAGTTGGAACTTTGCAAGGAGGAAGCGAAGACGGCGCGCCTCCTTGCCGGCTTCCGTGGCCGCGACTTACTCCGACTCGGTCGACGAAAGTGTCGCGCACTTGATGCGCTGGCTCAGCCAGGAGACTGCGGCCCCACCGAAGACGAACACATAGCCGCCCGTGCTCGTCCGATTCTGCTTGTTGCCAGCATCGTCGGCGTCTGCATAGCTGACCAGACACAGCGACTCTGGTCCGCCGCCGAACTCCAGAGCGACGTCACGGGTGTGAGCGAGGTAGAGTAGGCAGCGATCGACCTCGCGCCAGTGGTTGTCGCTTCGCACTGTCAGGCCACTCCCCAGCTTGCTGCACGCGAAGGCAATGTCCGGCCTTGTCGTCGTCACCACGAGCTGCAGCGAGCCGACCTTCTGCCGATACTCCTCTTCTACGCGCGACTGGAACTCCTCGTCGTCGAACATCAGCTCTGCGTAGGCGTCGACGGAGACCGGTGTCTTCGGCACTCGCCCGGTCTGCTCCTCCTCGATGAAACGCCGACGCAGCTTGTCGACGTAGACTTATTGGTGAAGCCACAGCTTTCACGCAGGTCGGTCGCGCACGATTTCCAGCCCGAGATACTTCTCGACCGGGCTGATTTCGCGCAGCTCAAAGGCGGCCTCCAACAGCTCCTTCAGCATCGCAGTGCTGCTGCTCGCGACGAGCAGGTCGTCGACGTAGACGAGCACCCAGCACGCCACTCCATCGTCGCCGACCTTGGAGTAGAGCGCCTCATCGACCTGACTCTTCTTCCAGTCCGCACCAGTCAGCAAGTCGCCGAGCGCCTTGTACCCCAGCAGCGAACTCTGCTTCAGGCCGTACAAGCTCTTCAGCAGCTTGCAGACGCGGCCGGTTCCGTCGTTGTAGTAGTCGGGCTGGTACATGTAGAGGACGCGATCCAGCTTGCTCTGCAGAAACGCGTTCTTCATGTCAAGCTGCATCAGATGCAGGTCGAAGACTGCTACGATTCTGAGGAAGATCCGCAGTGTTACGTAGCTCCCCACCGGAGTGTAGGTCTTGTCGTAGGCTGCGCCGTAGACCTGCGTGAAGCCTTTCACGACCAGGCGGGCCTTCTCGCGGGCGACCGTGTCGTCGACGTGATACTTCGTCATGAGCACCCAGCGGTTCTTCATAATATTGACACCGCGCGGACGCTCGACCAGCTCCCACGTCCCGTTAGAGATGAGACTCCAGATCTCATCTCGCCAACGTCGGCCAGACGTAGGTGCCTTTGGACCTATAAGATGCCATCTCTGCCTCCTCAGCTGCTATCCAGTACGAGGCCCAAGGTCCCGAGACCGCCTCAGCGTGAGTGCGAAGGATCGGGATGTCAAGAGCGTCTGGATCCCCCTCAGGAGCAAGCAGCATGGCGCAGAGATGAGGAACAGCGACCGCAAGGAAACCAAGCTCGAACTGCCTGTCCTCTAGGACCTCCAGGGGAAAGACAGGAGCACCCCTAGAGGACGGAGAACGAGCAGGGCCACTCACTAGGTGAGCGGCGTAGTCAAGGCGGTGGGAAGACGCAAAGCCAGCGACAGTGGTAACAAGTGCTGAGACAGACGACAGGGGTGCAGTCGGGTGAGTGACCAACGCGGACAAAACACGGGAGACGACAGGGCGGGAGGCACGGAGATAGTCGAACAACGGGTCGTAAAGCACAGTGAGGGACGACTCAGGAGGTTGTGGAAGGACCGGAGGAGGTGGAACACGAGAGAACAAGGTGAAACGGGCCGTCTGCACGATAACGAGACCGACGGGGCTATGGAGACACAACACGACTGAGGGGAGAACGACGATTCCACTGGGACGAGGAAAGGGACTGGACGGGGGGAACAGGAGGGGACGGCAGGGGACCACGAACCAAGCGTGCAGGTGCTGGGTCGGGCAGGTTGCACAGACGCAGTCGCTGCTTCTCCGCCTCCTCTGGCATCTGCTGCGGCGGTACCTGCCTCTGCGGCGGTACCTGCTCCTGCGGCTGCTCCTGTGGCTCCGCCTCTGCCCTCTCCTGCTGCGGCTGCAGCTGCACCCGCTGCTGCGACCGGGACTCCTGCGCTACCCTCTCCTGCTGAGGTCGTGACTCATCTACTCTCTCATGCTGTGTCTGTAACTACAACTGCTGCTGCGGGCGGGACTCCTGCTCTATCGTCTCCTGGTGCGGCCGTGACTCCTCCTCTTCTCTATCCTGCTGCGGCTGCAACTGCACCTGCTGCTGCAAACGTGACAACTCCTCTGCTCTCTCCTGCTGCTGCTGTGACTCCTCCTCTACGCTCTCCTGCTGCTGCGACTGAGACTGCTGCTGCTGCTGCTGCTGCTGCTGCTACTGCTGCTGCTGCTGCTGTAGTGCCCTCTCAAACCGCTCACGCTCCTCCCTCTCCAACCGGAGGAGATGCTGCTCACGGGTCAGGAAACATACAGTGCGCGGTGTAGGCACCACAGTGCGAGGGCCTCCAGCTCCAGCACCCCCAAAACCAGCACCTCCACCACTGACATCCCCAGGGCCTCCAGTACCTCCCGCAGGAACACCCCCAGGCTCCGCAGCAACCGGCCGCAGAGAAGAACGAGGAGGGAACTGCGGGATGGACGGGAAGCTAGGGGGTGACGCGGGGCGAGGCCGCCGACTCGAGGCTGCCGTGTCCTCTACGGGAGTGAACTCCACGCCCACAACCCCTGCACCCCAAGAGCTGACACCACCAGCTCCTGCAGCCCCAGTACCCTCACCTGCCGCAACTGCACCTCCCGCACCCCCAGACACGACAGGGACTGGACGCTGCGGGGGGGACGACTGCGGAGTAACGTGCGACACACCTGACGGGGCAGGACGCGAAGGGGGGGGGGGGGGGGCTACCGGGGCGACTGGGGGGGGGCTCAAGGGTGAGGAACAGCGTGGGGGAAAAGACCTCAGTACCTCGGTGGGGGCGACTCCTGTAGTAACAGACAGACTCATCGAACGTGACGTCCTGAGAAGCGAAGAATTGTAGGTGACCGGGTCGTAGAACACCCAGCCAGATGCGTCCAAAGGGAAGCCAAGAAAGACGCAGGCACGAGTGCGCGGAGACAACTTGTTCGCGCCAAGGGCGCGAACGTGAGCCAGAGAACCCCAGACACGGAAGTCAGCTGCTACGCCCGGAGAACCTGTCCAAAGGGAGACCGGCGTCACCCGTGGCCGTGCGTCACTGGGCCACAGGTTCAGCTGGTGCGCGGCGTAGCGGACTGCGTGAGGCTACAAGAATTGAGCGGCACCGGCATGGCAGATGGAGGTCCGTGCAACCTCAATGACCAGGCCGATGCGTCGCTCGACTACCCCGTTCTGCTGCGGCGAGGCTGGTAGCGTGTAAGACTGGATGATCCCCCAACCCTGACAGAAAGTCTCCAGGCGAGTGGAAGAAACTCACCACCACAGTCCGAGTGTAGGCGAAGCCCACACAGGCCCTGGGCGCCACCCCACGCTAGTAGCCACGGCTCGAGGACGGCAGGCACGTCGGCCTTGCAAGGGGAGAACCGTGGTGTAGCGGGAGTAGTCGTCCACCACAATCAGGAAGTAGCGCTCCTGACGTGGGCCAAGGACCGCGGAGGGGCCCCAGACGTCCAAGTGCAGGGCAGGCCCTCAGATTCACTTTTAGGGACGTTGATGCATCAGGGTCCCTGTCAAAAAATGCCTGATTTTTCAGGGTTCCAAGAAAAAAAACCCTGAATTTTCAGGGTTCCTAAAAACAAAAGCCTGAAATTTCAATCGCATCATGCACTTGTATAAGAGAGTAGCCGTTAGGAATACGACAGCCGACGGATTCGAACCGGGGACCTTACTTTTCCATATCGATTTCACTAACCACTGAGACATTTAATTCTGGCAACTGGCAGTATCTTACTTCTGATGACGTTAACCATCGAAATGCTGGTTGACTGAATCTCTCGGGTGTTTTACGGGAAGGATTCGGAATGTGCAATCAGTGTACACTTCGATAAAAGTCTGAAACATCAGTGTTAGCTATGAAGTAAAGGCTGAAAAAATCAGTGTCACAAAAATCTCAACACTGAAAAATCAGGGGAGGTACACAAAACTAGGCTGAAAATCAGGAATTTCAGGGAAAAATTCCTGATATCGTAGGGCCTGGTGCAGGGTCTGGAAGGGAGCCATGGTGGGGGGGAACGAGGAGGAGTGAGGGGCAGCACGCTGCCGACCCTCGATGCAAGGAGTGCATGGCGGCGCAGGCGAGCGAGGAAGCTGGGCAAGCGACTCTGGGAGACCTGAGACCAGACGGTGATGTGCCATCCTACTGAGACGTAGGAACGACGGGTGACCTAGACGGTGGTGCCAGAGGACTGACGGGTGGGTGAGGGACCAACAGTCACACGACATAGCAGCTACCTGACCTGACCTGACCTGGCCTGACCTAGTGTGGTGGGACCCAGTGTGTAGTGAGTACAGACCAGAGCCCGACTCCGTGTGAAAAGTGGCCAGAGGGGCCCCAGTGGCATCGACTGTGCAGGAGGCAACAGGCTCGTCCACTGGGAACGTAGTGACTACACCTAGGTCGTGGAGGTGACTGGCACCCACCAGGTTCCTGGAGAACGAGGGGGTGTAGTAACCTGTGAGGAACCCAGAGGGAGCCGCTGGACACGAGAGAGTGGTGGTGCTGCGGGCAACTACAGGTCCCACAGAGGGGTCAGCCAAGGCGACAGTGACTGGAGTGCGCAGTGGTGTGAGGTCAGTACAGTCGCGAAAGAAACAGCTGGACGCTCCAGAGTCTAGGGTGAAGGAAAGCTGTGCAGTCTGTGAGGTCGCACCCGAGCCAGCTACAGAGGCTGGTGCTAGACTAGTGGTAGCTGCAGCTCCTACACAAAGACCCTCAGAGGCGCCTGGACTGGAAAAAACACACGCACCAAGACTGGAAACACAAGTCTCTACTCGTGCAGCCGGGAAAGGTCCTAGACCAGGTAGGTGAGACTCAACTGGTGCAGCAGTGCGCTGACGAAGTCGCGAGGGCCAGTGCGGTGTAATAGCGTGAGGACCAAAACGCTCACGGTGGAGGTCGTCGAGTTGACGGTAGCAGCTGGACGCATAGTGGTCAGGACTCCAGCAGGTAGTGCCAGCACCAGGGCCTGTCAGGGCGCGGTACCCGCAGGGGCCGAGGTCTCACCCACTGCTAGCTGAGCCACTGCTGGGGGCTCCACACTTTGGACCCGCAGGTCCCCACTGCCGGGAGTGCTGCTGCTGGCCCTGCTGCTGTAGAACTCTAGTACACGCCATGTGAGTAGCTAGAAACGGGGGGGGGATGCGCTGGCGGTAGCCTAAGCTGCTGCTGGTGCGCTGGGGGCAGCCTGTGCTGCTGCTGGTTCTGCTGGGGGCAGCCTAAGCTGCTGCTAGTTCTGCTAGGGGCAGCTTAAGCTGCTGCTGGTGCGCTGGGGGCAGCCTATGCTGCTGCTGATTCTGCTGGGGGCAGCCTAAGCTGCTGCTGGTTCTGCTGGGGCAGCCTAAGCTGATGCTAGACAGGTGGGGCAGCTGGACAGGCCGGGCTGCTGGACAGGTGGGGCTGCTGGACAGGTGGGGCTACTGGCGCATTTCTAGCAGCTGCTGGCACTGCTAGCACGGTTCTAGCGGCTGCTGGCGCTGCTAGCACGTTTCTGGCGGCTGCTGGCGCTGCTAGGACGGTTCTAGCAGGTCTGGGGCGGCGGGTTCAGGTATGGGGCGGCTGTTACCAGGTGGGGCGACGGATTTCAGGTGGTAAGGGGTCGTGTTTCAGGTCTGGGGCGGCGGGTTTCCAGGTGGGGCGGAGGTTTGCAGGTCTGGAGCGATTATTTCCAGGTGGGGCGACGGGTTTCAGGTCTGGGGGCGGTTAAGGCAGTGGGCTTCAGTTCCTGGGGCGGCGGATTTTTGGTGTGGCGGCGGTTTTCTGCTCGTGGGGCGTCTGATCGCGGGTGAGGCGACGGCTAACAGATTGGGCGGCGGGTAAGGCAGCGGGTGGGGCCGCGTCTAACGGGTGGGGCGGCGGTTACGACGGTGGGGAACGGGTGGGGCGACGGGTCGCTCGTGCGCGCGGCTGCTGCTGTGCGTGCGTGCGACTAACGACGGGGCCGCGGGGCCCGCTAACGAAGGGGCCTCGGGGCCCACGAACGAAAGGCCGCGGGGCCCGCTAACGAAAGGCCGCGGGGCCCGCTAACGAAAGGCCGCGGGGCCCGTTAACTAACAGCCGCGACGGGTGACGGGTGACGGGAAAAAATAAGAAAAACCGGTAGCGATCGACGGGCGGAAATGGGCGACGGGCGACGGGTGACAGGGGGGGGGGGGGGGGTTGGGGGGGGGGGGTCTACTGGCGACGAGGCTTAAGGTAAGCGCGCTACGGGCGGTCTAGGACGGGGCGCGACTAGGTGGGCCCATAACTTAGTCGAGTGAGTTTTCCTAAGGGGAAAATCTCGCTAGGGTTAACCTAGCTCTATACCATGTCACAATGTAAAAGTTAAATATGAAATGAAACATACAGCAAGAAATATCCGGTAAATTCGAACCTAACCCTAGGTCAAGAATGTACACCTAGACTAACTAATATAAGATATAACAAATATAGATTGACAAGACGCACTTGGCCGATTGCGACGGAGCACCGGATGAAGGCCGGAAAATGCAGCGCCTTCGTCAGAAAGTCTGCCGGCTGCTCGGTGGTCGGGATGTACTGCAGAGCAATCTTCCCGCGCTTAACCATATGCTGCACCCAGGCGTAGCATCGCTCCATGTGCTTGAGGTTGGCCTTGAGCCCCAAGCCCTCTGCGACCGTAATTGCCGACTGGTTGTCCACGTGCAGCACTGTCGGATTCCCTGCGTCGAGCAGTTGGAACTCTGCAAGGAGGAAGCAAAGACGGCGAGCCTCCTTGCCGGCTTCCGTGGCCGCGACGTACCCAGACTCGGTCGACGAAAGCGTCGCGCACTTGATGCGCTGGCTCGACCAGGAGACTGCGGCCCCACCGAAGACGAACACGTAGCCGCTCGTGCTCGTCCGATTCTGCTTGTCGCCAGCATCGTCGGCGTTTGCATAGCTGACCAGACACATCGACTCTGGTCCGCCGCCGAACTCCAGAGCGGCGTCACGGGTGTGAGCGAGGTAGAGTAGGCAGCGATCGACCTCGCGCCAGTGGTTGTCGCTTCGCACTGTGAGGACGCTCCCCAGCTTGCTGCACGCGAAGGCAATGTCCGGCCTTGTCGTCGTCGCCGCGAGCTGCAGCGAGCCGACCTTCTGCCGATACTCTCTTCTTCGCGCAACTGGAACTCCTCGTCGTCGAACATCAGCTCTGCGTAGGCGTCGACGGAGACCGGTGTCTTCGGCACTCGCCCGGTCTGCTCCTTGTCGATGAAACGCCGACGCAGCTTATCGACGTAGACTTGCTGGTGAAGCCACAGCTTCCGCGCAGGTCGGTCGCGCATGATTTCCAGCCCGAGATACTTCTCGACCGGGCTGATTTCGCGCAGCTCAAAGGCGGCCTCCAACAGCTCCTTCAGCTCCTTCAGCATCGCAGTGCTGCTGCTCGCGGCGAGCAGGTCGTCGACGTAGATGAGAACCCAGCATGCCACTCCGTCATCGCCGACCTTGAAGTAGAGCTCCTCATCGACCTGACTCTTCTTCCAGTCCGCGCCAGTCAGCAAGTCGTCGAGCGCCTTGTACCACAGCAGCGGACTCTGCTTCAGGCCGTACAAGCTCTTCACCAGCTTGCAGACGCGGCCGGTTCCGTCGTTGTAGTAGTTGGGCTGGTACATGTAGAGGACGCGATCCATCTTGCTCTGCAGAAACGCGTT
The DNA here is from genome assembly GCA_947471745.1 of Closterium sp. Naga37s-1. Classification (NCBI taxonomy): domain Eukaryota; kingdom Viridiplantae; phylum Streptophyta; class Zygnematophyceae; order Desmidiales; family Closteriaceae; genus Closterium; species Closterium sp. Naga37s-1. The sequence continues at coordinate 247,186 of CANJKZ010000539.1, forward strand.
CTTCATGTCAAGCTGCATCAGATGCAGGTCGAGGACCGCTACGATGCTGAGGAAGATCCGCAGTGTTACGTAGCTCCCCAACGGAGTGTAGGTCTCGTCGTAGTCTGCGCCGTAGACCTGCGTGAAGCCTTTCACGACCGGGCGGGCCTTCTCGCGGGCGACCGTGTCGTCGACGTGGTACTTCATCATGAGCACCCAGCGGTTCTTCATAATGTTGACACCGCGCGGACGCTCGACCAGCTCCCACGTACTGTTAGAGATGAGACTCCGGATCTCTTCGTCCATAGCGGCCTTCACCGCCTTGCCCTTCCAGCTCGCCAACACCTTTTTCACCGTCATGTTGGGGGTGTCCCAGCGATGCTATGGTTCGGCGTGCATGTCGGGGTCGAGCTCGGGACGAACGACGTTGTCCTCTGCGTCGTTGAGCAGAGTACTGTAGGCCGTCAGCGGCAGACAAGCGTGGTAGCTTCTCAGCGGATTGCCGATGTTGGGGCGGGCAGACCGTCGCGGTTTCTCCTCTTCGACCGGGACCTCCACCACGTCGCTGTCGTCAGACTGCTCCCCTGTTGACAGCTCCCCTTCATCGCCGCCGATCGCACCGACGACTTCCACAACGTCGCTCGACGAGTCGTCGTCGAACTGCTCCCCTGTCGGCAGCTCCTCTACCGACGGCTCCCCTGAGGTATGCGCCTCTGCCGACGGCTTCTCTGCGGTCTTCTTCGACGTTGACGACTCCCCTGTCGTCTGCAGCTTCCCGTCGCTGACCTTCTCGGCGTCACGTTGGCCACCGGCGATGCAACCGGTCAGCGCCGTAGGCGACGCACCAAGGCTCCCCTCATCGCCAGCGGCCGATGAGGATCCCTGAACAGGGGGAGGGGGGGAGGGGGTGACGTCGGCTGCGTCGTCCTCATCAAGCTCGTCGTCCACGTCGAGCAGGGGAGGGTGCACCGAGGAGGGATCGGTCGGCAGGGTAGAGGGCGTCCTCGTCGACGCTGGCCCGTACTCCACCTTCCACATCTCCATCGACAGGGTCTCGTAGAAGATTGCTTCGACCGTCATGACGACCTTACTGTCCGTCAAGTTGAGCACCTCCCAGCCCTTGCTCTCTGCCGACACTCCGAGGTGAAGACCCGAACGGGCCTTCGGCGCCAACTTCCCGCCGCGCCGCTGCTCGGGGACCATGAACTCCACCATGCAGCCCCACACGCGCGCAAGCGTCAAGTCCGGCTTCTTCTCGAACAGCAGCTCGTGCGTCGTCGTCCCCGAAGGCAGAGAAGCCCGTTCGAGGCAATTTCGCACCCAGACAGCCTGTCGCAGAGCAAGGTGCCACCAGTGGTGCTTCACGCCCATGTGCAGAAGCATCGTCCGCACGGCCTCGAAGACCGTGCGCATCTCCCGCTCCGCCGTGCCGTTCTGCTGTGGAGTGTAGGGGCACGTCAGGTTGTGGAGAAGGCACGACCGAGGAACTCCCCTCCGCAGTCAGAACGCATCATCTTCACCGTCTTCGAAGTCTGCCTCTCCACCACCTTCAGCCTCTTTTCGAAGACGACCAGCACGTCGATCTTCTTTGCGTCCGGCCTCACCCACACGTAGCGAGTCTTCCTGTCCTTCAGCAGAAGAAAGTAGAGACTGCCATCGTTGGCGGCCACTCGAAACGGCCCGCAGAGGTCGATGTGCACCACGTCGAGCGCATTCTCCGCGTCCGATCCTTGGTCGGGGAAGGTGTGCCGCGCAATCTTGCCGCCGACGCAGGAGGCACACGACATATCATCTGCGGTTGACTTCTTGATGTCGAGACCGGCGGCAACCTCATGCTTCGCCGAGCTCTTGATCGTGTCGACGCCGACGTGCGCGAGCCTTGCGTGCCACATGTCGGGGGTCGACTTCGTCGCGGACGCGATCGTCCGCAGAGCCACAACCTCCGTCGAAGTCGTCTTCGAATTCGTCGAGCAGGGGCACAGGTCGGTGCAGAGAACTCTGCCGGAGTAGCGTGCTCGACCAAGGAAATCGCTGGCAGAAGACACCAGCATCATCTTTCCGCCGTCGTCCTGTAGCTTCACGCCGTTCTCCTTGAGCAGGCCTGTAGATAGCAGGTTCGCCTGCACACCCGAAACGTAGAGCACGTCGGGGACGAAGACCTGTTTCCTGGCCTCCCCTTGCAGAGCGACGGTGCCTCTGCCCTGGACGCTCTGAAGTGGCCCGTTGAAGCCGCGGATGTGGCGCACGTCTCCGCTCGGCTGCATGTCGACGAAGGCCTCCTTCGTCCCCATCAAATGGTGGGAGCAGCCGCTGTCGAGCAGCACGACTGTCGGATTGGCTTGCACAGCAGCAGCGACCGCCTTGAAGTCTTCGCCCGCTTCCAGCGCCAGCGAGATCGTCGGCTCCACCACGCCGACCATCGAGCACGAAGCCTCCTCGCCACGAGCATTGCCGCCAGTGGAGTCGGCATCCTTCATCGAAGACGTCTTCGACGCCTGCTGCTCCTTGCGTGGCTGGTTGTCTCGACGATGACGGCCACCATCTGACTTTCTGCGGTTGGCATCCCGGTCGTCGCCAGACTCGTCTCGGTCGGGGCTATCGTACGAGAGGTGGTCGGGAACATCGCAGATGTAGCAGCGACGCCCTTCTCGACGTGAGCCACCGCCATCGTGATCTCCTCCCTTCGCCGACTTTCCGCGGTCGGCGCCCTCCTCCGACTTCGCGTTCGACGACTTCCAGCCACCGCCTCCTCCAGACTGCCCACGCTGCCCCTGTTGGCGTCCCTGCTTCGCCGGGGCAACGTAGTTGGCCAGCGGAAGCAGTTCTGCGGGTCGCTCAGACTCCTGCCTGAACTCGTCCTGGATGATGTGGCTTGAAAGCGAGTCCTCGTTCAGAGTCTCGCGCGTGCCGGGAATTGTCAGCATCCGGCGCATTAGATTGTAGCCCGAGGGGAGTCCACTGATGACATGGGTGACATACGACGCCACCGAGTAGTCGACGCCGGCCATCCGCAGATCGGCCAAAACCCGCCGCGCTCGATTGCAGTACTCGGTCGCCGATTCCTTCTCCCCCATGCCAATGTTGGTCAATTTCTTCTCCAGTTGGCTGATGTGGAGGTCGTCGGTCGCTTTGTAGGTGCACATAATGTATTCCCACGCTTGGTAGCCAACATATACTCGAAGTCTGCACGGCTTCAAAGCGACTTGCACTAGCGGCGAACAACACCTCGAAATGACCATGAAGGTCAGAAGATGAGCAGCGCGAAATTCTGCCCAGAGCTCGACGTCCTCTTCGTCCAGCGCCAACACGTCACCGTCGACAAACTTCTTTAATCCGGCGATCCACAGCTGAGGTTCAATGGATTCTATCCATGTGATCAAGTCGTGTCGACCTTCGAGCAGCTTCGGCACATCGATCTTGTCCGGCGAAAATTTAAAATAGACGTACCCCGGCACGATGCCTCCGTCTCGACCGGTGGACACATGAGTCGCCGGAGTTGGCCTGACTCCACTCTGCTGGGGAGAACAACGTCTACCGTCAACTTTCGAGCTTCCCGCTGCCGCCGAACACTGAACTCGCATCTGCACTCCGCCGACGCCAACATCGGCGGCCCGAATCACTCCGCGCGTATCCCTCGTGCCTCCTTCACTGCCGACTTGGTCACCGTCGTCGTCGCGCTCGTCGACGCCACCTTCGTTGCGTGCCGATCGGGGAGAGGCGGACGCATTGTCTGCTCCAGTACGGGTCGTTGGATGATCGCGCGCCCATTGCGCACGAGTTCCAAGGAGCAGAACCTCCACGTCCGCTCCGCCGTACTCGCCAGCTGCGTGGCCTGCCCGAACATCATATAACCGCGCCTGCAGGGTATCCTCTACGCCTGCTGCGACCTCCTGGTCGACCATGGCGGTCTAGACGGCTGCCGGCCTACAACGACTTAGGTAAGGTGCAAACATCGGCTCCTATCTGAAGGTAAGTTGCGGAATCGTTCCACGCTCACCGCACCATGCGGAGAGTCACTACACAATGGGAGTGGACTACGGAGGAGGGCACGGGGTTGTGCGACTGATCGGAGCGTTGCACTAGCGTTCTTACTTCTTGCTTGTGTTCACAGAGAAGTTTGGCAAGATTTTCACTAAGGCATGCAGAACGATATGACTAGAATGGCATGCAACACCTAGCAAGGGCGAAATCTGCCAGCGCAGCAGAAGAGCGGCCTGCCAACGCTGCAGCAGAGTAGTCTGCCAGCGTCGCACTGCGCGCGGTCTACCAGCACTGCAGTCGCAGGTGACTATCTGCAGTCGCATGTAACTATCTGCAGTCGCAGGTTGCCTATCTGCGCAGATGTGCGCACCTACCAAGTAGGTGCAGGTTGACGGTTTCACCGTCAGGCACATTGCGCAGGTGCCAGGTAGAAAACATGTCGTCGGTTTTGCCAGGTGCGCACCGTCGACCACGTGCTGCCGTTCGGTAGGTCGAACTTCGCCAAAACCTCCTGGGCGAAGTTTCACACACCTCCGCAGAGTTTCGCACACCTTTGCGAGTTCGGTCGAACATCTCGACCCCAAATCCGGTCTTTCAGCGTTCGCCGAGCAGAGCTCGTCGACCACGTCGACCAGAGCTCGAACGGAGCTCTTCGACCAGAGCTCGAACGGAGCTCTTCGACGCAAGCTCAAACGGAGCTTCGTCGACCAGTGCTCCTCGACGGACCTCGTCGACCATCGCTTCTCGACGGGCCTCCTCGACCGCTGTCTTCGACCAGCGCTGACCGTCGACGATGTCGACCAGATTCCGTCGAGCAGAGCTTGCTCGACCGCTATCTCCGTCAAACCGTAGAATCCCACTTCGGCGACCAATGCATCGAAGACTTCTCGTCGACGGCGAGATCGGCTGCGCCCAAGCGAGGGCGGGGCCTTTCTCTTCGACAATCAGCGTTAGCATAGCCCTGCAGGTGGAAGGCATATTTTATGTTTGCCGTGTAGGTTAGGCCGACGTCAGGTGTAGAGATGAAGTACTTCTCATGAACTGAATATATAAGTCATAAAGGCATACAGAGGGGGTATAACCAACATCCTATACACTCTATAGTAAAACCCAACATAGCATACAATGCACACATGCGAGCATATATATGTGTACGTTGATAGTATTGTAGTGCTTGCAGTAGGCCAGCCATGTTCTCCCCTTCAAGTCACTAAAAGTACTGAACGATAAGTCTCGGAGTAGGACAAGTCCATGCACGAGTCTCGGCGTACTTGTCGGCGAAGACATGGATGCTTTCGGCAGACCGGGAGATGTCGAGTCAGCGGATTTGGGTGACAGAGTGAGAAATGGTGACGTCGAGCTTCTTTTTTATGCTATGCCTGAAACGATTCCGGAGCTCGGTGCTTGTTTCGGTGTAGAAGAGGTCGTGGACGTAGGGTTTGAGAAGAATGTAATCACTGCGGTGCTCGAGACAGTACATGCCCTGGTCATAGGTAAGCTGCTGGAAGCCGAGTGAGATGAAGACGGCGTGAAAGTATTGCTGCCGCATGCGCAATGATTGCTTGATGCCGTAGAGGGATTTTTTTAAAGATTATATATGTTCGAGAATACACAGTCCGTGCTTACCCATTCCTGCTTATTTCTATTTTCTATAATCATTTTGTGCGTGTTTTCCTAGATTCGCCCCTTTCTTATATTTATAACAGCTATAGCGCCGAAGTAAGTTGCTTGCACCGAATTCGGCCGAATTTCTTCTACCGAATTCGGGAAGGTTCCGTTCCTGACGGTTCCCGATGCATGGAACATTCCCGTAATATCCTGGTTTCCTGCCTTGTATTGTGCCTATATATAGCTACGTAGTTGTACCTAGGATTCATAATCATTTTACTGAACCCGATCCTCGATCCTCACACTTGGTAATCCAAGCCCGTTTTTACTCGGAATTCTTCACTCTCTAAAAAGCAGCCTTTAATAACCCGCAGGGGCGACGACGATCACGCCAATTCGGGTACATTAAAATCCAGTTCCGCGTTGATATTCCCCCCCCCCCCCCCCCCCCCACGAGAGTAGTTAAAAGAACATGGATGGAGGGAAGCGGCGACAACTTTCTACAGGAGGTCGCGGCTCTTCGTGCCGAACAGGAGCAGACGCCCGTGACTCTTCAATGACTCGAGGCTCAGCTCGCGAACCAGTCAGCAGCTGACATAGCAGCAGCGAACACAGCAGCGATAGCGGCAGTGACATCGACACGTACCTGCGACAGCAACACTAGCTACAGTAAACCTCAAAGAAGCGAAGCCGAGGCTACCGGAGGCGTTCAATCATAGCGCGAAAGGGAGCGGCATTTGTCGATTCATGGCTGTACTCGAAATATACTTCGAAGCCGTTGGATGCATGACCCCGACCCACGATGCGACTCGAATTCGGCTTGCAGCTACACTGTTACGAGGCCCGGCGCTGGAATGGATTTACAACAACGAAATATTCCAAGGCGAAGGGACGTGGGCGCAGTTCCGGACAGCCCTAATCGAACGTTTCGAACATGGCGCGACAACAAATTCATGGGCATAAGCAGTTCGGGGGTGTGGTGCAGTACACGGAGTAGATGGAAGTGTTCTTCAACCGCATCACCGACCTGACCGAAGGCGAAACAATTCAAGCCTACACTACCAGAAAAAAAAAACTAAACTGCCGATAGGTTATCGCGTTGAATTACAACAGCTACATGGACATTGTCTATGCAGCGGGGCGGTTCGGCGCGTTGAATAGCGGTCAACATAGAACACGATGCAACCAACCAAACAAGAATTTCGGCACGGAGTGATCGGAACCCCCACGACTCGATGGAGATCGATGCGAAGCAGCGGCCGGCGAAAACCGATGGACATCGATGCGGATTTTGCGGCGGGAAGATAAAAAAAATTCACATGCGGAGTTTCAGGGCAAGAATAGTGCGGCACCCCCGAAGTAAAAAAACGACTCGTGCTAGTAGCCGCGAATCGAGCTGGCGACGAGGAAAAGAGCTGGAAATTGCAAAAGTGTGAAAACATGGCGACTTCGGAGAGGGCGAAAAAAAAGGAGAAAATGGTGCGAGTATAAATCGTCACGACCGGCATGCACTAGGGGAAATCGTCGAGACAAAAGGAGAATCAGCAAAAAAAGACTCTGCATCGACCGGGAAACTGTAGTCAAACACCCCTGAAAGTAAGATTTTGTAAAAGTTATCATAGATAGGTACTTTAACCAAGAATATTACTTCTCGTCGTTAAAGACTTTGAAATTTTGAAGGGAGTGTTAGAGGTTAAGAGAAGGCCTTCAGAAATAGCACCGGTACCAGAAAAGTTGGGGACTCAACTCCGGAGCGTTAAAAAGGGTCGAGAGTTCCGAAGAGTTAAGATTCTCTCCCAGCAACACGGTGTTAAGGCTCCCCGTTCCCCACAGGTGAAGCCTACACAGTTGCAAAGGCTTAGGGGAAGGATCTAGGCCCAGGAGAGGCTGAATCGGCCTCGGAAAAATCCTCCTACTCACCCTCAGGTGAAGCTTGAAGTAGAATCTGCAGCTTATTTGATGTAGGACATAGGAATAGTGATTATTTTGGTATACCCTATGATCCTATCAATGAGACTATCTTTGGTTACTCAAAGCGACAGCAACCACTACTCCTCGAGGTGCCCTGCAAAGGACGACGCCTCCATGCGATGGTGGATAACGGTGCATCTCTCTCGGTCTGCGACCGCGGGACGCTGGAGAAAATTGGGGACTCCTCGGAGGAGACCCAGATCACGGCAACGATGGTGGACAGCAGCAAACCCCGGCGAGTCAACTCTTGCAGATAGGGGCGCTGAGGTGGAAGCCAACGCTACCGGTCACAAATATCAAGGGCCTAGTTTTCATCAAGTCACCACACACTCTGAGCACGAGCAAATGGCCATAAGGCCAGTTCACATGCAGAGATATATAAAAGAGAACAAGCAGGATAGTGTCAGATTTATATGACTTAGTCTGTGTAGGCTATAGTGGGGTAGACACTAAGGGGTACAAGTTTCTAGGGTTTCATATTTGTACTCACACTTTCCTAGTTCATCTCATTCCTCATTTCTTCACATGGTATAGAGCTGGTTCCCTCGTGGGACGGTTTCTTCCTTGGGCCCACCATTCGATTTTTTTTTTCCTGCCCTAAACGCGCTTCGCGTCCTGCCCCAAAACTTCGCGACCCCCCCGCCCCTTAGCGGTCCCCGTCGCGACTCCTTAGCGGCCCCTCGCGGCCCCTCCTAAGGCCCTTCGCGGCCCCCTCACGGCCCGTCGCGGCCCCTTTGCGGCCTTCGCGGCCCCTTACACGGCCCTTCGCGGCCCCTTCGCGGCCTTCGCGGCCCCCTTCACGGCCCTTTGCGGCCCCCCTCTAGGCCCTTAGCGGCCCCTTTGCGGCCCTCCGCGGCCCCCTCTCGGCCCTTCGCGGCCTCTTCACGGCACTTCGCGGCCCTCCGCGGCCCCCCCTTCACGGCCCCTCCACGGCTCATCGCGGCCCCTCCGCGGATCTTCGCGACCCGCCGCAGCCGCCCAGCCGCCCTGTCGCCGCCGCCCCAGCAGCAACTGCAGTCGCGCGTGCTGCCGCTGCCGCTTCCGCTGCTGCCGTGATCGCTGCCGCCGCTGCTACCGTGGCGGCCGCCGCCGCTGCTGTCGTCACAGCCGCCGCGGCTACTGCTGAGACAGCCGCCGCCGCCGCCGCCGCTGCTACCGTGACCGCTGTCCCAGCCGTCCCGGCCCTGCACTGCAGCCGAGTCGCGGCCCTGCCCTGCCGCCCTGTTGCGGCCCTGCTCCTACCTACGCACCTCGGCCCTGCCCCACCACTTGCGGGTTCTTACCCACCCGCCCCCGGTAAGCGCATAGCCGAGCCGCGCCCCTCCTGCTAGCCTGCTTCTGCTAGCCTGCTTCTGCTGCTGCTGCTGCTAGCCTGCTGCTGCTGCTGTCATGACCACTCCCAACGTTCTTTCCTTTGATGCTGAGGGTCGAGCGGTAGACTTTGAAGTCTGGATCGATGATCTGCAGCTGTTCCTGCAGTGCGATAGCAAAGACGGCCTCTCACTGTTCAATCTCACGTCTGGTGCCTCCCCTGCCCCTGCTGCTGATGCTACTAGCACTGTTCGCTCTGTCTGGACCACACGCGATGCTGCTGCTCGCCTTGCTGTGCGTAGTCACCTGCCGTCCTCTGAGCGCGCGCACTTTAGTCAGTTCAAGTGTGCTAGCACCCTGTACACTGCTGTTGTTGCGCGCTACTCCTCCCCTGCCACTGCTGCCCTTAGCCGCCTCATGCTGCCGTACCTGTTCCCTGACCTAGCCGCTTTTGCCACAGTCGCTGACCTCATTACGCACCTCCGCACTAGTGACACCCGCTACCGCGCTGCGCTTCCTGCCGAGTTCTGCGCCAAGAACCCCCCCCCCTATGTACATCACTCTCTACTACCTCGTTACCCGGCTCCCTGACTCCCTTTGCTCGGTCAGGGACCACTTCCTCTCGCTTTGCCCCACCACGCTCACTGTTGACCTCCTCGAGGAGCGCCTCCTTGCAGCTGAAAAGAGTATAGTCACTGTAGGAGCCTCTCGTGGTGACCCCCGTGCCCCTTTCTTTGAGGGGTGCTCCCCCTCTCCCCTCTTGCCCTCTGTTGCCTCTGCTGCTGCTATCGACCTCGTTGGCACGGAGTCGGTCGGCGCTGCGTCTGCCCCTAGTGGCAAGCGCCGCAACGGCAAGGGCAAGTGGGGCAAAGGGGGTGGAGGGGGCGGTGGGGGCGGCGGCAGTGGCGGTGGAGGAGGAGGAGGGGGTGGCGGTGGAGGTGGGAGTGGTGGCGGGACTGGGGGCGTAGGTGGCGGCGGAGGCAGCGGGAGTGGGGGTGGAGGTAGCGGTGGCGGCGGAGGAGGTGGGAGTGGCGGGGGTGGTGGTGGGCAGCGGGGAGGCCCTGGCGGTGGCCAGCGCCAGCAGCAGCAGCGCTCCGGTGAGACCCCGTCGCCTCAACAGCTTCGTGAGTGGTACGCTGGGCGTGGGAGGTCTGGGGGTGCTGGTCCCTGCACCTACGTTCTTCGCACCGGCGATCGCCGTGGAGAGCCGTGCGGAGGCCCGCACACCACACCACGCTGCTTCGGTCGCCTGACTGACGCCTGGCGCGCTCAGTTCCCTGGCTCCTCGGAGATCCCTCGCTGGGATATTCTGCTTAAGTCGGGGATTGCTATCTTTGATCTTGACTATGATGCTATCCTTGCTGCTATGTATGCTGTGTCTATTAGTGATGAGGGTGACTGTTACCTGTGTGTTCCGCCCGACCCGGGCATTGAGTCTGCTGCTCCAGGTACTAGTGAGTCTGCTGCCCCAGGTGCTGGTGAGGCTGCTGCTCTAGGTGCTAGTGAGTCTGCTGCTCCAGGTGCTGGTGAGGCTGCTCTCTCAGGTACCGCGTCGGCACAGGTCTTACACACTTTCACCCTTGACTCGGGTGCCTCCCGCTCCTTCTTTCGCGACTGCACCACCCTCTCGCCGCTCAGTCGGCCGGTGGCAGTCTCCTTGGCTGACCCCTCCGGAGGACCAGTTGTGGCCAGTTCCTCCACTGTCCTCCCGTGTCCTGCTGTTCCGTCCGGCTCGCTGTCTGGTCCGTACCTCCCCTCGTTCTCTACGAACTTGGTGGCGGGTGCTGATCTACAGGATTGGGGTGTTCACCAGTTCACCCCTGCCCACCAGCGTCTGACGCACTGCACGTGTGCTCGGACGGGTCGTCTCCTGGCCACGTTCACCCGTAGGCCGGGGTCCAGTCTGTACACCCTTACCACTGAGTCTCCTCCTCGTCAGGTAGCTGCGTCGGGTCAGGTGTTTGCTGCAGCGTCCCGGTCTGGCCCTGAGTCTGCCCCCTGCTCGTGTCGCCTCCTGGCCCACAAGACTCTTCTTTGGCACCACCGCCTTGGTCACCCCTCCCGTGTCCTGGTCTCGGGTCTTCCTGAGTCCCTCCCTTCCCTTCCTCCTGCCCCTACCTGCATTCCCTGCGTCGAGGGTCGGCAGCGCGCCGCTCCTCACTCCTCCGAGTTTCCCCCGACAGAGGCCCCACTGCAGACTCTTCACATGGACGTGTGGGGCCCAGCCCGCGTCCGTGGACAGGGTCACGAGCGTTACTTCCTGCTGGTCGTTGACGACTACTCGCGTTACACCATAGTCTTCCCCTTGCGCCGCAAGGGTGAGGTCACTGAGGTGTTGATCGACTGGATCCACGCTGCTCGTCTCCAGCTCAGGGAGAGCTTTGGCTCGGACTTTCCTGTTTTGCGTCTGCACTCAGAGAGAGGTGGAGAGTTTTCCTCCGACCTTCTGCAGGCCTACTATCGGGCGGAGGGCATCCGCCAGACGTTCACGCTTCCGGCCTCTCCACAGCAAAATGGGATTGCTGAGCGCCGCATTAGCATGATCATGGACTTCGCCCGTACGTCCATGATCCATGCGGCTGCTCCCCATTTTCTGTGGCCGTTCGCGGTTTAGTACGTGGCGCATCAGATCAACCTCCAGCCCCGGGTCTCCATGCCGGAGACCTCCCCCACTCTGCGGTGGACGGGGAAGGTTGGCGATGCGTCTGCGTTCCGTGTCTGGGGATCTCGAGCTTTCATCCGCGACTTGTCTGCGGACAAGCTGTCCTCCCGTGCCGTTCCCTGCGTCTTCCTTGGCTTCCCCCCTGACGCGCCTGGCTGGCGGTTTTACCACCCCACCTCGCGCCGTGTTCTGTCCTCTCAGGACGTCACGTTTGACGAGTCGGTTCCCTACTACCGTCTCTTCCCCTACCGCACTGCCCCCCTCCCCCCCCCGCCGCTCTTCCTTGCGCCAGGTCCTCCCCAGGTTGACCCCCTCCCCCCTCAGGGTCCTGCCCCCTCAGGTGTGTCCCAGGTAGACGCAGTCGAGCCTGTCGAGGTAGCTGTTGACTCTGGTGCTGCTCGGGGTGCTGAGCCTGCGGGTGCTGGGTCTGGGGGTGCTGAGCGTGCGGGTGCGGAGCCTGGGGGTGCTGAGCCTGGGGTTGCTGAGTCTGGGGGTGCTGAGCCTGGGGGTGCTGAGCCTGGGGTTGCTGAGTCTGGGGGTGCTGAGACTGGAGGTCCACCGAGTGCCCCGTTGCGACGGGAGCCTCTCTCTCCACGGCAGCTTCGTGAGTGGTACGCTCGGCGCTGTAGCCGTGCTGCTGGAGCTGGGGGACCTACTACTGGAGGTGCTGCTGGAGCTGGGGGACCTACTACTGGAGGTGCTGCTGGTGCTGGAGCTACTGGAGGTGCTGCTAGTGCTGGTGCTACTGGAGGTGCTGCTGGTGCTGGTACTGCTGGAGGTGCTACTGGTGCTGGAGTTACTGGAGGTGCTGCTGGTGCTGGAGTTACTGGAGGTGCTGCTGGTGCTGGAGCTACTGGAGGTGCTGCTGGTGCTGGAGCTGCTGGAGGTGCTGCTGGTGCTGGAGCTGCTGGGGCTGCTGGCCCTGGAGGTGCTCGTACTGGAGGTACTGGAGCTGCTGCGGGAGTTGGAGCTGGAGGTGCTGGAGCTGCTGGAGCTGCTGGTGTTGCTGAGGGAGTTGTCGCTGGAGACCCTGGAGCTGAGGGTACTGGTGTTGTCCTTGCTGTTTCTGGAGGCACTGCGCGGCCGCGGCCGTACTTCGTTCCGCTCCTTCAGCAGGTTCTTTGTCTCCCGCCTGCTACTGGTCCTCCTCCCTCTTTAGCCTGTCCTCTGCCTGTCCAGTCGCAGTCACAGCTACAGCCTGCCTCGCCACTCCCTGGTCCTTCTCCCTACACTGGTCCGACAAGAGGTCTTACGGAGCGTCGTGAGCCTGAGTCTCGTCCTGCGTCACCTGAGTCTCGTCCTACGTCGCCTGAGTCTCGTCGTGCGTCGCCTGTTCGTGCTGCTCGCACTGGTCGTCGTGTTCCGCGTCAGCGTCCCCCTGCTGTCCCAGGCACACACCAGATGGCGCTTCGTCCTTAGCACGGACGTTCTTGAGGACAGACAGGAGGAGTTTGAGTGCTTTGCCGCTGCTTTACCTCATCTCGTGTCCATGCTGATTGCCCCTGAGGGAGACCCAGATGCACCAGACATCCCGACCCCGCGCTCTTACGCAGAGGCGATAGAGGGTCCCTACTCCTCTCAGTGGCAGACAGCCATGGACGCAGAGATGGCTTCCTGGAAGTCCACAGGCACCTACGTCGACGAGGTTCCCCCGCCTGGGGCGAACATCGTCAGTGGCATGTGGATTTTCAGGGTGAAGCGGCCGCCGGGTTCTCCGCCTGTCTTCAAGGCGCGTTACGTTGCACGAGGCTTCAGTCAGCGAGAGGGAGTTGACTTCTTCCAGACCTTCTCCCCGACCCCGAAGATGACCACTCTTCGGGTTCTGCTGCACGTCGCCGCTCAGCGTGACTACGAGCTCCACTCTCTTGACTTCTCCACAGCTTTCCTACAGGGCAGCCTGCACGAGGAGATCTGGCTGCGCCGCCCACCTGGCTTCACTGGGTCGTTTCCTGCTGGTACCCAGTGGAGCCTCCGGCGGCCAGTCTACGGTCTCCGCCAGGCACCCCGTGAGTGGCACGACACACTGAGGACGACTCTTGCTGCTCTTGGGTTTGCTCCTTCTACTGCTGACCCGTCGCTGTTTCTACGCACCGACACCACTCTGCCGCCGTTCTACGTTCTCGTGTACGTAGACGACCTGGTCTTTGCTACTGCTGACACTGAGGCACTCGCCCACGTGAAGTCGGAGCTGCAGAAGAGACACACGTGCACAGACCTGGGTGAGCTGACAAGCTATCTTGGCTTGCGGATCACCCGGGACAGAGCACAGCGCACCATTACCTTGACTCAGTCACACATGGTGCAGCAGGTCCTTCAGCGCTTCCGCTTCATGTACTCCTCGCCACAGCCCACTCCTCTGCCTACACGCCACTCGCTCTCAGCTCTGCCTTCGGATGAGTCCGTAGAGCCGAGTGGCCCGTATCCAGAGCTTGTGGGCTGCCTCATGTACCTGATGACCTGCACTCGACCTGACCTTGCATACCCTCTTAGCATCCTAGCACGCTATGTCGCTCCTGGTCGTCACCGGAAGGAGCACATGGATGCTGCTAAGAGGGTGTTGCGCTACTTGTGCAGTACGTCGGGCATGGGGCTCGTGCTTGGAGGGCGACGTTCAGTTGTTCTCACTGGTCACGCAGACGCTTCTTGGGCTGACGACCTGGGTACTCAGCGGTCGTCACAGGGTTACACCTTCAGCCTTGGTTCCGGCTCTGTTTCGTGGCGGTCTACCCGCTCGTCCTCTGTTCTCGGCTCCAGCTGTGAGGCCGAGATCTACGCAGGGGCCTTGGCTGCACAGGAGTTACGCTGGCTCACCTACCTGCTGACCGACCTGGGAGAGCCGCCTCATTCTCCTCCAGTTCTGTACGTAGACAACAAGGCCATGCTGGCCTTGTGTCAGGAGCACAGACTGGAGCACAGAACGAAGCACATTGCTCTTCGCTACTTCCTTGCTCGTGAGCTGCAGCAGCGTGGTCAACTGTGCCTTGCTTACGTGGCCTCTCAGGCCAACACTACTGATATCTTTACCAAGGCACTTCAGCCTTGTGATCATCAGCGCTTTTGTACGATGCTAGGTCTTGTGCCTACCTGGCCTCACTTGCTTACCTCTTGACTTTGCTTGTACTGTGATCTATATATACCTGCACCTGCATGTTTACCCTTGCTAGGTTGCGATCACTGTCTTGTTTGTTCACCTTGATTTATAATCCTGCATGTGAACCGGCCTTGTGGCCTTTACACTTGTGCTCGGACTGTGTGGTGACGTTGTGATCCACCCTGAGCTTGCTTTGCTTGACTGGTCTTGTGACCCCTTGTTCTCCCCCACTTTGCCTATGGGGGTGTGTCAGATTTATATGACTTAGTCTGTGTAGGCTATAGTGGGGTAGACACTAAGGGGTACAAGTTTCTAGGGTTTCATATTTGTACTCACACTTTCCTAGTTCATCTCATTCCTCATTTCTTCACAGATAGTGATCACAACCTAGCAAATGAAAGCATGCAGGTATATATATATAGATCACAATACAGGCAGAGTCAAGGAGTGAGCAAGTGAGACGAAGCAGGCAGAAGGCCTAAAGCAGTACAGAAACGCTGATGATCACCAGACCCAAGGGCCTTAGTGAAGACATCAGCAGTGTTGGCCCGAGTGGCCACGTAAGCAAGACGAAGCTGACCACGCTGCTGCAACTCTCGAGCAAGGAAGTAACGCAGAGCGATGTGCTTCGTCCTGTGCTCCAGTCTGTGCTCCTGACACAAGGCAATTACGGCCTTGTTGTCTACGTACAGAACTGGAGGAGAACGAGGCCACTCTCCCAAGTCGGTCAGCAGGTAGGTGAGCCAGCGTAACTCCTGTGCAGCCATGGCCCCTGCGTAGATCTCAGCCTCACAACTGGAGCTGAGAACAGAAGACGAGCGGGTAGACCGCCAAGAAACAGAGCCGGAGCCAAGGCTGAAGGTGTAACCCAGTGACGACCGCTGCGTAGCCAACTTGTCAACCCAAGAAGCGTCTGCGTGTCCAGTGAGGACAACTGGACCCAGTCCTCCAAGCACGAGCCCCATGCCCGACGTACTGCACAAGTAGCGCAACACCCTCTGGTCGGTGTCTCCCGGGCGCAACGTAGCGAGCCAGGATGCTAAGAGGGTAGGCAAGGTCAGGTCGAGTGCAGGTCATCAGGTACACAAGGCAGCCCACAAGCTCTGGATACGGGCCACTCGGCTCTACGGACTCGTCCGAAGGTGGAGCTGAGAGCGAGTGACCGGTAGGCAGAGGAGGGGACTGTGGCGAGGAGAACCGGAAGCCGAAGCGCTGAAGGACCTGCTGCACCATGTGTGACTGAGTCAGGGTGATGGTGCGCCATGCTCTGTCCCGAGTGATCTGCAAGCCAAGATAGCTGCGCAACTCACCTAGGTCTGTGCACGTGTGTCTCTTCTACAGCTCCGACTTCACAAGGGCCAGTGCATGAGTGTCAGCAGTGGCAATAACCAAGTCGTCGACGTACACGAGGATGTAGAACGGCGGCAGCGAAGTGTCGGTGCGCAGAAACAGCGACGGGTCAGCAGTCGAAGGAGCAAACCCAAGAGCCGCAAGAGTCGTCCTCAGTGTGTCGTGCCACTCACGAGGCGCCTGGCGGAGACCGTAGACTGGCCGCCGGAGGTTCCACTGGGTACCTGCAGGAAACGACCCAGTGAAGCCCGGTGGGCGGCGCAGCCAGATCTCCTCGTGCAGAGTGCCATGTAAGAAAGTTGTGCTGAAGTCAAGAGAGTGAAGCTCGTAGTCACGCTGAGCAGCAACGTGCAGCAACACCCGAAGAGTGGTCATCTTCGGGGTAGGGGTGAAGGTCCGGAAGAAGTCAACTCCATGTCGTTGACTAAAGCCTCGTGCAACGTAACGAGCCTTGAAGACAGGCGGAGAACCCGGCGGCCGCCCCAGGAGGGGGAACCTCGTCGACGTAAGTGCCTGTGGACTTCTAGGATGCCATCTCTACGTCCATGGCTGTCTGCCACTGAGAGGAGTAGGGAACCGTAATCGCCTCTGCGTAAGAGCGCAGGGTCGGGATGCCTAAAGCATCCGGGTCTCCCTCAGGTGCAAGCAGCATGGCCACGAGATGAGGTACAGCAGCTGCAAGACACTCAAAGTCCTCCTGCCTGTCCTCGAGGACGTCCGTGCCAAGAGCACACTCACCCACGACGACCGGAGGACAGTCAGACACAGACTCAGCAACAAGACTAGCGGCGTAGTCGAGACGACAGGCGGCAGCAAAGTCAACAAGCTCAGTGACTAGGGCAGACGCAGCAGTGGACTCAAACGAAGGGTCAGTGACAACAGTGGCTAGAAGACGTGTGACAGTAGGACTGGCTGCACGAGCAAGGTCGTCTTCCTCCTCCCCTTTCCTCCTCCCTTTCTTCTTCCTCCTCCTCTCCTTCACCACACTCACTCTACGCTCATCTGGTGTCACATCCACCCACTCACTAACAAATACCTTTGCACCCCTTTCTCGATTTAAGCACCCTCGATTTAGCAACATCCCCTCCTCCCCAACACTCCCAGCCCTCCGCATTTTTCCGAGCCTCCACTGAAACTTCAACCGGGTCAGGAACGTCAGGAAGAGAGGACGCAGGAGGAGACGGCAGAGGGACACGCTGTGGAACAGAGGAAGGACGAAGTGCCATATGGTGTGTGCCGGGAACAGGAGGAGGACGCTGACGTGGAACACGACGACCAGTGCGAACAGCGCGAACAGGCGACGCAGGACGAGACACAGGCTCACGACGCTCTGAAGGAGAGTCGGTCTGCTCAGTGTAAGGAGAAGGAGCAGGCAGTGGAGAGTCTGGCTGTAACTGCGGCTGCGACTGGTCAGTCGGTGGACAGAGTAAGGGAGGAGTAAGGCCAGTAGAAGACGGGATACCAAGAACCTGCTGAAGCAATGGAACGAAGTACGAGTGCCTCTAGAACCAGCACCGACAGCACCAGCACCCCCAGGGCAAGCACCTCCAGCTCCAGGGTCTCCAGCTCCAGGGACTCCAACTCCAACGCCTGCAGCACCACCAGCTCCAGCAGCTCCAGTACCTCTAGTACAAGTACCTCCGGGACCAGCGGCTCCAGCACCTCCAGCACCTCCAGGATTAGTAGCTCCAGCACTTCCGGCTCCAACGCCTGCATCACTACCAGGTCTAGCAGCTCCAGTACCTCCAGTACGAGCACCTCCGGGACCAGCAGCTCCAGCACCTCCGGCTCCAACGCCTGTAGCACCACCAGCTCCAGCAGCTCCAGTACCTCCAGTACGAGCACCTCCGGGACCAGCGGCTCCAGCACTTCCAGCACCTCCAGGACCAGCAGCTCCAACACCTCCGGCACCTCCAGGACCAGCAGATCCAGTGCCTCCAGCTCCAGGGCATCCAGCGGCAGGCCCCCCAGCTCTAGCAGCGCCACTCCGAAGGCTCCAGCGCCGAGCAAACCACTCGCGCAGCTGCGGTGGAGAGAGAGTCTCCCGCCGTGATGAGGCATCCGGAGAACCTCCAGCAGACAAAGTACCTCCAGGCGCAGCACGCTCAGGCTCAGCACCCCCAAGCTCAGCACCCCCAGACTCAGCAACCCCAGGCTCAGCACCCCCAGGCTCCGCACGCTCAAGCTCAGCACCCCCCGGCTCCGCACGCTCAGGCTCAGAACCCCCCGGCTCCGCACGCTCAGGCTCATCACCCCCAGACGCAGCACCTCTAGCAGCACCACCCCCAGCAGCACCAGAGTCGACAGCGACCTCGACAGGCTCGACAGGTTCTACCTGAGACACACCTGAGGGAGCAGGACCCTGAGGGGGGAAGGGGTCTACCGGAGGAGGACTTGGTGCGAGGAAGAGCGGCGGGGGGGGGGGGGGAGAGGGGCAGTACGGTAGGGGAAGAGACGGTAAAAGGGAACCGACTTGTCAAACGTGACGTCCTGAGAGGGCAGGACACGACGCGAGGTGGGGTGGTAAAACTGCCAGCCAGGCGCGTCAGGGGGAAAGCCAAGGAAGACGTAGGGAATGGCGCGGGAGGAGAGCTTGTCCGTGGTCGTATCGCGGACAAAGGCACGAGAGCCCCAGACCCGGAACACCGACGCATCGCCAACCTCCCCCGTCCAACGCAGCGTCGGCGAGGTCTCCGGCAAGGAGACACGGGGCCAGAGGTTGAGCTGATGCGCAGCGTACCGGACCGCAAACGGCCACAGAAAATGGGGGGCAGCCGCAGGGATTATGGAGGTATGAGCAACCTCCATGACTAAGCCAATGCGGCGCTCAGCAACCCCATTCTGCTGCGGAGAGGCCGGAAGCGTGAACGACTGGCGAATGCCCGCCCCACGACAAAAGTCCCGCAAGAGGTCGGAGGAAAACTCACCACCTCTGTCAGAGTGCAGACGCAGGACTTGAAGGTCCGCGTGGAACCGCTCGTGGAGCTGGAGACGGATAGCGCGGATCCAAGGGATCAAAACATTAGGGATCCCCCCCTTGCTGCGCAAGGGGAAGACCATGGTGTAATGCGAGTAGTCGTCAACAACCAGCAGAAAGTAGCGCTCGCGGCCTAGTTTAAGGACGCGGGCTGGGCCCCACACGTCCATGTGGAGAGTCTGCAGGGGAGCAGTCGTCGGGGGACACGAGGAGGAGTGAGGAGCGGCGCGCTGCCGCCCCTCGACACAGGGAAGGCACGGAGGGGCAGGCGAGGGGAGACAGAGACCTGGGAAGACCAGAGACAAGGAGACGGGAGTGCATGCCTCGGAGGCGTGGCACGGAGGGGTGAGCAAGGCGGTGGTGCCAAAGGAGCGTCTGGTGCGACAGGGCGCGACACGAGCAGGGGGCCGCTAGCTGACCTGACGCAGACGCAGACGCAGCTACCTAGGGAGACTCAGTAGTCAGTGTGTACAGACTCGACCCAGGCCGACGGGTGAACGTGGCCAGGTGACGGCCAGTCCGGGAGCACGTACAAATCGCCACACGCTGTCCGCCAGGGGTGAAGGTACCAATCCATTCATCCTGAAGGACGGGGTTGCTCACCAAGTTCGTAGAGAACGAGGGGAGGTGAAGACCTGACAGTGAGCCAGACGGAACCGCCGGACACGGGAGAACAGTGGAGGAACGTGCAAGAACTGGGCCCCCAGAGGGGTCAGCCAGAGAGACTGCAACAGGTGCAGAGAGTGGTGTGACTGTGGTACTATCGCGAAAGAAACAGCGGGAAGCACCTGAGTCAAGCGTGAAGGTGTGCAAGGCCGCAGCAGGCGCAGTACCAGAGAGAGCAGACTCACTAGCACCTAGAGCAGCAGCCTCTATACCTGGGTCGGGCGGCACACACAGGTAACATTCACCCTCAGCACTAACAGTCAATGCATACATGGCAGTAAGGATAGGATCATAGTCAAGAGCAAAGACATCCACACTCTGCCTAAGCAGCTCCAGCCAGCGGGGGAGCTCAGCCGCGTCGCCAAACTCTGCACGCCAGGCGTCACTCAGACAGGAGAAGAAGCGGGACCGTGTGTGACCAACTGTCCCGCAAGTCTGACCAGCCCGATCACCTGTGCGAATGACGTACGGGCAGCGAGCAGTACTCCGAGACGCTCCACGCTGAGCGTACCACTCACGAAGCTGCTGGGGCGCAAGGGTCTCGCGCGGACGCCGCTGCAGCTGCATCTGGCCACCGCAAGAAACTCCCCACTGAACAGCTCCACGGCGACTGCCACTACGGCCGCCACCACTACTCCAACTTGTTAGAGATGAAGGACGGAGTCTATGAAGATTAGGGGCTGAAATATCTCAAAATCGTCAACTACAATTCTGGACAGAAAAGTCGTCGTCACAAGAAACGTCGTCGACGAAAGGTCCACTGTTAGAATTCTTTCAAACTCGAGTATGTTGTAGCCCTTGACCGTGGCTATCCTTCCCAATTTGAATAGTATCAAAATATGGAGTATAACTCGAGTTATGAACTTCGGCGCACAAGGGGGTATGCTGCCATAGAAAACGTAACTCAATCACAATGATCTCACAACTTTACACAAGAAAGTTGGAGTAGCACTAAACCAGGTGGAAGGGATGAGGAGGACGAGAGGGAAGGTCCCAAGAGAGTCCCCAACCAAGGAAACCCCATGCCATACAATTCCCTTCCCCATAGGCAACCCAACTTTGACCTTTGTCACTATCCCAACCTCCACAATCCACCTCAACCCAACGTGGCCACACTTGCCAACCTGGTTTGGTTTCTCCCAACCATTTGGCAGCAACTACAGTAGAAAAGACGAATTTCCCAACCCCCAAAAGTCTGTACCCCATATTGAGTCAACCCCACAACTTCCCATAGTCACCACAACCAAACATCAAAAGCATACGAACTCCAACGTTCGTAACTTTCTAGTTCGTGCTCCGATTGAAGCGATACTTGGTTCTTCGGAAAGCTCTTGAGCAGAGGAGTCACTTCAGATATCTGCTCAAGCCAAATAACATTCACACACACACTCAGAAAAACCAAACCGCACAAAACACAAATTCTTGCACACACTCACAACACGCATGCAACGCACGAACATATGATGGGAGGCAGACAGACGTGAATGCGAATGGTAGCATCACTCAACAAACTCCCCCTCTAGCTGCCAACCATCATCCCACATGCCATAGCTCAAGCATGCATCCTCAATGCACACTCATCCCAGCAAGCTTCATGCCCTTCCAATGCTCAGATTCAGCCAGACGCTTGGTGAGAATGTCAGCCGCCTGCTGATGGGTCTTCACAATCTCCAGCCGCACCTCCTTGTCCAGGAGCCTCCTCACCCAATGCCACTTAGGCCTGATGTGCTTCGTCAGCCCATGAAGGCAAGCATTCTTAGCAAGCTTCACAGCCGACTCGTTGTCACAGAAAATCACAGTTGGCTCCTTTTGGCACACTCCGATCTCCTCCAACAAACGCCTCAGCCACACCACCTCCTTTGCCCCATGATGCAGGGCCATGTACTCTGTCTCACACGAGGACTGCCCCACCTCATTCTGCTTCTTACTGCGCCAGCTCACTGCACCACCTCCGAACAGGCACACATAGCCTCCAATGCTGGTGCCATCCGCTTTCACCGAGTTGAAGCTAGCGTCAGTGTAGCAGGTCAGGAGCATCTCCCCCTTGCTCAAATCAGCTGCACTCCTCTGCAGCCTCTGTCTCACAGCACTGTACTCCAAACCCACTGATGCCGTTGCACTCACATAGCGGACCAACCTCTTGGCCGCTTCCAGCTGCTCATGACTGGGGCGTGAAACCACACTGGCAAGCCTGGATGTTGCAAAGGCAATGTCAGGCCGTGTGTGGTTAGCCGCATAGTTGAGTGCCCCAACCATGGAATGAAAAAGTTTCCTGTCACTCTCACCCACCACCTCCTCATCAGCACAGGGCTCCACAGTGAACCCCGATTGCAGTGGGGTGGCTGGCTTTCCTCCATCTTGCAGCCCGTACTTCTCAGCCAGCCCCTCACAATACTTTCTCTGGTGCAACCTCAGCACTCCCTTGTCAAGGTCCCTCTCCACATGCATCCCTAAATAGTACTTCACATCTCCCATCTTGGAGCACTTAAACTGCATCTCCAGCATCTCCTCCACATGCTCAATCATTGCAGACGACTCAGAGAAGAGCAGGATGTCGTCCACATACACCAGGAGCATGAGAAACTGCTCCTTCTCCTGCAGCAGGAACAAGCTGTGATCACACTCACTCTTCTTGAAACCCCCAGCCAGCAGAGTCTCCTCTAACTTGTGATACCATGCACGAGGAGCCTGCTTCAGGCCATAGATGGCCTTCTTCAGCCTGCACACCCTGCCGCTCCCATCATCCAAACCCTCAGGCTGTAACATGTACAGCTCCTCCAGAATGATCCCATTGAGGAAGGCGGTGGTGATGTCCATCTGCTTCACCCGCCATCCACGGTTTGCTGCCATTGCCAATGACACCCGAAGTGTTGTGCCTTTCCCCACAGGAGCATAGAGCTCGTTGAAGTCCTTTCCCTTTGTCTGCTGAAACCCCTTAGCCACAAGCCTTGACTTGTAGCGGGTCAGCGCCCCATCAGGTCCGTACTTGTGCCTGAAAATCAGCTTGGAAGAAATGGCCTTCTTCCCGGGTGGCAGCTCACACAGCTCCCACGTCTCATTCTCCAGCAGAGAATCATACTCCTCCTTCACACTCTGCTTCCACTTTTCAGCATCGGGCCCACTCAAGGCCTCAGCTAGCGTCTTGGGCTCAGGGACGGCTGCCCAGTAGCAGTGTGCTATCTCATCCTCATCACACTGCTCAGCCACACTCCCAGCCCTTACCACCTTTGGCTTGCCACGGCTTGCATAGGTCAGCCTGTTAGGAGGGCGCACATCCCTCCTAGGACGGTCAGCCGTACGTCCGGCACCTTGTGGAGCACCTTGCTCCTCCTGCTGCTGCGGCTGCTGCTGCTGTTGCTGCTGCTGCTGCTCCTCCACCTCAGGTTCTCCCCCATCCTCTGTCACCCCAGAGATCTCATTCTCAGAGACAGAAACCTCCACTTGCCTTGAAGGCCGCTGCACCTCATCGGCCTCGACAATTAGCGGTGTCGTTGGAAGCTTCTGCTGCTGCTGCTGCTTCCACTCCTTGTAGTACAAGGACTCAAGGAACTTCACATCCCTTGACACAGTCAGCTGCTGGCTGGTCAAGTCCCAAATCAGCCAGCCCTTGTGATCCTTAGCAAGCCCCAAGTGCACACCCCATCTCCCAGAAGCTTCCAGTTTTCCCCTCTTCTCCTTAGGCACATGAAACACCACCATGCACCCAAAGGCTCTCAGCATGTTCACAGCTGGTGCAATCCCATACCACTTGGTGTAGGGGACCCACTGCTTGTCCCCCACAGTCGCCAGCACCCTGTTCTTCACAACAACGACCTGCCGCAGTGCTGTCACCCAAAACGGATCCGGCAGCCCTGCACGCCCAAGGAGAGTGCGAGCACCTTCCTGCAGGGTCCGGTTGAACCGCTCAGCCACGCCATTCTGCTGAGGGTTGTAAGGCACTGTGAGCTGATGCTGGATCCCCTTCCGCTTCAGCTCCTTCTCAAAATCAGCGCCGATGAACTCTCCTCCGTTGTCAGTGCGGATCACCTTCACCTTATGTCCGCTCTCCCTTTGAGCTCTCGGCATCCACTCGAGAACAGCCGCTGCCACCTCCCCCTTAGTCTTCAGAGGGTAGACCCACACCGCACGCGTGTGGTCGTCCACAATGGTCAAGAAGTAGCGGCTGCCCGAGAGAGAAAGGGCCCTCGTGGGGCCCACCACATCCATGTGCACAAGCGCGAGCGGTGCCTTGGCTGGTCCCGTGCTGCTGCTGAAGGGAAACTTCGTGAATTTGGTCTCAAGGCAGGTAGGGCAGCTCCCAATCTCCTTTGCTCCCCCCTTCACCTCCAGCCCCTTCAAGCACCCATCCTTTACCAACTTCTGCAGCATAGGAATGTTCACATGGCACAGCCTCTCATGCCACGTCTCCCAATCAGCCTCACCACTCCCAGATGAAGCCTTTGCCCATGCAGCTGTCGCATCCACACCAGCAAGCACCTCACCATGTGGCTGTTGTGGCTGCTGCACCTTCTTGACTGCATCCAGGGCCCCAGCAGTTGGTGCAGTCTCCTCTCCTCCCGCAGTTGCTTTAGCCGCTGCCGCTGCCTTTGCCGTTGCTGGTGGTTTCCCCTTCCAAGGGATGATGGGCAGCTGCCACAAGTCCTTGATGCAGCTGCTCTTCTCCTCCAAGTTCCACAGCAGCAACTTCCCAAGCTTTGCACGGCAGCTGGTTGGGCCGAAGGTAACTTCAGCCTTGCTCTTCTGCAGCCGGCGCACAGAAAGAAGGTTAGCGGACAAACCTTCAACCAACAGCACATTCCCAAGCCCCACAAGCTCTCCATTGGCTCCCATCACCTTGGCATTCCCAACACCAATCACAGGGAGCAAAGCACCTGAAGCGGCAGCCACAAACTTGATCTTCCCAGGAGGTTTTACCTCATCAAGCAAATCTGCCCGTGGGGTCATATGACTCGTGCAACCTGAATCGATCACCCAGTGAGTGAGGGGGTGCATCACAACCTTCCCAACTGAACCCACATCACCCCCACTCCCTTGCACATCCTCAACCATGAGGAACATCCCAGGGTCGGCTTTACCTTGTGCACCATCACCTTGTGCACCTGAACCTTGCACAGCGCCACCGCGTGCACGTTCACCACTTGGCGGCTTCATGCCTGGAGGGGCCCATCCCTCAGGCCGGCTGAAACACTTGAACCACGGGTGTCCAGCCTTCTTGCAGTACCAGCACGCACCCTCCATTCGGGTGCTCCCCCTGCCACCAGAGCTCCCATGCCCCTCATTGTAGTCACCTCGGCCTCTCCCTCTGCCAAAGCCTCTCCCACGGCCTCGGCCTCTCCCTCCCCCTCTTCCTCTGCTGCCTCCTGCAGCTCCATACCCCTCAGCAGTTTTGTTGGCAGCACCACCTCCCGTGTGGCGTCTGCGGAAGTCCTCCTGCAGAATCTGCTGCCGTAGCCACTCAGGCGTCCATTTGTCCTGCTGAACGTTGAGGGTGGGGATGAGGTTGTCCCACGAGTTGTCGAGCACCGAGATGATCTTGGTGCACTGTTGCATCTGCGACACTTCGCTGCCCGCCGCTGCCATCCTCACATAGGTGTCCTTGATCTTGTCAAGGACCGGTTTCACATCATCTCCCGGTTTCATGGAGAGGGCAGCCAACTCCTTCTCCAACACAATTACCATCGGCAGCGTGTTGGGCTGAATCACGTCGCGTAGCAGCTTCCATGCCTTCGGTCCGGAATCATCCAACTCCACCAAATCCTTGATGTGCTGGAACATGTCGTTGTTGACCGATTGGAGGATGAGGTCGTAAAGCACCGCGCTCTTCTCAATCCACCGATCGCGGGCATCTCCTTCCCCCGGCATCTTCTCCTCTCCCATTGCAATTTTTCAGCAGCTTGTAGCGCTTGAAGGCGCTCCGCATCCGCCCGCTCCATTCCTCATAGTTGGAGCCATCCAAAGCTTCGATCTTGGATGGTGGCGGTTCACTCCTCTTCTCAGCTGCATCTCCACTCCCTTGATTCATCTCCTCTGCTCCCAATCAGAGGTTTCAGCTCCCCCTTTTGCTGGTCACAATGTAGATCCACACAATCTTCACAAGTGTCGGCGCCAACGAAATTTCGGCAGAGTTTCCCCTTAGCGGAAGTCACATCCAACCTCCAGAACTCCACTTAGGCACGCCCACAGGCCATGGTGGGTCTAAGAGGGTCTTCACACTTCAGTAGACTCCTCATAGGGTCCTTAATCAGCTCTGATACCACTTGTTAGAGATTAAGGACGGAGTCTATGAAGATTAGGGGCTGAAATATCTCAAAATCGTCAACTACAATTCTGGACAGAAAAGTCGTCGTCACAAGAAACGTCGTCGACGAAAGGTCCACTGTTAGAATTCTTTCAAACTCGAGTATGTTGTAGCCCTTGACCGTGGCTATCCTTCCCAATTTGAATAGTATCAAAATATGGAGTATAACTCGAGTTATGAACTTCGGCGCACAAGGGGGTATGCTGCCATAGAAAACGTAACTCAATCACAATGATCTCACAACTTTACACAAGAAAGTTGGAGTAGCACTAAACCAGGTGGAAGGGATGAGGAGGACGAGAGGGAAGGTCCCAAGAGAGTCCCCAACCAAGGAAACCCCATGCCATACAATTCCCTTCCCCATAGGCAACCCAACTTTGACCTTTGTCACTATCCCAACCTCCACAATCCACCTCAACCCAACGTGGCCACACTTGCCAACCTGGTTTGGTTTCTCCCAACCATTTGGCAGCAACTACAGTAGAAAAGACGAATTTCCCAACCCCCAAAAGTCTGTACCCCATATTGAGTCAACCCCACAACTTCCCATAGTCACCACAACCAAATATCAAAAGCATACGAACTCCAACGTTCGTAACTTTCTAGTTCGTGCTCCGATTGAAGCGATACTTGGTTCTTCGGAAAGCTCTTGAGCAGAGGAGTCACTTCAGATATCTGCTCAAGCCAAATAACATTCACACACACACTCAGAAAAACCAAACCGCACAAAACACAAATTCTTGCACACACTCACAACACGCATGCAACGCACGAACATATGATGGGAGGCAGACAGACGTGAATGCGAATGGTAGCATCACTCAAC
Organism: Closterium sp. Naga37s-1; assembly: GCA_947471745.1. Lineage (NCBI taxonomy): Eukaryota > Viridiplantae > Streptophyta > Zygnematophyceae > Desmidiales > Closteriaceae > Closterium > Closterium sp. Naga37s-1. Next base: position 273,906 of record CANJKZ010000539.1, read on the forward strand.
ACAACTAGTGTATCACTAACGAAGATACTGGGGCGTGAGGGTCTCGCGCGGACGCCGCTGGAGCTGCATCTGGCCACCGCCAGAAACTCCCCACCAAACAGCTCCACCGAGACTACCACTACGGCCGCTGCCACCACTCCCACTGCTGCCACCATTGCCACCACCACTCCCACCACTACCACGAAGCGACGCCATAGCGGGCAAAGCAAGGAGGTGTGCGACCAGCACGGCAGCACGCAGGGAAGGCAGGGCGGCAAGCAAGCACTAGGGTAGGTCGGGGCGGCGCACGGTCAGGGAAGGGCGGCGCGAGGCCAGAGTCGGACGGCGCACTTGGCAGTACAGGGCGGCGCAATTGGCAAGGCAGGGCGGCGGTCAGCAGGGCGGCGTGCAGGTAGGGCAGGGCCGGGCGGCGGCTAGCAGGGCGGCTCGCGAGCAGGGCAGGGCGGCGCGGCGGCGAGCAGCGCGCGGGCAGGCCAGGGCGGCGCGGCAGCGAGCGGCACGCGGGCAGGGCACGGCGGCGCGGCGGCGAGCAGCGCGCGGGCAGGGCAGGGCGGCGCGGCGGCGAGCAGCGCGCGGGTAGAGCAGGGCGGCGCGGCGACGAGCGGCGCGCGGGCAGGCCAGGGCGGTGCGGCGCAGCGACGAGCGGCGCGCGGGCAGGGCAGGGCGGCGCGGCGCGGCGACGAATGGCTGCGCGGGCAGGGCAGGGCGTGCGCGAGCGGCGCGACGCGGGGCAGGGCAGGGCAGCGCGGCACTAGCAGGGCGGCGCGATGGGTGGGGTAGCGCGACACGGGCAGCGAGCTATACGGTGGGCCCTAAAAAAAACGGTCCTAGGAGAGGACCTGCTCTGAAACCATGTCAGTAGAATGAACGAGAATGGATGAACTAACAGCATGCAGGTTTACAAGTAGCAAACCCTAATTTGGGTTGTACCCCATATGGGCTACCCCACTACAGCCTACACAACATGTAAATGTGAGGCGAGATGTGGCGAACAACTACGGCGGGTCCTAGGACGCAGGGCCCAATTTCTCATGAAAACCTTCGCAATGTTTCATTGGCGCTGGAAACTATCACAATATCGATGACTCCATCAGGGGTGTTGGAGGGATTCTCGCTGGGCTGGAAGTCGGGTACGTCTTCGGACAAAGAAGCTTCCTTGTGTGGCTTGGCAAAACTGTGTTGGCCCTTGAAGATGACCTTGGAAGGTTTGCTGAGATGCACAATGCTGGCATACCAGTGGTAACGTCAGTTTAGTGGTGAAGATGAATGGAGTTGTCTAGAAACTTTGGTAATGAGTGTCCCAGTTGATGCTGCCAAATATCTGCTGTTGCCAAATGTCAATAGCGTACAGTAGCGTGGCAATTTCAATGCTTGGGGCTACGTGGTGCAGTGCGTAACCTCCGGTCTTGGTCAGTCAACAGTCGATGCGGTTGACTACCAATTGTTGGCTTTCCGACTTCCTCTACTACCGTATCGCGTGCTCAATATGAGTGCAACGCGATAGTAGTTGGTGTGCATTCTCTATATGAGATAGTGCGCTATAGCGATACCTTCGGGAATGCTAGGATAGCCTTTCGGTTATTCCACAACTCCATTTCATTCCTGATAGTATTGTCACAATTGTAGCACAAGTAGGGGCTAGGTTTAAGTGAGGGCCTAGGCTTAGTAGCCTAGGCCAAGGGGAGTCGAGAAAGTTGTTGCAAGAAGGAGGGGCTTCACTATGGAGCGAACAATACAAATAGGCAAGAAACAAGAATGGTGCACCACCAATAGTTTATGATTGCTACACTAAACTACAGCTACAGGCAGTTACACAAATATATTATGACACTCCCCCATAACTGCCTGCAGCAGGAGTTTGTGCAACTACACCTCATGGATGGGTAAACCAAGCAGAGTAAAGCGGCAGTAGGCAAGAGCAGTGACAAGTTCACAAATAACAGCAAAGAGAGGCAAGAGGCAGAACTAGAGAGGCAGTCGGGAGGAGGAGGGACTATATGAGGAGAAGCTGCTGGCAGGTGAAGCTGCTGGCTCCGAGGCGGCTGCTTCCTGGAACCTCCCCCAGTCCTCCAAATCCCCCCTTCACACTCCTCGACAACCCTAGCACCTCTCCCCCAGCTCCCCCACACCCTCACACCCTCCCCCCCCCAGCGGCAACTGCAGCAGTGGGAGAGAAAGGAGGAGGAGGGGAAGGGGATCGCACACACCCATCAGCCCCATACCCGCCACCTCCAACAGCGCGGAGCAGGGCAGGGAAGCCGCGCGTGCAGGGCAACAGCGCGGAGTAGGGCAGGGCAGCCGCGCGTGGAGGGCGATAGCGGGGAGCAGGGCAGGGCAGCCGCGCGTGCAGGGCAACAGCGCGGAGCAGGGCAGGCAGCCACGCGTGCAGGGCAACAGCGCGGAGCAGGGCAGGCAGCCACGCGTGCAGGGCAACAGTGCGGAGCAGGGCAGGGCAGCCGCGCGTGCAGGGCAATAGCACGGAGCAGGGGAGGCACACGGGGGCGGCTGCTCGAGGGCAGGCGCGAGGTGAGGCAGGGGCGGCTGCACGGAGTGTAGGCGCGGGGGCGGCTGCTCGAAGGCAGGCGCGAGGTGAGGCAGGGGCGGCTGCACCGAGTGCAGGCGCGGGGGCGGCTGCTCAAGGGCAGGCGCGAGGTGAGGCAGGGGCGGCTGCTCCGAGGGCAGGCGCAAGGGGTGGCTGCTCGAAGGCAGGCGCGAGGTGAGGCAGGGGCAGCTGCACCGAGTGCAGGCGCGGGGGCGGCTGCTCGAGGGCAGGCGCGAGGTGAGGCAGGGGCGGCTGCACGGAGTGCAGGCGTGGGGGCGGCTGCTCGAAGGCAGGCGCGAGGTGAGGCAGGGGCGGCTGCACCGAGTGCAGGCGCGGGGGCGGTTTCTCGAGGGCAGGCGCGAGATGAGGCAGGGGCAGCTGCACCGAGTGCAGGCCAGGCCCGCGCGTGGCCGGCAGAGCAGGGCGACGGGAAGGGGAGGCCCGCGGGTGGCGCAGTGACGGGCAAGGGCGGCGGGAGGGCCGTGCGCGGGTCCCCGGGGGCGCCACGACGGACGACGGGGGGGAGCGCGCTGGTCCCCAAGGGCGCCGTGACGAACGACGGTGGGAGCCCGCGAGTCCCCGGGGGCATCGCAATGAATGACGGGGGGGGCGCGCGGGTCCCCTGGGGCGCCGCGACGGAGCAGAAAACCGCCACACGCCCTGAGCGCGTGGCGGGCAGAAAACCGCCACAGGGCCAGAGCGCGTGGTGGGATGAAAAAAACGTCGCGCGCCACGGGCCAGGAGCGCAAAGGCCAGGAGCGGAAAGCATGTGGGCCCACAGGCCAGGAGCGCAAAGGCTCTAATACCATGTCACAATAGTAGCACAAGTAGGGGCTAGGTTTAAGTGAGGGCCTAGGCTTAGTAGCCTAGGCCAAGGGGAGTCGAGAAAGTTGTTGCAAGAAGGAGGGGCTTCACTATGGAGCGAACAATACAAATAGGCAAGAAACAAGAATGGTGCACCACCAATAGTTTATGAATGCTACACTAAACTACAGCTACAGGCAGTTACACAAATATATTCTGACAAGTATGGCATGTGGGTCTTCTTGATGACTCCGCACACGTCAATACGTACTGAAACTTCTGACGTGGCAATTTCTTCGTCAAGAATTTGGTTGCCATCTCGCCAGTTGGAAAGCAGGTAAGGTCCACCTTACCTTTATCTATCTTGTTCGTCACGAAGAAGTAACGCAACGTTATTTGTTTCGTGCGGTTCACGAAGGTAGGGTTGTTGGCGATCTTCATCGCACTCTAAATGTCTCATAGTAACTTGAAAGACCCGTCCATCGTCACTTTCATTTCCTGCAGGTAGAGTCATTCGCAAACAACTGCGCTGACGGCAACTAAATCGGCTTTGACTGAGGACATGTCGACGAGTTATTGGTTTTTTGTGAGTTCCAAGAGATGACTCCAGGTTAGAAAATGAATCATGCATATGTTTTCGAAATCTCCTGCATGATCTGCGTCGACATAGTATTTGAGCCGGAGAATACCGGTAGTGTTGGTTGTGTAGGTTCGCTCGACGTCTGGTGTACAGATGAAGTATTGCAGTGTTCTTCGTAAATCTGCCATATTCTTCCCTTCATGTCGCCGTAGGTATTGGGCGACCTGGCTTGCGATGTAGGAGAGGTCCGGACGGCATGCGGCTGCCCGACGTAGATGATAGCGTCAACGATGGCATAGAGGAAGGCGTTGGAGACATTAATTTGGCAAAGGTCGAGGTGTTGACGGCGGTGATGCAGAGTATCATATGAATGGAGGTATGACGTCCGACGGGGGTGAAGGTTTGATTGTCATTGACGAATTGAGTTTGCTCAAAACCACGCATGACCCATCGTGCCATCTACTTGTCGATTGACCCGACGTTTTTTTTTTTTTTTTTTTTTTTTTTTTTTTTTTGTGGAAGACCCACTTGCCACTGGGAGTCTTCCTCCCCTTTGCTGCTGACCGTGGGACCAGCTTCCATGTTCCGTGTCGCTATATAGCTTATACTTTGGCATTCATGGCAACTCTCCTCACTGTCTGGTCCTTGTAGGGCTTGGCGCACGGTCATGGGCTCAGCGTGGTATGGAGGTCCAGGAACAGGTGCAGCAATGTCGTGAATGCGTAACCCGGTCATGCTGTACCCGAGGCGAGTTTCGTCGTGACAGGTTTCTTTCGACAACGCCTTCTTTGTCACCGGGGTTGACTCTCTCAACGGGAGTTGTGTGTTGGCCCCGTCCTCGCTTGGGCGGAGCCGAATTCGTGGTTGGGTGTACGGGAAGTGCAGCCGACCGACCGCAGTGGGCGACGCCGACTTGGGCGAGCTGGTCAACAGGGTTGGTCGACCTGCACGAAGCCACTGCGAAGCCGCCGACCATTGGAAGCCGGCTGCCGACTTCGACTATGGTCGACGAAGGGAGTCGTTGACCTGGGAGGCGCCGACTTGGGGGCGTCGACCTGAAGAAGCCGACTTTGTGCAGTCGGCTAACAGTCAGTCTGGTCGACTTGGAGTTGGTCGACCTGAGGAGTGGTCGACTTGGTGAAGTCGGCTGGTGGTCGTCGACTTGGGAGGTCGACGAGCACGTACAGATGTTGGTAGAATTTTACCGGACAAGTCGACGTCGACCTGGTGGTGTCCCGGTGGACCAAGTAACCAGGGCGACGAGGTTATGCGGGACACGCGACAGTCGCCCAGGTGGTTATGGCGAATTCGACCCCAGCGGTGGTATCCCGAGGTCGACGTGGCTGATCAGGCGCAGTCAACGGCACGTGGTCGACTTGACGTCTGCGTTGTGTACGTGACGGTGGGCAGCACGCCAATCAACTGCGAGCACCTGCAAAGTAGGTGCGCTGTTGTCATGCGGTGCAACGCTGTGCAGCCGCCTTGCTGCAGCGTTGGCACGCCCTCGACTTGCAACTTTGGCACGCTGCCTTCCTGCAGCGCTGGAGCGGTGCGGACTTTGCAGCGCTAGAACGCTGTCGACCATGCTGCGCTGGAGGTCGACCTGTAGCATGCTAAACAAACTTGCTCCTGAAGTAATCAACATTGCCAATATTGTTACCTTTTGTTCACAACTTTTACTAGTGAATCTCTTGCGGTTTTGCCCTGTGAACGCACAATTGCTGGAGAACACAAGAAACTCTACGATTCCTCTCACAACCGTGCCTTCCCCATAGTCTAGGTCCCGTTGTAGAGTTTATCTCCGCAGACTCGAACGGTGTCCTGAGATGTGTTTCGGTTCAGATCTTCTTCCATCGGTGAGTGATTTTCTGCACTCACCTACTCGTGTACTGCTTGTGTGATTTCGTTGGGATTGTTCTGGGACAGGGGGAAGAAGGTCGGTATGTTGAAGATGCTTGTGATGGGGATGGATGGTATGTTGTCGTTCTGATCCTCATCTACCTCTTCTAACACGTCATCTTCATCGTATTCTATTGCAAAGCTGTGCTCCCCTTGAAAGATGCCGTATGGAGCAGCTTGTGCTGTGCGTTGCTGGAGAAACAGCGGCATCATCATCTTCTCGTAAAGATGCAGTCACGTGAGGATGGTCCATGCGTGGTGGCTAGTCTCAATTTTGAAGTCAATTCCCCATCTTGCCCGATCTTCTAATTTTACGGTCCTTGCAGTGTGGGGACAGTACTAGGGCTCGTAGGCAGTTGGCATGGCTGACTCCTTCATGAGTGCCCTCATCTCCATTGCCCTTATCGTCGCAGTGGCCACGAAAGGCATCGAAGTGGTATTCCACAGCTACATTAGTTTGGAAGTTCTGTGTCATTTTGAGCCAGAGACGAAAACAATCGAATGCCTTGTGGCGAGCGTCGAGGTTTGCTGCCCAGACGAAGCGTGTACTTGCGTTGATGAAGGCCATCGTGTACTTACGAATTTCGCATCATCCATCACTTCGAGTAGTTCGGGTTTCTGACAAGGCGGCGGTGCTTCTTCTTCTGCGGGGACTGACTCTCCTTTGACCTGGTTGAGCGAGGAGACTGCTTCCTCTGGTGTGTCGCCCACAGCTACTCCCCCTTGTGTTTCCCGTTGGTGGTGACAGGGATGAGGTGCGGTTCATATTGGGGAGGTGGTGCTTCTTCTTCTGGAGCAGGTAAGTCAGATTCGTGTTCCGTCAACTGTAATTCTTCCTCTTCCCTTGCTTCTTCTTTTGTAACCTCAGGCTGTTCTGTTGTTTCTTCCCAGGCTTCGGTTAAGTCAGCTTGCGCGGAGCTTCCACGGGGAGCTTCCTAGGCTGTTCCGTACATTGGCTAGTGAGGATATGAGACATCTCCCTAACCACCTCCTGTTGTTGTTGCTCCACTGTTCCATTCCCATCCTTTTTGGCTCTCGACAATTCTTCCACCGGTTGTGGCCCTGTGTCTCCATGTGTCGAAGTGGAGGCAGTGGGGACAGTGAGTACGAGGATACGGTGACTGTTGCCGACGTTATCGAGTGAGTCGAAGTTCAAAATGAACACTCCGTTGTCCCTTATTGCTTCGCTAGTGAGGGTGTTCTTGTAGATAAACTCGAATTCCATCCCGTGTGAACTCAGTTTGACACCGCACTTCATCAGCTGAGAGGCGGAGAGCAGGATGTTCAGACGATAAGAATGTCATTGATGTGGATCAAGATGTTTGTATCCTTGTATTCGAGTTGGATGTCTCTGCATCCTTCAACACATCGTGTTGTTATTGGCGACTGTTATTTCGACACCAAACTCGAGTGGCTTGCTATTTGGATAAAGTACGAGGAGCCCACCATGTGTTGGCCACAGCAGCTGTCAAGGTACCATGTGTTGAAGTCGTTCCTTTCCTGCCTTGTGATGTTAGCGATGCATGGCGTGACATGATGCCCGGTGTAATTACAGTTTGCATTGTCTGGATCTGCTATACGTGCAGGATGTGACTTAAGGATCCATTGCAGCATCTCCCACTCAATTGGGATTCTTCCGACGGTGAGTTCGTCGAGGGTGGGGTGTCAGAGATAGCAGGCAGAAAGTTAGAACAGTGAAGAGGGTTTGCACTAGCAGGCAGTTGAGTACATATAGGAAACCCTAATTTGGGCTGTACTCGCTATAGAGTACCCCACTGCAGGCTAGACAAATATAACATTCTGACACACCCCCATAGCCAAAGTGGGGTGTAACCAGCACAACAAGCATGCAAAGCAATAGTTCACAATGATAAGCAACGCTAGAGGCTATCACAGAGGGCAAGTGAGGAGGAGGAGGGACTATGAGAGGAGAGGAGGTGGTGGGCGGCAGCTGAAGCTGCTGGCACACGGCGCAACTGGAGCAACTGGCACACGGTCAACTGGAGCAACTGGCACACTGGCAACTGGAGCAACTGGCACACGGGCAACTGGAGCAACTGGCTCCGCGGCTAGACGAGCGGCAGGAGCAACTGGCTCACGGGCGACTGGAGCAACGGGCTCATGGGTGACTGGAGCGACGGGCTCACGGGCGACTGGCGCAACGGTCTCACGGGCGACTGGAGCTGCTGGCTTCACGGCGGCCACTCCCTTTCAACCTCCCCCTTTGTCCCAAAACTCCCGTTCACACCCCCTGCTGCACCCCTAGCATCACTCCCACGACACCCCCCTAGCACCACTCCTTCGGCTCCCACACACCCACCCCCCTCAGCGACAGCTGCAGCAGTGGGAGACGGAGGAAGAGGAGGAGCAGGGGACGGCGCACACACCCGTCACCCCCATACCCGCCACCCCCGCACTCGCCACCCCCAAACCCTAACACGGGCAGCACGGGGCAGGAGCGCGGGCAGCAGCGCGGGGGACGGCGCGCTGCAGGAGGGGCAGGGCGCGGGCCCCCCGAGGGCGCCACGACGGGTGACGGGAGGGGGGGCCGCGCGCGGGCCCCCGAGGGCGCCTCGACGGGCGACGGGAGGGGCTGCGCGCGGGCCCCCAGGGCGCCTCGACGAGGCGACGGGAGGGGGCGGCGCGGGGGCCCCCAAAGCGTCGCGACGAGGCGACGGGAGAGGACGGCGCGCGGGCCCCCAGGGCGCCGCGACGAGGCGACGGGAGGGGGCGACGCGCGGGCCCCCAAGGCGCAGCGATGAGGCGACGGGTAGGGGGCGGCGCGCGGGCCCCCAAAGTGCCGCGATGAGGCGACGGGAGATGACGGCGCGCGGGCCCCCGGGGGCGCTTCGATGGGGCAGGTAACCGCCGCGCGCCTCGGGGCGCACGACGGGCAGAAAACCGCCGCGCGCCCCGAGCGTCCGGCGGGCAGAAAACCGCCATGCGCCAGGAGCGCGTGGCGGAAAGAAAAAACGCCGCGCGCCACGGGGCGCGCGACAGACAGGACAGCAGCGGAAGCTAACGGTGGGCCTACAGGCTTGGAGCGTGACCGCTCTGATACCATGTCAGAGATAGCAGGCAGAAAGTTAGAACAGTGAAGAGGGTTTGCCTAATTTGGGCTGTACTCGCCATAGAGTACCCCACTGCAGGCTAGACAAATATAACATTCTGACATGGGGCCATTCTCAACTTCTACGACTAAGCCGTCTTTCTTCTGTGGGACTGTAAATAGTCCCTTTCAGTTGTGATAAAAGTGGATTTCACTCAGGAGTTTGCGCAGATGGTTGTAGTGGATCATGCACGTTAACATCTTGCCTTTGCCTTTGTTGTCGGCATGAAATTGTGGAGGTACTTGCGAGGAGCTGCGATCGGAGGGGGGGAGATGGTTGACCGAAGCTGAGGTCCTTGGTTAGTTCTGACTCCTTGCTGATATAATGCTGAGGCAGGTTGCCCTTGTCTGCGGTTATTGTTGTCGTTTTCTGCTCCCTTCTGCTTGTAACACTTCTCGATGGAGTGTCCCATTTTCTTGCTATACTTGCAGGATAATCTACTTTTCTCTCTTGGTACCTTGTCGCTTGCTGAATGAAATATGATTTTGCTTGGCTTGTACAGGTCGATCTCCTGTTGCTTGGCAAGATTTTTTTGCGCAAAATGATGCTTCGGAAAACGACATCTTGGGCGCAAAGCACTTGTTGCCACTCTGGAGTGTCACGAACACATCGTCAAGGAAGTGTCCGTCGCTTTTCTGACATTGATCTCTCATATTTCTGTAGTGATTAATGCATGCTCCTGCTTCTTTTCCATGAGCCATTCTGACGGCGATGAGTTGGCTTAAGAGACGAGTCATCGTCACTGGGTCGGCTGCCATGTACGTTCTTCGCAAGTACTCCCAGGACAGTTGCGCATGTGCCCATTTATTCTTGAATTTCGAGCAATTCCGTAGGGGAGAAATTGCGGATCAGCACGGTGTAGGCAAGCAGTGACTCGTTGTAATAATGCGCCTTCTCCTGAGGTGAGCCTTCCTTCGGAAAGGGAATTTGCCTTCATAATACATCTCGATTTGCACGTTTTGCGCCAGGAGCTTGAACTCAAAGCTTTTAGTATAGAAATCCTTCCCGTCGAAGAGTGTGCTCGTCTTGAGCTTGGATGTAGACAAAAACTTGATATGAACTGATGGCAGCGCCTCGAAGTGTGATCGTTGCGTTTGTACAGATGCCTGGCCTTGTCAATTGTTGACGGTGAACAATCGCTCAGAGCTGGGCCCATGAGGATCTAAGGGTCTTCGGGTGAAGCTGGAGCCATCAACGCTCATAGGCTGATGATGGCTCTCCACGGCGATGATGCGTGCGATGAGATGCCCAATGAGAGCGGGGTCGACTGATGTCACTCCCGAGATGAAATTGGGCGAGCGGGGAAAATAAATTTCTCCAGTTTCTCCGCAATCAGCGCCTGGCATGGTGTAGAAATTGTAACAGGTATATTCATAAGAAGTTCAATTACAAAACTTATCCTAGCAACACTTATAATCCAAAATTACTCTCATACCATGTTAGAAGGATCAAATGGATAGGATAAGGCAGTTAAGTCATCGAAATGAATGTAATTGACAAGCCTTGGCGTTACATTGAAATATGCAGTCCTAGCTAGCCATGTACACGGAGTGGTACATTCCCTTATTCAACCGTATTACATGTATCGGTACAGGAGCGTGACAATTCGGATGCCTTCGGTGATATGATGCAGCACATAACTTCCGGTCTTGGTCAGTCAACAGTCGATGCGGTTGACTGCCGGATGATTAATTTATGACTTCCTCTACTATTGCATATTCTGTTGGAAATAAGGAAAGGATATTTGGACAGGATAAGTCCGCTTGAATAAAGACAGAGGAAGTCTTTATAAGTTGACCTTGATCATAGTGAATGTAAATGTCAAGATGACAATAATTAAGATCACATTGCAATATTTAGTCCTAGCTAGCTATGAACTCTAAGGGGTACATTCGCTTATTAACGGTAATACATGTATCGCTATAGTAGCAGTGACTATTGCGATCCCTTTGGCTACCTTGTTGCATCTTGTAACCTCCGAGACGGTTACGACAGTTGAAGCAGCTCGCAACCTCTTGGTCCATGTCGGCCAACAGTCGCGATAGTTGACCCGCGACTTTTGACCTGCGTGCTCTTATATGAGCTAATGTGGTAGTGGTACACATGTTGCTTCGCTAGTAGCAGGTGCGATAAGGGTAAACCTTCTGGAATGCTAAAATACCTTTAGGTTATTACAACACTCCCCTTCATACCTGAAGGTGTGCCACGTGGGACTTCTTCATGACTCCACACAGATCTGAACAGTACTGAAACGTCTTACGTGGCAGTTTCTTCGTCAAAAAGTCTGCTGCCGTTTCGCCATTCGGGAAGTAGGTGAGCTTGACTTTGCCCTTGTCGATTTCGTCCGTCACAAGGAAGTAACGGGGGCGATGCGTTTCGTGCGGTTGACGAAGCCGGGCCTGTTTGCGATTTTGATCGCGCTTTGGTTGTCGCACAGTAACTTGGATGACCCATTCATCGAGACGTTCGTTTCCTGCAGGATCTTGGCTATGTAAAGCCCTTCGCGAACTGCTGCAATCGCAGCGATGAACTCAGCTTCGGCTGACAAAAGGGTGATAAGCTCTTGCTTTCGGGAGTTCCGGGAGATGGGTCCGGCGGGCCCAAGTTTGAAAATATATCCCGTGCGGGACCTCTTGTTGTCAGCATCTCCTGCGTGGTCTGCATCTACGTAGCCCATTAGCTGTAGAGTAGCCAGTAAGTTAGCCTTGTAGGTCAAGCTGACGTCAGGCATAGAGATGAAATATTGTAGTGTGCGGAGATTCACTCTACAAGGTAGTGAGCTAGACTACGGGGGGGGTTGGCACGAACTACTAGGAGTGATCGTAGCTTTGCTTAGTTCCTTAGCGCTTGCACGTTCACGGGAGAAATCGGCAAGAGTTTCACTAGGCAAAGATTGCATTACATAAAAAATAGTTGAACAAGCAATGACAGGAATGACTACATCAGGCACCTAGCAACTCTGCAGCTAGCCTGGTCGACCGCCAGCACTGCATGGTCGATCGCCTACCAGCGTTGCGTAGAGGAGCCGCGCCAGCACTGCAGAATGGCGACCTGCCAACACAGCAGGTCGACGGCGTTCCAACGCTGCAGCAGAGCGGCTGTCCAGCGATGCCCCGTAGAAGACAGCAGTGCGCACGCTCGCAGGTGCGCGCAGAAGATTGGCCCGACTTGCACCGTTGTGCATCCGTCGGCTGTTGTCTGCGCCTGATGAGCCACATCGACTTCGGGATACCAGCCCGAAGTCGCCTTCGTCACCGCGACCTCGACGACGTTCGCGTGCCCCCGCAGAATTCGCCGAGCAGGTTACCTGGTCGACCTGGTCGACCACCAAGTGCTCTCTTGTCGACCACCAGTGCCTCTGGTCGACCACCAGGTGCCTCTGGTCGACCACCAGGTGCCTCTGGCCGACCACAGCTCTCGTCGAGCTACCCCTTAGTCGACGGGCCCCTCCGTCAACCAGCATTGTCAGCTGTTGTCGACGAGCTCCCCTCGTCGACCGCTGCTCACATATCAGGTCGACGGACTGCTCCGTCGACCTCCCGGTCGAACTGCTCCTCCTGGTCGACGGCCCACCCGTCGCCCACCCCAGTCAGCTGCAGCTTTCGAGCTCCCTGGTCGAGGGCTCCAGCCCCGTGACAGTCCTATGCAGGTCGACAGCCACCTCGTCGACCTGCCCCGCAGAAGAAGGCCGACGAGCACTCCTGGTCGACGGCAACACCACAGAGATCCCCTGCAGCTCGACGAAGCCCGTCGAGCAGCTCCTTCACTGCGAACGGTCGGCTGCTTCTCCCGTACATCCGACCAAGTCGTCGGCGTTGCCCAAGCGATGGCGGGGCCAACACTCCACTCCCGTTAACATAGTGCACGCCGTAGGTCCGCTATATGCTCCCCTTCAGGTCTGCGCAGGTACAGGGCGAGCTGGCTAGCGGCATAGGATTAATCCGGTCGGCACGTGACATCGGCGAAAAGGAGGCAGCCTAGCTGCTGCTGGTAGAGGCGATGATCTGCAACGGAGAGTGGCGTGGTGTCGGGCTCGTGGTTAGGCGGAGGAGATCGGAACGGTATGGTGAGGTTGACGGGGGCGATGCCAAACTTCTTCGCAAGCGTTTCGGCATACTTAGCAGCCGACTGATGAATAGTATCGGCCGACTGGGTGATATTGAGTCCTAGAAACTGAGGTATGGTCACCTCCAGCTTCTCCTTGGAAAACTTCCTCTCATTTGCTGCTGATCGTGGTACTAATTTCCACGTGTCGGTGCAGCTACTTCGGCGGCCATGGCTGCTCTCCACTTCTCTCCGTCGGGCCCCTCCAGAGCTTGGCGAACCATCGTGGGCTCAGTAGGGTTCTGATTCCCGAGAACTGCGACGACGAGACCAAGTATGCGTAACCCATTTGAGTTGAAGGCTCCTTTGACTTCTCTGTTGGTGACTTCAACCACGTCGTGGTCAACGTAGTTGCCTGAAATTTCGCGAATGTGTCAGAAAACTATGGCGATCACCAGAGTTGTATGACAGAGGGAGGTGAAGTATAACAATGAGGAGCACTGTACATTTGTATATAAAGCAAAGTGGCGTATGGAGTACCGAAAAGGGAGTGTGGGGTTGAGAGGGTAGCCTGGCAGTTGGGGTTTGGAGAAGTCAGGTGGGACACCGGAGGTTGGCGAAGTTTGGGCGAGACAGCCGGGCTGTAACTTGGCAGTGAGGGAGAGGTGGTAACAGGGGTGGCGAATGGAATGTGTGTGCTTGCATGCCTGTTGCATTTCTGTTTCTATGCAGACACCGAGTCCGGACCAAGCTGGGAGTCACTGTAACCAGCTGGAGGCAGTGAGGCGGCCTACTTCGACATTAGTCATTCGTTGAATGCCGGTTCCTAGACTGGGATCGGAAGAGGTTGACATAGGAGGACCGGGCCATGGGACTGCCATTACTTGTGTGTTTTTGCTCATACAGTGTTTTCTTCTCTGAAGATTAACGGTACTAGGCAAAGCCATAACAAGCATCAAGATGGGATAGGAAGGAACTGATTCTACACACAAGCAATGGCATGCGACTGCGATGAGGCAAGGGGCTACCAGAAGTGGTGTCGAAGAAGAGAAGACCGGTGAGGATGAATGGGGAAGGAGGAGATCGGCGTGAGCCAAATCAGCCAACAAAGGAAGTAGACGGTGAGGGCCAGAATGGGCCCAGCGATGGCACGACCGGCCCGGAGGGCGGCGCGGGAACAGGAGGAGTCAGTGGAGCAGGCACGGCGCCGGGCGAAGGAACGGGGGGGAATCCGCGAGGAACGAAGGGCCGAGCGGCTATCAACGAAGTGCCTCCTGGCATGGCACAGAGGATGAGACGGCGGTGCAGAGATGGATGTACACGCAGCTGCAGAAGATCGAGGTTCCGGAGCGTTTTTCGGGCGACACGATCCAAAGGAGTTTTTCCGCGGCTTAGCGAATATGTTGGCGGGAGAGGCGGAGACGCATTACCGGATCTCCAGGAAAGAGCTCCTGCAGTGGGCGGCGGGGAGAGCTCCGGGAGAGCGAGATCCCACTGCGCGATTTCTGGCGATGTTACGCGAGCAGTTCCCGTTGCAGACCGCGGAGGCGCCAGGAGGTAGAGGCAGGGAAGGGAAGGAGTTAGTGGAGAAGAACGACAGGGGAGTGTACTGTGAGAAGCATTGGCCAGAGACTGACGCAACAGGAGAGAGGAAGGGGAGGGTTCCGACAAATGTTGTCGCGAGAGCTGTCCAGGATTGGGTCTTCTTCCATGGGTGAGTGCATTTCAGCACTTTTGTAGTTGCGCTGAGCTTGTATTGCTTCATTTGGGTCGGTGTCTGTTGGAATGAAGGTCGGGGTGTTGAAGTCGCTTTGATGGGAGGCTCGCTCCCGATTTGATCTTCTGTTGATTCCTCTATCACGCCAGCTTCATCTTCATCCGTTGCAAAACTGTCCTGTCCTTGGATGATGCCGTCTGGTGCTTGCTGTGCAGTGCGGTGCTGACGGAACAGTGGCAGCGTGAGCCTTTCGTAGAAATTTAGTCATGTGTATGCGTGACTTGGTCGGTGGCGAAGTTAAGGATGGTCCATGCATGGTATTCAGATTCGATGCTGAGGTGGATGCCCCATCTTGCTCAGTCCTTTATTTTTTTGGTTCGGCCAGTGTGGGGGCGGTACTGTTCTTTGCACCCAAAAACTGGTAATATTCGTGTGTCCGAATTTTCCCATCTCCACTCCTTGAATGGTGAGTTGTTGTTGGGCAGGGCCTTTGAAGATAAATTATTGTGCAGGCACACATCATGGGCAATTGTGTAGGGCCAGTAAGCAGTTGGCATGGCTGACTGCTTCATGAGGGCCCTGATTTGTGTCGCGAGCCTCCTGTTGGTTATCTCAGCCAATCCTTCCTGCTCATGAGCGTGGGGCAGAGAGATCATCCTCTTGATCCCCTTCTTATAACAAAACTTTCGGAACCTATCGCTGGTGTATTATGCTGCTCCATCTGTCTGGAAGGCTTTGAGCTTCTTTCCTTCCGATTTTGTCTGTGCCATTTTCAGCCACGGGTAGAAGCAGTCCAAGGTGTGATGGCGGCTTTTGATGTTTGCTGCCCAGACGAATCGCGTAGCTGCATCGATGAAGATGATCGTGTAGTACTCCCCTTTAAGACCGCGAGCGGTAAGGCACAGAAATTCGCTGTAAACTTTGTCTCGCGGCTTGAATCGTTCGGGCCCATGAATCATTTCAGGAAAGGGTCTGTGAGCCAGGGCCGCTTCGTGACAGACAGTGCTGGTGGTATCTCCATCCTAGGTTGAAGTTTGTGTCCGTCATGCAGCAGCAGCTCGTCTTCCGCAAACACATCGGCGTTTATTGAGTTGTTGAGTTCAACGGATGGGTGTCCCGGACGCTGTGCCATATGTCTGCTTTTGCACGATGTCTGCATGTTCGAGTGTACAGT
Organism: Closterium sp. Naga37s-1; assembly: GCA_947471745.1. Classification (NCBI taxonomy): domain Eukaryota; kingdom Viridiplantae; phylum Streptophyta; class Zygnematophyceae; order Desmidiales; family Closteriaceae; genus Closterium; species Closterium sp. Naga37s-1. Next base: position 289,776 of record CANJKZ010000539.1, read on the forward strand.
CGTTACTCCCAAGCCGATTTGTCGTCTTCTGTTGGGGTTCTTTTTTGTCTGCAGATGCGTCGGTGGCGAGGACTTGGATGGATGCAGATTAAAGAGCCTTAAGTCTTGTTCCTCGAATTGCACCGTCGGGGTCGTTGAAGGTCACCGGAAGCAGTTGCGGCCCATGATAAGGTGCTGAATCTTCGCCCAGATTGCGATTTTCTTCTTCAGATCCGGCAGCGACTTCTTCCGCTGTGCCGTTGAGTGGTGCTCCCCTTCTGTCAAGATGGTAGTAGCTGCTTCCGTCAATGGTGACCGGGATAAGGTGAGGCCCACATTCGGGCGGTGATTCTTTTTTAGGAGCAGGAAAATCTGTTGCATATTCCGTCACGTCGACTATAATATCTTCCCGTACTTCGACTTCAGTGACTTCTGGCTCCTGTTCTTCCGTGAGTGCAGGTTGTCAAGTAAATCCGTCCCAACCTTCCGCGGTGTCTGTCACTTGTCCAGGTCGACGTCCCCAACCGGTTCCGCGTGTTGCCCACTCAACATCTGTTATAAATCAGTCGGTAGGTTGTTCCACTGTTGGCCAGTTTCTTCCTTGGCTTCCTGACTTGTAAATTCTTCTGTTAACGGGAGTTGGGTGTTGCCGACTTAGTGAAGTCGGCTGGTGGTCGTGAATTGGGTGGTCGACGAGCACGTACAACTGTTGGTCGACTTTTACCGAGCAAGTTGACACCGATTTGGGGGTTTCCAGGTCGACCAAGTAACCGGGGTGACAAGGTTTTGCGGGGTGCTCGACCGTCGCCCATATGGTTTTGGCGAAGCCGACCTCGGAGTGGTATCCCAAGGTTGACGTGGCTGATCAGGCGCAGTCAATGGCACGTGGTCAACTTGGCATCTGCGCTGTGCACGTGACAAGGCATGGTGCGCCAACCAACTACGAGCACCTGCGAAGTAGGTGTGATACTGTCACCTGCGGGTGCAACGCTGGACAACCGCCTTGCTGCAGCGTTGGCACGCCGTCGAATTGAAGCATTGGCAAGCCGCCTTTCTGCAGCGCTGGAGCGGTGCGGACTTTGCTGCACTTGAGGTCGACCTGCTTGCATGCTGGGGATACTTGCTTCTGATGTAGTCCACTTTTCCATTGTTGTTGCTACCATTGTTATGAACTTTCCCTAGTGAAACTCTTGCCAATTCTCTCTGTGAATGCGCAAGTAGAGAGAACGCTAAGGAACGCTGCGATCACTCACACAACCGTGCCTTCCCCATAGTCTAGCTCCCATTGTAGAGTTTATCTCCGCATCTTCTTCTACTGCTTGTGGTCCTGTGTCTTGCGTCTGGTACAGCGAGAGAACGGAACAGCCTGTGTGGACCGGGGCGTTCTAGGTCCGTGTCTTGTAAGTGCATCCATTCGGGCGGCGAGCGTTGTCCTGGATTTTCGAGGACGATGATGCGGTCTACGGCGCCTACTGTCCCAGGTGATAAAGTTTAAAACGAACACACCGTTCTCGTTCTTTGCCTTTCCAATGAGAGTGCCTTCGTAAATCAAGTGGAATTCGATCTTGTGTGATTGCATCTCGATTCCGCACTTCATCCGCTGGGCAGCAGAGAGAAGGTTGAAGCAAAGATTTGGGACGACGAGGACGTCGCTGATGTGAATTGAGAAGTTGGTGTCGTGGGATTTGAGTTAGATTTCGCCGTGACTTTTCGCCCAAATTGTCAGTTTGTTGGCGACGGTGATTTCCACTTTGTTCATCAGCGGCTCACTATTGAGGATAAAGGTCGAAGAGGCGACCATGTGCTGACTTCGGTAGCTATCCAGGTAACACGTGTTGAAATCGTATCGTTCATTTTTTACGATGTTGGCAATCAGCGGCGTGATGTGGTGATCCATATCCGCGTCTTGCTCATAGTTCCATCATTTGTCATCTTCTTCTGCAATGCTTGCAGCTGGTGATTCCGCAATCCACTGTGGCGCTTCCCAGTCGAAGGGAATTCGTCCAACCGCCAGCTCCTCAAATGTTGGATCGGTGTCTTCGTCTGCTTCGAAGGAACCTTAATATGTCTTTCCAGCTGCGGAAATAGCGGTAATGACGGCTAATTCGGGGTGGTCCGTGGCGCACCATGCAAGTCAAACTCTTGATTTTGCCTTTGTCGTTGTTGGCATGAATGCGTGAGGGAGTTTGTGTAGTGCTGGCGATGGCAAGCGGAGAGATGGTTCGTTTCCGCGTCGGAGGTCCTTGGTAAGTTCAAGACTGACCTTGCGTGTGATTGTTGTTGTTGTTGTTGTTTTTCCGCTCCCTTGCGCTTGTAGCATTGCTTGATGGTGTGGCCCATTCTCTTGCAATGCTTGCACAGCAGCTTTCTTTTGTCTGGTGCCCTGCCTCTCCGCACCCGCATAAAAGGCGATTTTCTCTTTCTTGTTGCCCCTTTTCTTGTACAGATCGATCTCCTGCTGCTCGGCGAGAGGAGGGTTGCGCAAAGCGAAACTTTGGAGATTGCGCCTTAAGCGCGAAGGAGTGACTTGCACTGGCGCCACTCCGGACCCAGGCCAGCGAGGATAACGGTTACGAACATGTCGTCAGGGAAGTGTCCGCCGCTTACTCGAATTGGTCTCTCAGATTTCTGCAGCGGTTGATGTATTCTCCCGCTTTCTTGCCCTGAATCATTCTGACGTTGTTGAGTTGGCTTAAGAGACAACTGTGGCCCACGTTGCGGACCGCGCGGGTCAACGTTACTAATCTTGATGATTGGGCTTCAGCAACTTGAAATAAAAACGCCCGCGCAACTTGGGACTTCGGCAACCAAAAGCGAAGCCCCCCCCTTTGAAAGTGTTGCGAGGGTTGGGCGAAATTGTAACAACCCTCGCTCACAACTCCCCGTCAACTTTTGTGATACCCTCCCCCATAGCCCAGCAGTCAACCTTACTAAGGTTGAACAACTTGGGCTGCGGGCTTTAACGTCACTGGGTCTGTTGCCATGTACATTGTGCGCAGGTACTCCCAGGCTGTTGTGTAGGCGCCCACTGGTTATTGAAGGAGCGAATGCCAAGCTGTTCCGCGGGAGAGAGATTGCGGATCAGGTCGGTGTAGGCGAGAAGCGACTCGTTGTAGTGCTGCACCTTCTCCTGAGGTGAGCCGTCACTAGGGAAAGGTAATGTACCGTCATAGTACAACCAGATCTGCCTGCTGCGAGCATGGAGCTCGAATTTAAAGCTCCACATATAAAAATCCTTCCCTTCGAATCGAATGCTCATCTTGAGTTTTGATGTTGTTAGGAACTTGTTGGGAAATGTGATAGTTGTGTCTGAGCATGTATCTGCCCTTGGCAATTTTCGAAGGTGAACAAGCGCTTGGAATGAGGTCCAGGAGGATCTGGGGGGTCTTCTAGCGTAGCTGGAGCTGTCAATGCTCATCTCCCGATGATGGCTCTAGGGCATTGATGTGGGTGATTAGTTGCTCAATGAGAGAGCAGGATTAACACCTTTCAAACCTGAGTTGACATTGGAAGGTAGATGGACTGGAGAAAGTCAAGTTTCCCCGCAGTCAGCGCCAGGCATGATGTAGGCTTGTACCGCCAGATATTTATAATGAAGTTCAGTTGCCGAACTTGAACTTTAGCAGAACTAATTATCCAAACTAGCCCTCATGCCATGTTAGAGATAGGGAAAGGATATCTGGATAGGATAAGTCTGTTAGAGTAAAAACAACGGAAGTATTTATATGCTGACCTTGATCATAGTGAATGTAAATGACGAGATGATAATAATAAAAATTACATTGCAATGTATAGTCCTACCTATCCATGTACTCTGAGGGTTACATTCCCTTATTAACGGTTATACAGGTATCGCTACAGTAGCAGTGTCTATTGCGATCCCTTCTCTTACCTTGTTGCATCTTGTAACCTCCGAGATGGTTGCGACAGTTGAAGCAGCTCGCAACCTCTTGGTCCAGGTCGGTCAACAGTCGCGGCAGTTGACCCGCGACTGTTGGTCTGCGTGCTCTTATATGAGCTAACGCGGTAGTGGTACAGGTGTTGCTTCGCTATTGGCAGGTGAGGTAAGATTACACCTTCTAGAATGCTAAAATACATTTCGGTTATTCCCACATGCTCTATATTGTCAAATGTTACATTAGTTGTTTAGGCTACAGTGAGTAACACTATAGGGAGTACAACACTTAAGGTTGCTAATTGTATCCCTTGCTTCCCTAGTTCAATCATTCCGCTTGCACATTCTGAGATGGTATCATCCGCTAGGTCTGTGAAGAAATGAGGAATGGATTGACTAAGGGAAAGTTGGGTACAAAAGCAAACCCTAGAAAACTGTACCCCATATGTGCTACCCCACTATAGCCTACGGTAGCTATGTCATATAAATCTGACACACCCCCATAGGCAAAGTGGGGGAGAACAAGGGGTCACAAGACCAGTCAAGCAAAGCAAAGCAAGCTCAGGGTGGATCACAAAGTCACCACACATTCCGAGCACAAGTTCAAGGCCACAAGGCCAGTTCACATGCAGGATTACATATATATATAAGGCTAGACAAGCAAGAGCAGGTGAATATATATATGCAACGGTACAAACAAGGTCAAGGGGTGAGCAAGTGAGGCAAGGTAGGCACAAGACCCAGCTGAGTACAGAAGCGCTGATGATCACAAGGCGCAAGTGCCTTGGTGAAGATATCAGCAGTGTTGGCCTCAGAGGCCACGTACGCAAGCCGTAGCTGACCACGCTGCTGTAGCTCACGAGCAAGGAAGTAGCGGAGAGCAATGTGCTTCGTTCTGTGCTCCAGTCTCTGCTCTCGACACAAGGCCAGCATGGCCTTGTTGTCTACGTACAGCACTGGAGGAGAACGAGGTGGCTCTCCGAGGTCAGTCAGCAGGTAGGTGAGCCAGCGAAGCTCCTGTGCAGCCATGGCCCCGGCGTAGATCTCAGCCTCACAACTGGAGCCGAGAACAGAAGACGAGCGGGTAGCCCGCCACGAAACAGAGCCGGAACCAAGGCTGAAGGTGTAACCCTGTGACGACCGCTATGTAGCCAGGTCGTCAGCCCAAGAAGTGTCTGCGTGCCCAGTGAGGACCACTGGACTCTGCCCTCCAAGCACAAGCCCCATGCCCGACGTACTGCACAAGTAGCGCAACACCCTCTTCGCTGCAGCCATGTGCTCCGGTCTGTGTCTCCCAGGAGCAACATAGCGTGCAAGAATGCTAAGAGGGTATGCAAGGTCAGGTCGTGTGCAGGTCATCAGGTACATGAGGCAGCCAACAAGATCTGGGTACGGGCCACTCGACTCTACGGACTCATCCGAAGGCAGAGCTGAGAGCGAGTGGCGAGTAGGCAGAGGAGTGGCCTGAGGCGAGGAGTACGTGAAGCCGAAGCGCTGAAGGACCTGCTGCACCATGTGTGACTGAGTCAGGGTAATGGTGCGGCGTGCTCTGTCCCGGGTGATCTGCAAGCCAAGGTAGCTGCGCAGTTCACCCAGGTCTGTGCACGTGTGTCTCTTCTGCAGCTCGGACTTCACGTGGGCGAGTCCAGCAGTGTCAGCTGTGGCGAAGACCAAGTCGTCGACGTACACGAGGATGTAGAACGGCGGCAAAGAAGTGTCGGTGCGCAGAAACAGCGACGGGTCGGCAGTAGAGGGAGCAAACCCAAGAGCCGCAAGTGTAGTCCTCAGTGTGTCGTGCCACTCACGCGGTGCCTGGCGGAGACCGTAGACTGGCCGCCGGAGGCTCCACTGGGTGCCAGGAGGAAAAGACCCAGTGAAGCCAGGTGGGCGACGCAGCCAGATCTCCTCGTGCAGGCTGCCCTGCAAGAAAGCAGTGCTGAAGTCAAGAGAGTGCAGCTCGTAGTCACGGTGAGCAGCTATGTGCAGCAGTACCCGAAAAGTGGTCATCTTCGGGGTGGGAGAGAAGGTCTGAAAGTAGTCAACTCCCTGCCGCTGACTGAAGCCACGAGCCACGTAACGCGCCTTGAAGACAGGCGGAGAACCCGGCGGCCGCTTCACCCTGAAAATCCACATGCCACTGACGATGTTCGCCCCAGGCGGGGGAACCTCGTCAACGTAGGTGCCTGTGGACTTCCAGGAAGCCATCTCTGCGTCCATAGCTGCCTGCCACTGAGAGGAGTAGGGACCCTCTATCGGCGACGGGGCCGCTAGGGGCGGCGACGGGGCCGCGTAAGGGCGGCGACGGGGCCGCGTAGGGGCGGCTACGGGGCCGCGTAGGGAGGGGAGCGGCGACGGGGCCGCTAGGGGCGGCGACGGGGCCGCTAGGGGCGGCAACGGGGCCGCGTAGGGGCGGCGACGGGGCCGCGTAGGGGCGGCGACGGGGCCGCGTAGGGAGGGGAGCGGCTACGGGGCCGCTAGGGTCGGCGACGGGGCCGCGCAGGGGCGGCGACGGGGCCGCTAGGGGCGGCGACGGGGCCGCGTAGGGGCGGCAACGGGGCCGCGTAGGGAGGGAGGCGGCAACGGGGCCGCTAAGGGCGGCGACAGGGCCGCTAGGGGCGGCTACGGGGCCGCGTAGGGGCGGCAATGGGGCCGCTAGGGGCCGCAAGGGGCCTGGAAGGGCGGCAACGGGGCCGCTAGGGGCGGCGACGGGGCCGCTAAGGGTGGCGCGAGGGGCCGTGAGAGGGGCCTCTAAGAGAGCTCGACAGGCCGCCTCGGGCAGGAGCGACTGTCGCTCCGGTCAGAAAAAAAAAGGTTTCAGTGGTGGGCCCAAGGAAGCGTTCCCACTAGGGAACCTGCTCTATACCATGTGAAGAAATGAGGAATGGATTGACTAAGGGAAAGTTGGGTACAAAAGCAAACCCTAGAAAACTGTACCCCATATGTGCTACCCCACTATAGCCTACAGTAGCTATGTCATATAAATCTGACAAGGTCGTTCCTAGTAACCTAGCTTGGTCCATCCCGTCCCGCTACCCGTCCCGTTCCGTCCTGTTCCTGCACACTGCCCGTCCCGTCCCATTCCCGTCCTACGCGCCCTACACTGCACGAAGCCGCGCACACGCAGCCGCGCGGATGCAGCCGTGCACAGCCGCGCGCCCATAGCCGCGCAGCCGCAGCAGCACTCATGCAAATGCGCAGCCTCGCGCGCAGCAGTAGCCGCACGCACACAACCGCGCACACAGCTGTGCACGCGCAGATGCATGCGCACTAGTGGCCGCACGCGCAGCTGCACGCACACCAGCAGCAGCCGCATACGCATGCGCAGCCGCAGCCGCACGCGAAAAGGTATCCGCACGCGCAGCAGCAGCCACACGTGCAGCACCTACCGCGCCCGCAACTGCAATTGCACGCGCCTGTACCCTTACACACAATCACGGCAGCTACCACCCTTCCACCCGTACGTGCTGTCTATCACACGCCTCCTACCATAGGCATTCCTAGCGGCGGCTGGCAGCCGCAGTCGACTCTCCTGGCGCGGATTAGGTCTCATCTCTCGTTCTGACTGGTGTTCATAGACCAGTCCTTCACGCTCCGTTCGTTACTCGCTTCTAGATACAGCCGTTCCTAGCCTTTTTCTCACAGTCTAGTAGGGCACTCGCCATGGCGTTCGCTCTAATCCTGCGTTTCGATGCGGAGGGTAGAGCGCTATATTTTTCCACCTGGCTCCTCCGCGCCGAGATGTACCTCCACGCCTCTTGTACCGACCTGCCTCCTGAGCCTACTGCTGCAGACTGGGAACGCTTTGCTCAGGCCCGTACAGCCCTGTCAGTGTGGCAGTCTTGTGAAGATGCAGCTCGTATTGCCCTCGGCAGCCTTCTTCGTGAGACTGAGGAAGCCCACTTCAGTCAGGTTCGATATGCCAATGATTGTTTTGATGTGATTGAGACTTGTTACTCCACTTCCTCCTCCGCCTCTCTTGGTTAACTATTCATGCCGTTTTTGTTTCCCGGCCTAGGAGTGGTTGCTTGTACTGCCCACCTTGTCACCCACCTGCGCTCGCTTGACGCTAGCTACCGTGCTGCTTGTACCGAGGCTGAGCTTGCAGCCCCCCCCCCCCGCCCATGCACATCACTATTCACTCCATAGTCACAAGCCTCCCTGACCGCCTTGCACCTCTACGGGCGCGCTTCTTTGGAAGCACCCTTGTGCGCTCACTATCAAGGTCCTTGAGACATCTCTCAAGGACATCGAGAGCAACATCCACTGTGTTGCCTTCGCTTCTGCCGCCGTAGTTCCCCCGCTCTTTCAGGGGTGTATTGTCCCACACCTCCCCACCTTCACTGCTTCTCTTGCCTCTACTGCGTCTCCTGCTTCTGACAATACTACAGCCGTGTACGACGCTACTGGGCGGGCTCGAGGCAGGGGAGGCAAGGAAGTGGGGAAGGGTGGTGGTGGCGGTGGTGGCGGAGGGGGTGGCGGAGGCAGTGGCGGTACTAGTGCGTCTAGTGGAGGCGGCACCGGAGGTGGTACTGGGCCTACAGGCCCGACGGGTTGGGTGCTGAACCAGCTGGTTGGTACACAGCACAGCAGCAGCAGCCACAGCAAGGATAGCAGCAGTACAAGCAGGGAGAACCGCAGCAGCATGTTCAGCGGCAGGTTCAGCAACAGTGAGGACCTGGTGGACCAGGGAGCGCTGGACGTGGCGGTGGCCCACCAAGATGGACGTCCCATGGTGTCGCCCCTACTCCCTGCCCGTACTCGTCAGGGTACCCTCAGATTGGTACTCGTCAGGGTGCCCCCTGTGGCCACCTTCACCCTCCGGGTCAGTGCTTTGCGCAGCTCATGGACCGCCTCCGCGCACAGTATGGATTTAGCCCCGCTACGGATTGGGCCCTGCTGGCTCGCTCCCTTGGTGCGGCCATGTTTGACATGTCTGCGGTAGAGGTGCTTGATGCCTTGTGATCTGCTTCTGTGATGTATGCCGATGTTGACTATAATGCGGCTGGATCTGTTTTCTTGCGTGTTCGTAGCCTATGATCCTTGCCTATTGCTATTGTAGGTGCTTGTGCTGTCAAACATTGTATGTTTACATTGTGTAGGCTATAGTGGGTTTAGCCTTAGGGGGTACAACAAACTTAGGGTTTCCTACTTGTACCCACTTTCTACTAGTTTCATTCATTCTCGTTCTTACTTTGTAACATGGTATTACGAGCCTAGGTAGTAACCTAGGACCGAACGTTGGGCCCACCGTTCCGCTAGAAGCGCCCTCGAGCGCCGTATCTCCTTAGCGCCCTCGAGCGCCTCTCTTCTAGCCCGCCCTCGTGCGCCTCTCTTCCTCCTGCTGCCCGTGCGTAGCTCGCTAGTGCCGCGCGCGGCCTTTTCTTTTAGCGCGCGTAGCCCGCTAGCGGCCCGCGCGCGACCGTTTTTTAAGCGCGCGCCGACCCCTAGCCGCCCGCGCGACCGTCGCCGCCCACGAGCAGCCCCCCTAGCCGCCCGTCGACCGCCGCCCAGAGCGTCGCAGCCCGCCCTTAGGCCACCGCGACACCCCTCTAGGCCGCCGCCGGCGCGCTAGTCAGACCCGCGCTACAGCCGCCCACGCGCACGCCCCCCGTCGCGCACCGCCGCGTAGCCCAGTCCGAGCCGAGCCGCGCCGCCCGAACCGAGCCGCGCCGCCCGAACCGAGCCGCGCCGCCCGAACCGAACCGCGCCGCCCGAACCGCGCCGCGCCGCCCTACTGTGCCCCACCAACTACCACTACTGCTACAGTTGCTACTACTACTCCTGCTACTGCTACTACTGCTTCTACTACTGCTGCTACTACAACTATGGCTAGTCCCTCTGTACTAGCTTTCGATGCTGAGGGCCGCCCACTGAAGTTTGAGACCTGGCTCGATGACCTGCACCTATTCCTCCAGCTCACTGCCAAGGAGGATATCTCACTGTACGATCACGCGCTAGGCCATGCTGCTGCCCCTGCTGCTACTGCTGACAGTACTGCCCGTTCACAGTGGCAGACTCGTGACGCCCACACACGCTTCGCTATTCGCAACTCCCTGCCGATCGATGAGCGTGAGCACTTTGGCCAGCACAAAACAGCACAGGCACTGTATACTGCTGTAGTGGCACGCTACTCCTCACCTGACTCTGCTGCGCTAGGCCGTCTCTCGCTCCCCTACCTGTTCCCCGACCTGTCCGCTTTCTCCACAGTCGCTGACCTCATCACGCACCTCCGCACTAGTGAGGCCCGCTTCCGTGCCGCTATGCCCGCTGAGTTTCTTGCCACCCACCCCCCCCCCGCTCTGGCTCACTCTCTACCACCTGGTCACCCGTCTCCCTGACTCTCTTCGTGCGGTCAGGGACCTCTTCCTTGCTCGCTGCCCCACTGAGCTCACCGTTGACCTGCTCGAGAAGGAACTGCTTGCAACTGAGACTAGCATAGTCGCTGTAGCTTCCTCTCGTGGCGACCCCCGCACTCCTTTCTTCGAGGGGTGTTCCCCTTCCCCCCTTCTCCCCTCTGTCGCCTCTGCTGCTGCTGTGGACCTCCTTGGTACTGAGCAGGTCGGGACTGCGTCCGCTCCGAGCTGGCGCCGCAGCGGCAAGGGCAAAGGGGGCAAGGGAGGTGGAGGTGACGGCAGGGGAGGCGGTGGTGGGGGCGGTGGCGGCGGTGGGGGCGGTGGCGGGACTGGAGGGGCTAGTGGCAGCGGTGGGGGTGGTGGCGGCAGCAGCGGAGGAGGTGGCCGGGGTGGGGGCGGTGGTTGGGGTGGCGGTGGACGCGGAGGCGGCAGGGGTGGTGGTGGTCGAGGTGGTGGCGGCGGCGGTGGTGGTCGTGGAGGCGCTGGCGGTGGCCAGAGCCAGCAGCACACTCCGTCGTCCCAGGAGCTTCGTGAGTGGTACTCTCAGCACGGGGGGGGGGGGGGTGGCCTTAGCTGCACGTACGTCATCCGCACTGGTGACCGCACTGGCCAGACGTGTGGAAGGGCGCACACCGCGCAGCGCTGCTTCTCCCGCCTTGACGACGCTTGGCGCACTCAGTTCCCTACTGCCACTGAGCTGCCCCGCTGGGCTGACCTGATGAAGAAGAACATTGATATCTATGCTCTTGACTTTGATGCTATTCTCACTGCCATGTATGTGTTGTCTACTAGTGGAGAGGGTGCTCAGTACCTGCGTGTTCCGCCCGACCCGGGCATTCGGACCAGTGAGGCTGCCGCTCTAGGTGCTAGTGCGTCTGTTGCCCTAGGTGCTGGTGAGGCTGCCGCTCCAGGTACTCGCGTGTCTACTGCCCCAGGTACTGGTGAGGCTGCTGCTCTAGGTGCTACTGAGTCTGCGCCCCCTGGTACTGAGTCTACTGAGGCACTGCACACCTTCACACTGGACTCAGGTGCTTCTCGCTGTTTCTTTCGTGACCGCACTGCCCTTGAGCAGCTTGCTCGGCCAGTTGCTGTCTCCCTCGCTGACCCCTCTGGGGTTCGGTCATTGCGACCTCCTCCACTGTCCTTCCTTTTCCTGCGGTTCCGTCGGGCACACTGTCAGGTCTCCACCTCCCCTCGTTCTCTACGAACTTGGTGGCGGGTTGTGCGCTCCAGGACGGGGGTGTCCACCAGTTCACCCCTGCCTACGAGCGCGTGACACACTGCACGTGTGCTCGGACGGGCCGTCACCTGGCTACCTTCACTAGGCAGCCGGGGTCGGACCTGTACACACTGACCACTGAGTCCCCTCAGGTAGCTACGTCTGCGTCTGCGTCAGGTCAGCTGTCGGCCCCCTGCTCGTGTCGCTCTCTAGCGCACGAGACCGTCCTCTGGCACCACCGCCTTGGTCACCCGTCTGTGCAGCGCCTTCGTGCCATGCACAAACGGTACCTTGTCTCTGGTCTTCCCCGGGTACTCCCTCCCCTCCCACCCTCGCCTGCTCCTCCCTGTCTTCCTTGTGTCGAGGGGCGGCAGCGCGCCGCTCCTCACTCCTCCTCGTTTCCCCCGACGACTGCTCCCTTGCAGACGCTCCACATGGACGTGTGGGGCCCAGCCCGCGTCCGTGGACAGGGTCAGGAGAGGTACTTCCTGATCGTTGTTGACGACTACTCGCGCTACACTACGGTCTTCCCCTTGCGCACCAAGGGTGAGGTCCCTGATGTTTTGATCCCTTGGATCCGCGCTTCTCGTCTCCAGCTCAGCGAGCCGTTCCGCTCGGACTTTCCTGTCCTGCGTCTGCACTCTGACAGAGGTGGTGAGTTCTCCTCCGATCTCTTGGCAGCCTAGTGTGCGGGGCACGGCATCCGCCAGTCGTTCACGCTTCCGGCCTCTCCACAGCAGAATGGGGTTGCTGAGCGCCGCATTGGCTTGGTCATGGAGGTCGCTCGTACCTCCTTGATCCATGCGGCTGCCCCCCACTTTCTGTGGCCGTTTGCGGTCCGGTACGCTGTGCATCAGCTCAAACTCTGGCCCCGTGTCTCCTTACCGGAGACCTCGCCCACACTGCTGTGGACGGGGGAGGTTGGCGATGCGTCGCGTTTCCGGGTCTGGGGATCTCGAGCATTTGTCCGCGATACGTCCGCGGACAAGCTCTCCTCCCGCGCTGTTCCTTGTGTCTTCCTTGGCTTTGTCCCGGACGCGTCTGGTTGGCAGTTTTACCACGCCACCTCGCGCCGTGTCCTGCCCTCTCAGGACGTCACTTTTGACGAGTCGGTGCCCTACTACCGCCTCTTCCCCTACCGCACTGCCCCGCTCCCCCCCCCACCTCTCTTCTTCGCGCCAGGTGCTGCTGTGGTAGACCCCCTCCCCCCTCAGGGTGCCGCTCCCTCAGGTGTGTCCCAGGTAGACCCGGTTGAGCCTGTCGAGGTAGCTGTCGACTCTCGTCCTGCTAGAGGTGCTGAGCCTGAGCGTGCGGAGCCTGGGGGTGCGGAGCCTGGGGGTGCGGAGCCTGGGGTTGCGGAGTCTGGGGGTGCTGAGCCTAGGGGTGCGGAGCCTGCGGGTGCTGAGTCTGCAGGTGCTGAGTCTGGGGGTGCTGAGTCTGGGGGTGCTGAGCCTGGGAGTGCTACACCTGGAGGAGCTCTCTCCTCACAGCAGTTGCGTGAGTGGTACTTACAGTACTGCAGCCTCAGGAGGGGTGCTTCTGGAGCTAGGAGTGCTGCTGGAGCTGGTGCTAGTGCTTCCCCTCCTAGGCGGGAGCTGCCCTCTCCCCAGCGGCTCCGAGAGTGGTACGCTCGGCGCTGCAGTCTCCGGAGTGGAGACAGGTGCTGGTACTGCTGGCGCTGCTGGAGGCGCTGCTGCTGCTGGAGCTGCTGGAGGTGCTGCTGCTACTGGCGGTCCTCCTGGCGCTACTGGAGGTGCTGCTGGTGCTGGAGCTGCTGGAGGTGCTGGTGCTGCTGGAGGTGCTGGTGCTGCTGACGCTGCTGGAGGTGCTGCTGCTACTGGTGATGCTGCTGGTGCTACTGGAGCTGCTGGAGGTGCTGGTGCTACTGACGCTGCTGGAGGTGCTGCTGCTGCTGGTGGTGCTGCTGGTGCTGCTGGAGCTGCTGGAGGTGCTGAGTCTGAGTCTGTCGCTGGCGGTGCTGCAAGCGCTGCTGGAGCTGCTGGAGGTGCTCGTACTGGAGGTACTGGAGCTACTGGGACTGGGCCTGCTGAGGGGGTTGGAGCTGGAGGTGCTGAGCGGCCGCGGCCGTACTACGTTCCACTCCTTCAGCAGGTTCTTGGTCTCCCGCCCTCTACTGTTCCTACTCCTCCCCTACTGAGTCCACCACCTGTCCAGTCACAGTCACAGTTACAGCCTGCCTCTCCACTGCCTGGTCCTTCTCCTTACACTGCGCAGACGGGTAGTCTTACTGAGCGTCGTGAGCCTGAGTCTCGTCCTCCGTCGCCTGAGTCTAGTCCAGCATCGCCTGAGTCGCGTCCAGAGTCGCCTGTCCGCGCTGTCCGCGCTGGTCGTCGTGCTCCGCGTCAGCGTCCTCCTCCTGTCCTTGGCACTCACTATATGACCCTGCGTCCTTCCACTGCTCCACAGCGCGTCCCTCTGCCGTCTCCTCCTGCGTCCTCTCTTCCTGACGTTGCTGACCCGCCGTCAGACCTTACTCGTGCTGCCAGTCCTATTGTCGCGTGTCTCCTTGCCACTGTTGTCACTGACCCTACCTTTGAGTCCTCTGCTGCGTCTGCTCTAGTCGCTGAGCTTGTTGACTTTGCTGTCGCCTGTCGTCTAGACTACGCCGCTAGCCTTGTTGCTGAGTCTGAGTCTGTCTGTCCTCCGTCCGTCGGGGGTGAGTGTGCTCTTGGCACGGACGTCCTTGAGGACAGACAAGAGGAGTTTGAGTGCTTTGCTGCTGCTTTACCTCATCTCGTGTCCATGCTGATTGCCCCTGAGGGAGACCCGGATGCACCAGACATCCCGACCCCACGCTCCTACGCAGAGGCGATGGAGGGTCCCTACTCCTCTCAGTGGCAGACAGCCATGGACGCAGAGATGGCTTCCTGGAAGTCCACAGGCACCTACGTCGACGAGGTTCCCCCACCTGGGGCGAACATCGTCAGTGGCATGTGGATTTTCAGGGTGAAGCGGCCGCCGGGTTCTCCGCCTGTCTTCAAGGCGCGTTACGTTGCACGAGGCTTCAGTTAGCGAGAGGGAGTTGACTTCTTCCAGACCTTCTCCCCGACCCCGAAGATGACCACTCTTCGGGTTCTGCTGCACGTTGCCGCTCAGCGTGACTACGAGCTCCACTCTCTTGACTTCAGCACTGCTTTCCTACAGGGCAGCCTGCACGAGGAGATCTGGCTGCGCCGCCCACCTGGCTTCACTGGGTCATTCCCTCCTGGTACCCAGTGGAGCCTCAGGCGGCCAGTCTACGGTCTCCGACAGGCACCCCGTGAGTGGCACGACACACTGAGGACTACTCTTGCTGCTCTTGGGTTTGCTCCTTCTACTGCTGACCCATCGCTGTTTCTACGCACCGACACCACTCTGCCGCCGTTCTACGTTCTTGTGTACGTAGACGACTTGGTCTTTGCTACTGCTGACACTGAGGCACTCGCCCACGTGAAGTCGGAGCTGCAGAAGAGACACACGTGCACAGACCTGGGTGAGCTGACAAGCTATCTTGGCTTGCGGATCACCCGGGACAGAGCACAGCGCACCATCACCTTGACTCAGTCACACATGGCGCAGCAGGTCCTTCAGCGCTTCCGCTTCACGTACTCCTCGCCTCAGCCCACTCCTCTGCCTACCGGTCACTCGCTCTCAGCTCTGCCTTCGGATGAGTCCGTAGAGCCGAGTGGCCCGTATCCAGAGCTTGTGGGCTGCCTCATGTACCTGATGACCTGCACTCGACCTGACCTTGCATACCCTCTTAGCATCCTAGCACGCTATGTCGCTCCTGGCCGTCACCGGAAGGAGCACATGGATGCCGCTAAGAGGGTGTTGCGCTACTTGTGCAGTACGTCGGGCATGGGGCTTGTGCTTGGAGGACGGCGCGACGTTGTCCTCACTGGACACTCAGACGCTTCTTGGGCTGACGACCAGGCTACTCAGCGGTCGTCTCAGGGTTACACCTTCAGCCTTGGCTCTGGCTCAGTTTCTTGGCGTTTTACACGCTCATCTTCAGTTCTCGGCTCCAGTTGTGAGGCTGAGATCTACGCCACAGCCATGGCTGCACAGGAGCTACGCTGGCTCACCTACCTGCTGACCGACCTGGGAGAGCGGCCTCGTTCTCCTCCAGTGCTGTACGTCGACAACAAGGCCGCCCTTGCCTTGTAACAGGAGCACAGACTGGAGCACAGAACGAAGCACATCGCTCTGCGCTACTTCCTTGCTCGAGAGCTGCAGCAGCGTGGTCAGCTTCGTCTTACCTACGTGGCCACTCGGGCCAACACTGCTGATGTGTTCACCAAGGCGCTTCAGCCTTGTGACCATCAGCGTTTCTGTACTATTCTAGGACTTGTGCCTACTCTCCCTCACTTGCTCACTTCTTGACTCTGTTTGTACTGTGATCTCTATATATATACCTGCATGCTTACACTTGCTAGGTTGTGATCACTGTACCTCTTGTTATATTATCAAACTGCATGTGAACTGGTCTTGTGACCACTTGCTTGTGCTCAGAATTTGTGTGGTATCCTTGAGATCCACCCTGAGCTTGTTTTGCTTTGCCTTGCTTTGACTGGTCTTGTGACCCCTTGTTCTCCCCCACTTAGCCTATGGGGGTGTGTCAAACATTGTATGTTTACATTGTGTAGGCTATAGTGGGTTTAGCCTTAGGGGGTACAACAAACGTAGGGTTTCCTACTTGTACCCACTTTCTACTAGTTTCATTCATTCTCGTTCTTACTTTGTAACATGTGCTTCCAGTCTAGGTGCTTGTGCAGCTACTAGCCCAGGTGTACCTACGGCTGCCACGTCGCTCTTCTTCACGCTGGACTCTGGAGCGTCTCAATGCTTCTTCCGCGACCACACGACTGTCACACCGCTTCGTGCTCCGGTTCCAGTTGCACTGACTAATCCTACTTCAGGACCAGCAGTTGCCCGCAGCTTTACCACCCTCCCGTGGCCGGCTGTCCCCTCTGGTGTCCTCACTGGTCACCACATCCCCACGTTCTCCAGGAACTTGGTGGGTGTTGGACCCCTCGGTGTTGGCACCTGATTTCCTCCGCACGAGTGTGTTGCGACCTGCACCGACGGTGCCTATGGGACTACTCTGGCCACATTTCGCCGCGAGCTCCGCTCATGCCTCTTCACACTATACACCGCGTCTCCCCATGTATTTGCGTCTGGTCAGGTAGATGCGTCTGGTCAGGTTGCTGTGTCATGCTCCTCTCAAGCACTCACCCACCCGACAATCGTATGGCACCACCGTCTTGGTCACACGTCCCTCCCACGCCTCCGTCACATGTTTAGCCTCCGTCTTGTCTCACGTCTCCCGCTCGTGTTTGCGTCGCTCCCTCTTTCGACTGCGTCGCGGAGCACTCCTTGCATCGACGGTAGTCTGCGTGCCACTCCTCACTCCTCCTCCCTTTGCCCGACCACCGCGCCCTTCCAGGCTCTCCCCTTGGACGCGTGGGGCCCCGCCCCTCGCCCTGGGCCTGGGGGAGACAGCTTCTTCCTGGTGGTCGTTGACGAATTCTCTCGCTACACCACGGTGTTGGTAGAAGTATGACGTAACTTCTACCTTGGTCTGGTGGTTGCCTGCCACTAGTGCTACACGTGGTAGTCGTGCCCTCTATCTTCACTCCGACCGTAGGGGTGAGTTTCGCTCCGGCGTGCTCGCCAGGTTCTGTCGCAAGCTGGGCATCACTCAGTCTTGGATGTTTCCGGAGTCTCCACAGCAGAATGGGGTTGCTGGGCGCCGCATAGGCTTGGTCACGGAGATCGCCCCCACCTCCATGGTCCATGCCCGTGCGCCCCATTTTCTGTGGCCCTACGCAGTTCGCTACGCCGCCCACCAGCTGAACCTCTGGCCTTGTGTCTCACGGCCAGAGGCTTCACCGACCAGTCTTTGGACCGGGTCCCCTGGTGTTGTGTCAGAGTTTCGTGTCAGGGGCTGCCTTGCGCATGTACGCGATACCTCTACGGATAAGCTCTCGGCTCGCACCCTTCCCAGTGTCTTCTTTGGTTTTCCGGTGGACACCCCTGACTTCACGTTTTCCCACCCGCCCCTCCACCGGTTCCTCGACTCCGGTGACATCTCCTTTGACGAGTCAGTGTCCTACTACGCCTGCTACCCCCACCAAGGCCCACCGGTTCCCCCCCCTCCCATCTTCCTTGCTCCCACTCCTCCTCCTGGTCCTGCTCCTCCGGTACACCCCCCACCCAGGTCCTGCCCCATCAGGTGTGTCTCACGCTACCCCTCTCCTCTCCGTAGCACGTCAAATGTCGTCTCTTTCCCCGCAGTCATCCTCGCAGTCACCGCAGCAGCCTTCGCCACTACCGCGACATGTTGTAATGGACTCTGGGGGTGTTGGTGCTGGAGGCACGAACGCTGGAGGTGCTGGTTCTAAGGGTGCTGGAGCTGGGGGTGCTGGCAATGGAGGTGCTAGTTCTGGGGGTGCTGGAGCTGGAGGTGTTGACACTGGAGTTGCTACTTCTGGGGGTGCTGGAGCTGGGGGCGCAGACACTGAAGGTGCTTGTCCTGGGGTGCTGGAGATGGAGGTGCCGGCACTGGAGGTGCTAATTCTGGAGTTGTAGGTGCTGGCGCTAGAGTTGCTAGTTCTGAGGGGGATGGAGCTGGAGGCGCTGCTACTGCGGTGCCTACTCTGCCTCCCCACCGCTAACCGACGCGTTACCAGGCTCTTCATCGACTTGAGCGCGAGGAGCAAGAGAGGTTAGCGCAGGAGAGGCTGGAGCTGGAGCAGCAGCACCGGCAGCCGCGGACGGCGCAGCCGTCACTTCTGCAGCAAGTGTTCCCACCTGTGAGTGGCCTTCGGGCCCTTGGTCTCCCTTCCTCTCCTCTGGACCACTCACCGCCTCCTACTACACACGGCCTTCCTCCTTCGGACTCATCTCCGGCTGTGTTTTGTCCTCCTCGGTCACAGCCGCCTCCTCCTATTGTCCCGCACACTTGGTCCACTCGTTGTCCCCCGGGTGCTCGTGCCTCGTCTCCTGTCCAGGACCTCCGTTCTGTCTTGTTTCATACTAATCCTCCTCGTTCTCCGCCTTAGTTTGTTCTCTCGTCTCCTCTTGCGGCCTCCTCTCACCCTATCAGTGACTACTACAGTACTGCTCGTCCTGTTGTATCATGTGTTCTCGCCTCTCTTGTCACTGACACCACCGCCTCTCCGTCGTTTGTCTCGGCTC
Source organism: Closterium sp. Naga37s-1 (assembly GCA_947471745.1). Taxonomy (NCBI): domain Eukaryota; kingdom Viridiplantae; phylum Streptophyta; class Zygnematophyceae; order Desmidiales; family Closteriaceae; genus Closterium; species Closterium sp. Naga37s-1. Next base: position 308,422 of record CANJKZ010000539.1, read on the forward strand.
TTGTTGCCGATGTCTCTGACTTTGCCGCCACCCGCCGCCTTGACTACGCCACCCGCGGAATCGTTGCCTATCCTCTGTCCGCCGGGGGTGAGTCTGCCTTTGGCTGTGACGTCATAGAGGACAGACAGTTTGAGTTGGAGTTTTGGGCAGTCGCTTCTCCCCATCTCGACTCCATACTGCTAGCCCCTGAGGGAGACCCCGACGCCCTTGACATACCGACTCCTCACACGTACCGTGAGGCAGTGTCAGGGCAGTGGGCCTCTCAGTGGATAGCGGCCATGGACTCAGAGATGGCGTCTTCGAGATCCACATGCACTTACGTCGACGCGACTGGAGGGCATAGTGAAGCACGTCGACGTGAGGTACTTTCTACTGCGAGAGCTGCAGCGACGCGACCAGACACGTTTGGACTTTGTGGCCTCAGCGGCCACCACTGCAGGCATCTTCACCAAGGCCCTTCCGCCTGGTGACCACCACAGGTTCTGTATGCAGCTAGGCCTTCTTGAGGCAGGCCCTCGGTTGTTGTAGTCTTGCCTCTTGTTTCTTGCTCTGTCTAACTTGCTATTTATATATATCTGTGAACTCTTGAACTGGCCTTGTGGCCCCTTGCTTGCTCTCAGACAGTGTGGTGACTTCGTGATCCACCCTGATATTTGTTTTGTTACCGCTCTTGTCTAGTCTTGTGACCATTTGTTTTCCCTTGCTTTTTCTTGTCAAACTTATATGATATAGTCTTTGTAGGCTGTAGTGGGGTAGTTCACATAGGGTACAACATTTCTAGGTTTCCTACTTGTACCCAAACTGCTTGCTAGTCAATCATTCCTTCGTTTCTATTCTGACATGGTATTCTGAGCAGGTTCCCTCCGTGGGAACGTTTTTTTTTAGGGCCCACCACTGAAACTGTCTAGCCTGCCCGAAGCGCGCTGTCGCGCCTGCCTCTCCTGCGCCGTCGTGCGCCTCTGCCCTGATGTCGCGCTAGTCGCGACCCTGCCTGCCGCCCGTCGCGTGCCTCTGCCCGTCGCGGCCTCTGCCCTTCGCGCGCCTCTGTCCGTAGCGGGCCTGCTTGCCGCCCGCCGCGCGCCTCTGCCCGTCGCGGCCCTGCTCGCCGCCCCTCGCGACCGCTGACCTGCCGCCCTACGTCGCGGCCCTGCTCTGCCGCCGCCCGCGGCCCTTCTTTTCCGCATGTCGCGGCCTACCCTAGCCGCCCGTCGCGGCCCCGACCCTGCCGCCCGCCGCGGCCTCTGCCCTGCCGCTGCTCGTCGCGGCCCTACCCTACCGCCGCCCAGCCGCGGCCCTGCCCTCCTGCCGCCCTGTCGCGGCCCTGGTCTGCCGCCGACGCGTCGCGGCCCTGCCCTTCGGCCGCCCCAGTCGCGGCCCTGCCCTACTGCTGCCCCAGTCGCGGCCCTGCCCTGCACCCGCCCCTGGTAAGCACCCGCGCCGCCCAGCCGAGCCGCGCCACTCAGCCGAGTCGCGCCGCCCTGCCGAGCCACGCCGCCCAGCTGAGCCGCGCCGCCTAGCCGCGCCGCGCCGCCCAGTCGAGCCGCGCCGCCCAGTCTAGCCGCACTGCCCTGCTGCTGCTGCTTCCACTGCTACTATTGCTACTGCTGCTACTGCTACTGCTGCCATGGCTAACCCTAACGTCCTTACCTTCGATGCTGAGGGTCGAGCAGTTGACTTTGACGTCTGGGTCGATGATCTGCAGCTGTTTCTGCAGTGTGATAGCAAGGACGGAGTCTCGTTTTTTGATCTCACGTCTGGCGCCTCTGCTGCACCTGCGGCTGATGCTGCTAGTACTGTTCGCTCGCAATGGACCACGCGCGATGCTGCTGCCCGTCTTGCTATTCGTAGTCACCTGCCGTCTGCTGAGCGCGCGCACTTTAGCCAGTACAAGACCGCTAGGACTCTGTACGACGCTGTTGTTGCACGCTACTCCTCCCCTGCCACTGCTGCTCTCAGCCGCCTCATGCTGCCATACCTGTTCCCTGACCTTGTTGCCTTTGCCACAGTCGCTGACCTCATTACCCACCTCCGCACTAGTGACGCCCGCTACCGCGCTGCGCTTCCCACTGAGTTCTGTGCCAAGAACCCCCCCCCCCATGTACATCACCATCTACTACCTAGTCACCCGTCTCCCTGACTCTCTTTCTTCGGTCAGGGACCACTTTCTCTCCCTTTGCCCCACTGAGCTCACCTATGACCTGCTTGAGACGCGCCTTACTGCAGCAGAGAAGAGTATTGTTGCTGTAGGTGCTTCTCGCGGCGACCCCCGCGCCCCTTTCTTTGAGGGGTGCTCCCCCGTCCCCCTTCTCCTCTCTGTTGCTTTTGCTGCTGCTGTCGACCTCGTTGGCACTGAGGAGGTCGGGGCTGCGTCTGCTCCTAGTGGGAGGCGCCGCAACAGCAAGGGCAAAGGGGGCAGGGGTGGTGGCGTGGGCGGAGGGGGCGGCGGTGGAGGCGGTGGAGGCGGTGGAGGGGGTGGAGGCGGTGGTGGTGGCGGTGGGGGTGGTGACGGGAGTGGGGGCGGCAGTGGAGGTGGTGGAGGCAGCGGCAGCGGCGGTGGAGGTGGAGGCGGTGGTGGTGCTGGCCGAGGAGGTACCGCACAGCGTGGAGGCTTTGGCGGTAGCCAGCGCCAGCAGCAGCCGCGTTCCCGTGAGACCCTTTCTCCGCAGCAGCTTCGTGAGTGGTACGCTGGGAGTGGGAGGGCTGGGGGTGTTGGTCCCTGCACTTACGTTCTTCGCACAGGCGGGCGTCGTGGAGAGACGTGCGGTGGACCGCACACTTCGCAGCGCTGCTTCGGTCGCCTGACTGACGCCTGGCGTGCACATTTTCCTGACGGCGCTGAGCTCCCCCGCTGGGGTGATCTGCTGAAGCAGAATGTTGCTATCTTTGATCTTGATTTCGATGCTATCCTTGCTGCCATGTATGCTGTGACTGATAGTGCTGAGGGTGACTGTTACCTGCGTGTTCCGCCCGACCCGGGCATTGAGGCTGCTGCTCTAGGTGCTAGTGAGTCTGCTACTCCAGGTGGTAGTGAGTCTGCTACTCCAGGTGCTGTTGAGTCTGCTCTCTCTGGTACTGCACCTACTGAGGCCTTGCACACTTTCACACTTGACTCAGGTGCTTCGCGCTCTTTCTTTCGCGACAGCACCACGCTCACGCCGCTCAGTTGGCCTGTCGCGGTCTCCCTGGCTGACCCCTCTGGGGGCCCAGTCCTTGCGCACTCCTCCACGGTTCTCCCGTGTCCTGCGGCTCCGTCCGGCTCGCTGTCTGGTCTTCACCTCCCCTCGTTCTCTACGAACTTGGTGGCGGGTGCTGATCTTCAAGACGGGGGTGTCCACCAGTTCACCCCTGCCTATCAGCGTGTGACGCACTGCACGTGTGCTCGGACGGGCCGTCACCTGGCCACGTTCACCCGTCGGCCAGGGTCCAGCCTGTACACCCTTACCACTGAGTCTCCTCCTGTTACTGCGTCCGGTCAGGAAGCCGCGTCTGGTCAGGTGTTTGCTGCCGCGTCCAGGTCTAGTCCGGCGTCTGCCCCCTGCTCGTGTCGACCTCTGTCACACGAGACTCTCCTTTGGCACCACCGCCTTGGTCACCCCTCCCTGCCTCGTCTCAGAGGCATGGCCTCCCGTGTCCTTGTCTCAGGTCTCCCCCCTTCCCTCCCTCCCCTTCCTCCGGGGCCTGCCCCTACCTGTGTTCCCTGTGTTGAGGGCCGGCAGCGCGCCGCTCCTCACTCCTCCGAGTTTCCTCCGACAGAGGCTCCTCTGCAGACTCTCCACATGGACGTGTGGGGCCCAGCCCGTGTCCGTGGACAGGGTCATGAGCGTTACTTCCTACTGGCTGTTGACGACTACTCGCGTTACACCACAGTCTTCCCCTTGCGCCGCAAGGGTGAGGTCACTGAGGTGTTGATCGACTGGATCCGCGCTGCTCGTCTCCAGCTCAGAGAGAGTTTCGGCTCAGACTTTCCTGTTCTGCGCCTGCACTAAGACAGAGGTGGTGAGTTTTCCTCCGACCTTCTGAGAGCTTTCTGTCTTGTGGAGGGCATCCGCCAGACGTTCACGCTTCCGGCCTCCCCACAGAAAAATGGGATTGCTGAGCGCCGCATTGGCATGGTCATGGACGTCGCTCGCACGTCCATGATCCATGCGGCTGCTCCCATTTTCTGTGGCCGTTCGCTGTTCAGTACGCTGCGCATCAGATCAACCTTCAGCCTCGTGTCTCTGTGCCGGAGACCACACCTACTCTGCGGTGGACGGGGAAGGTTGGTGATGCGTCTGTGTACCGTGTCTGGGGATCTCGAGCTTTTGTCCGCGATACCTCCGCGGACAAGCTGTCCTCTTGTGCTGTTCCCTGCGTTTTCTTTGGCTTCCCCCCTGACGCCCCTGGGTGGCAGTTTTACCACCCCACCTCGCGTCGTGTTCTGTCCTCTCAGGACGTCACCTTTGACGAGTCGGTCTCCTACTACCGTCTCTTAACCTACCGCACTGCCCCTCTCCCCCCTCCGCCGCTCTTCCTCGCACCAGGTACTCCTCCGGTAGACCCCCTCCCCCCTCAGGGTCCTGCCCCTTCAGGTGTGTCCCAGGTAGACCCTGTCGAGCCGGTCGAGGTAGCTGTTGACTCTGGTGCTGCTAGGGGTGCGGAGCCTGGGGGTGCTGAGCCTGGGGGTGCTGAGCCCGGGGTTGCTGAGTCTGGGGGTGCTGAGACTGGAGGTCCTCCGAGTGTCATGTCGCGGCGGGAGCCCCTCTCTCCACGGCAACTTCATGAGTGGTACGCTCGGCGCTGTAGCCGTGCTGCTGGAGCTGGGGGGCCTACTGCTGGAGGTGCTGCTGGTGCTGGAGCTGCTGGAGGTGCTGCTGGTGCTGGAGCTGCTGGTGGTGCTGCTGGAGGTGCTGCTGGTGCTGGAGCTGCTGGAGGTGCTGCTGGTTCTGGAGCTGCTGGAGGTGCTGCTGGTGCTGGAGCTGCTGGAGGTTGCGGAGATAACTACTACAACGGGAGCTAGACTACGGGCTAGGCACGGGTGCTCGTGTGATCTCTGCGTTCGTTGGTGCACACACTGCTTGCTAGTTCACGGGGCAAGTTGGCAAGAGTTTCACTAGAGAATGACAACAATGGTTCAATGAAGTTGGCATGACAAGACTACATCAGAGCATGCACTCAGGTCGGCCAACTGCCAGCGCAGCTTGGTCGACCGCGTTCCAGCACGACTTGGTCGACCGCGCTCCAGCAGTGCAAGGTCGACGGCGTGCCAACATCGCAGGTTGACGGCGTGCCAGCGCTGCTCACGCAGAACAGCAGCGCACCCGCTTCGCAGGTGCTCGCAGGTGATTGGCGGGCTGAGCCTCGTCACCTGCACAACGCACACACCAAGTCAACCTGGCGCTGATGACTGCTTCTGATCAGCCACGTCGACCTCGGGATACCACCACCGAGGTCGGGCTCGCCAACTTCGCCTGGGCGACCGTCGCACTCCTCCGCAGAACCTCGTCACCCAGGTAACCTGGTCGACCGGGCAACCACGTCGACCAGCTGCTCCCATACGTGCCCGTCGACCTCCCAAGTCGACGGCCACCACCAAGTCGACCTCATCAGGTCGATCACGCCCCTGGTCGACCAGCTCCAGGTCGACGTCACTTCTGGTCGACCAGCTCCACGTCGACCAGCAGTCCTGGTCGAACAGCTTCATGTCGACCAGCGCAGTTGTCGGCCGACCACCCAAGTCGGCTACCCGAAGTCGGCGTCACGAAGTTGACGCCCAGCTACTCGACGCCCAACTGCTCGGCGTCCTGTGTCGAGGTCGACGTCGGCCCCTCCTTCGTTGACCACCAGGTCAGGTCGACCACCAGCAGGTCGACCAGCAGGCCTGGTCGACCAACCACCAGGTCGATCAGCAGTCCGTCAGCCGACCACCAAAGTCGGCTGCCCCAAGTTGACGTCACCAAGTTGACGTCCTCCGCAGGTCGACTTCCCAAGTCGACCTCCCTGAAGTCGGCGCCACCCTGAAGTCGGCGCCCGTACAGTGGTCTCCGTGCAGGTCGACCTCCTCGTCAACCAGCTCGCCCACTGCTGCAGGTCGGCTGCTCCCCTCACACTCGACCACGAAGTCGGCTCCGCCCAAGCGAGGACGGGGCCAACACACAACTCCCGTTGACAGAGGTGTTGCTGGTGCTGGAGCTGCTGGTGGTGCTGCTGGAGGTGCTGCTGGTGTTGGAGCTGCTGGAGGTGCTGCTGGTTCTGGAGCTGCTGGAGGTGCTGCTGGTGCTGGAGCAGCTGGAGGTGCTGCTGGTGCTGGAGCTGCTGGTGGTGCTGCTGGAGGTGCTGCTGGTGCTGGAGCTGCTGGAGGTGCTGCTGGTGCTGGAGCTGCTGGAGGTGCTGCTGGTGCTGGTGCTGCTGGAGGTGCTGCTGGTGCTGGAGCTGTTGGAGGTGCTGCTGGTGCTGGAGCTGCTGGAGGTGCTGCTGGTGCTGGAGCTGCTCGTACTGGAGGTACTGGAGCTACTGGGACTGGAGCTGCTGCGGGAGTTGGAGCTGGAGGTGCTGGAGCTGCTGGAGCTGCTGGTGGTGCTGCGGGAGTTGTAGCTGGAGACCCTGGAGCTGAGGGTGCTGGTGCTGTCTCTGCTGGTTCAGGAGGTGCTGCGCGGCCGCGGCCGTACTACGTTCCGCTCCTTCAGCAGGTTCTTGGCCTCCCGCCCTCTACTGGTCCTACTCCTCCCCTACTGAGTCCACCGCCTGTCCAGTCGCAGTCACAGTTACAGCCAGCCTCTCCGCTGCCTGGTCCTTCTCCTTACGCTGGACCGACTAGAGGTCTTACGGAGCGTCGTGAGCCTGAGTCTCGTCCTGCGTCGCCTGAGTCTCGTCCAGAGTCGCCTGTCCGCGCTGTCCGCACTGGTCGTTGTGTTCCACGTGAGCGTCCTCCTCCTGTCCCTGGCACTCACTATATGACTCTGCGTCCTTCCACTGCTCCACAGCGTGTCCCTCTGCCGTCTCCTCCTGCGTCCTCTCTTCCTGACGGTCCGGACCCGGAGTCTGACTCCCTTCGTGCTGCCAGTCCTACTGTCACGCGTTTCCTCGCCACTGTTGTCACTGACCCTTCCTTTGAGTCCACTGCTGCGTCTGCTCTAGTTGCTGAGCTTGTTGAATTTGCTGCCGCCTGTCGTCTAGACTACGGCGCTAGCCTTGTTGCTGAGTCTGAGTCTGTCTGTCCTCCGTCCGTCGGGGGTGAGTGTGCTCTTGGCACGGACGTCCTTGAGGACAGACAGGAGGAGTTTGAGTGCTTTGCCGCTGCTTTACCTCATCTCGTGTCCATGCTGATTGCCCCTGAGGGAGACCCGGATGCACCAGACATCCCGACCCCGCGCTCTTACGCAGAGGCGATAGAGGGTCCCTACTCCTCTCAGTGGCAGTCAGCCATGGACGCAGAGATGGCTTCCTGGAAGTCCACAGGCACCTACGTCGACGAGGTTCCCCCGCTTGGGGCGAACATCGTCAGTGGCATGTGGATTTTCAGGGTGAAGCGGCCGCCGGGTTCTCCGCCTGTCTTCAAGGCGCGTTACGTTGCACGAGGCTTCAGTTAGCGTGAGGGAGTTGACTTCTTCCATACCTTCGCTCCTACCCCGAAGATGACCACTCTTCGCGTTCTGCTGCACGTCGCCGCTCAGCGTGACTACGAGCTCCACTCTCTTGACTTCAGCACTGCTTTCCTACAGGGCAGCCTGCACGAGGAGATCTGGCTGCGCCGCCCACCTGGCTTCACTGGGTCGTTTCCTCCTGGTACCCAGTGGAGCCTCCGGCGGCCAGTCTACGGTCTCCGCCAGGCACCCCGTGAGTGGCACGACACACTGAGGACGACTCTTGCTGCTCTTGGGTTTGCTCCTTCTACTGCTGACCCGTCGCTGTTTCTACGCACCGACACCACTCTGCCGCCGTTCTACGTTCTCGTGTACGTAGACGACCTGGTCTTTGCTACTGCTGACACTGAGGCACTCACCCACGTGAAGTCGGAGCTGCAGAAGAGACACACGTGCACAGACCTGGGTGAACTGACAAGCTATCTTGGCTTGCGGATCACCCGGGACAGAGCACAGCGCACCATTACCTTGACTCAGTCACACATGGTGCAGCAGGTCCTTCAGCGCTTCCGCTTCACGTACTTCTCGCCACAGTCCACTCCTCTGCCTACCGGTCACTCGCTCTCGGCTCCACCTTCGGACGAGTCCGTAGAGCAGAGTGGCCCGTATTCAGAGCTTGTGGGCTGCCTCATGTACCTGATGACCTGCACTCGACCTGACCTTGCCTACCCTCTTAGCATCCTAGCACGCTATGTCGCTCCTGGCCGACACAGGAAGGAGCACATGTATGCTGCTAAGAGGGTGTTGCGCTACTTGTGCAGTACGTCGGGCATGGGGCTCGTGCTTGGAGGACGGGCTCGACTTGTCCTCACTGGTCACGCAGACACTTCTTGGGCTGACGACTTGGCTACGCAGCGGTCGTCACAGGGTTACACCTTCAGCCTTGGCTCCGACTCTGTTTCTTGGCGGTCCACCCGCTCTTCTTCTGTTCTCAGCTCCAGCTGTGAGGCTGAGATCTACGCCGGGGCCATGGCTGCACAGGAGCTACGCTGGCTCACCTACCTGCTGACTGACCTGGGAGAGGTGCCTCGTTCTCCTCCAGTGCTGTACGTCGACAACAAGGCCATGATTGCCTTGTGTCAGGAGCACAGACTGGAGCACAGAACGAAGCACATCGCTCTGCGCTACTTCCTTGCTCGAGAGTTGCAGCAGCGTGGTCAGCTTCGTCTTGCTTACGTAGCCACTCAGGCCAACACTGCTGATGTCTTCACCAAGGCACTCTAGCCTTGTGATCATCAGCGTTTCTGTACTGTTCTTGGCCTTGTGCCTACTGTGCCTCACTTGCTTACTTCTTGACTCTGCTTGTACTGTGATCTCTATACATATACCTGCATGCTTACACTTGCTAGGTTGTGATCACTGTATTGCTTGTTCTCATTTATATAACTCTGCATGTGAACTGGCCTTGTGGCCATTTGCTTGTGCTCGGAATGCGTGGTGACGTCGTGATCCACTCTGAGCTTGCTTTGCCTCTCTTGGCCGGTCTTGTGACCTCTTGTTCTCCCCCACTTTGCCTATGGGGGTGTGTCAAAATTATATGCTATAGTCTTTGTAGGCTGTAGTGGGGTAGTTCACATAGGTTTCCTACTTGTACCCAAACTGCTTGCTAGTCAATCATTCCTTCGTTTCTATTCTGACATTTCTTTATGTCCCTCACTTGGCCTATGGGGGTGTGTCAAATGTTACATTAGTTGTTTCGGTTACAGTGAGTAACATTTTAGGGAGTACAACACTTTTGAGGGTTGCTATTTTTGGAGAAAGTAATTTGGCTTATGCAATTCAGTAGTTCGATAGTATAAACACAATAGTAGTATCATAGTATTAGAGCGTGTTCCTATCCTCGTATCAAGACAACCTCGTATCAGGCTCACACTGAAAACTCCCCTAAACCCAAAACCTCTCGCTAGTTTTACCAGGCAAAAAGGTACATTCTTGATACGAGGTTTCCTGATATGAGGCCGTAGGAACACACCCTTATTATGTGTGCATGTTACTGTAGCAGGTGTTTCTTCGGGTGAGTTACAGGCAGTAGTGCGAACAGTCCCGCGAATGTTCGCGTGACACAGGAACATACCGCTTCATAGAGTGGATTCGATAGTGAACAGGTACTTTATCGAATATGTACTTTACTTAAGACTATAAATATGTTATACTTCTCTTTTATTATTCAATTCTTGTTCTCACATTCAACCAGCACAGGAATTCAAGTCTTCCGCTGCATTACATTACAATGACTAAACTCTAAGAGATCCTAAGGCCTTTTCTCAGCCCAACAGCTGTTTTTATCCCTTGCTTTCCTAGTTCAATCATTCCGCTTGCACATTCTGAGATATATGAGTTTAACGCGATTGTAGTTAGTGCGCATTCTCTATTTGAGATTGTGCGTTATAGCGATAAGTTCAGGAATGCTAGTATAACCTTTCGGTTATTCCAACATATCAGGCCAGAGATTGCGCTATCTAAGTGTTGCTAACTGTAAGGAAAAATCATTTTCCTTACTTCGCGTCCTTGCTTACCGCGTACATGCCCGTTCCCGCCATCGGCACCCATCCGTGAACGTTACCCGCTCGCGACATTCGCCTCGACCACGACTCCCGCCACTGTTCACGATGCGACCCAACCTCACGGTTCGGTTGCTATCCCGCGCTTCGGACCTCCGCCTCGACGATTCCCAACCTCGGCGCTAGGCCCGTAGCGCACCCCAATTTCCCGCATTACCGTTACCACGCTAGCTTCACTATATAACTTCGCTCATGCTTTTCGCTCAACTGTATTGTTTGCTTCGATAGTGCAATTCTCGCTCGCTCACTCAATTGCACTCGTAACACTTGGTATCAGAGCCTACGATCTCCTCTCGGACCGCGCCCACACCTTCGTTTCCCCATTATCTCAATTTTGGGGGGGGGGTAGACGTCTCTCAGCGAACAAGCACCGCCGCTCGAAGTGCTCTCTCGTAAGCACGCACGGCCACGACAGAGGCTCTCGCTGAGCTTGCCCGACACCCCCGCCATGGCCGAAATTAATCTTGCGACATTGACGCAGGAGCAACTCGACCGTCTCGTGCGCCAACTCGAAGATTCGGCGCTCGAAATCGCGACACTCACGGCGGAACGTGACTCCGTCCGCCAGCAATCAACAGCAAATGCACCTGCGCAATCAGAAGAACCGATCGTCATCTCATCAGGCACACCGACGCAACACGACAGCGTGGGACAGCGCTCAGGCGCAGCCAGTGATGGCGCCGCTCAATCGATGCCTGGCATGGAGAGAAATAGGGCCGCACCAAGCCCGCGTGGGCCTCGCGAAGCTCGTCGGCACGTGGAATTTGCAACAACAAGTGGCAGCCACGAAATCATGGCACCAATGCCACTCAAGCCGCAGCGCCCGCCCTATTTCGATCCGAGCCAACGTGGAGGTCTGATGGTTCAATCGTGGGTCTTCACGATGAACGTTTTCTTCGACGCGAATTACGTCGAGTCGGACGCAGCAAAGATTCGCTACGCTGTTTCGCTGCTGAGGGGCCCCGCCATGGACTGGTGGCGAGTCATCGTGACGTCGCCACGCGCCTATGAGCCTGAGAAGAAACGAGGAATGAGAATGACTAAGGGAAAGTTGGGTACAAATGTAAACCCTAGAATACTGTACCCCATATGTGCTACCCCACTATAGCCTACAGTAGCTATGTCATATAAATCTGACACACCCCCATAGTCAAAGTGGGGGAGAACAAGGGGTCACAAGACCAGTCAAGCAAAGCAAAGCAAGCTCAGGGTGGATCACAAAGTCACCACACATTCCGAGCACAAGGTCAAGGCCACAAGGCCAGTTCACATGCAGGATTACATATATATAAAAGGCTAGACAAGCAAGAGCAGGTGTATATATATATGCAATAGTACAAACAAGGTCAAGGGGTGAGCAAGTGAGGCAAGGTAGGCACAAGACCCAGCTGAGTACAGAAGCGCTGATGATCACAAGGTGCAAGTGCCTTGGTGAAGATATCAGCAGTGTTGGCCTGAGAGGCCACGTACGCAAGCCGCAGCTGACCACGCTGCTGTAGCTCACGAGCAAGGAAGTAGCGGAGAGCAATGTGCTTCGTTCTGTGCTCCAGTCTCTGCTCTCGACACAAGGCCAGCATGGCCTTGTTGTCTACGTACAGCACTGGAGGAGAACGAGGCGGCTCTCCGAGGTCAGTCAGCAGGTAGGTGAGCCAGCGAAGCTCCTGTGCAGCCATGGCCCCGGCGTAGATCTCAGCCTCACAACTGTAGCCGAGAACAGAAGACGAGCGGGTAGCCCGCCACGAAACAGAGCCGGAACCAAGGCTGAAGGTGTAACCCTGTGACGACCGCTGCGTAGCCTGGTCGTCAGCCCAAGAAGCGTCTGCGTGCCCAGTGAGGACCACTGGACTCTGCCCTCCAAGCACAAGCCCCATGCCCGACGTACTGCACAAGTAACGCAACACCCTCTTCGCTGCAGCCATGTGCTCCGGTCTGTGTCTCCCAGGAGCAACATAGCGTGCGAGAATGCTAAGAGGGTATGCGAGGTCAGGTCGTGTGCAGGTCATCAGGTACATGAGGCAGCCAACAAGCTCTGGGTACGGGCCACTCGACTCTGCGGACTCATCCGAAGGCAGAGCTGAGAGCGAGTGGCGAGTAGGCAGAGGAGTGGCCTGAGGCGAGGAGTACGTGAAGCCGAAGCGCTGAAGGACCTGCTGCACCATGTGTGACTGTGTCAGGGTAATGGTGCGGCGTGCTCTGTCCCGGGTGATCTGCAAGCCAAGGTAGCTGCGCAGTTCACCCAGGTCTGTGCACGTGTGTCTCTTCTGCAGCTCGGACTTCACGTGGGCGAGTCCAGCAGTGTCAGCTGTGGCAAAGACCAAGTCGTCGACGTACACGAGGATGTAGAACGGCGGCAAAGAAGTGTCAGTGCGCAGAAACAGCGACGGGTCAGCAGTAGAGGGAGCAAACCCAAGAGCCGCAAGTGTAGTCCTCAGTGTGTCGTGCCACTCACGCGGTGCCTGGCGGAGACCGTAGACTGGCCGCCAGAGGCTCCACTGGGTGCCAGGAGGAAAAGACCCAGTGAAGCCAGGTGGGCGACGCAGCCAGATCTCCTCGTGCAGGCTGCCCTGCAAGAAAGCAGTGCTGAAGTCAAGAGAGTGCAGCTCGTAGTCGCGGTGAGCAGCTATGTGCAGCAGTACCCGAAGAGTGGTCATCTTCGGGGTGGGAGAGAAGGTCTGAAAGTAGTCAACTCCCTGCCGCTGACTGAAGCCACGAGCCACGTAACGCGCCTTGAAGACAGGCGGAGAACCCGGCGGTCGCTTCACCCTGAAAATCCACATGCCACTAACGATGTTCGCCCCAGGCGGGGGAACCTCGTCAACGTAGGTGCCTGTGGACTTCCAGGAAGCCATCTCTGTGTCCATAGCTGCCTGCCACTGAGAGGAGTAGGGACCCTCTATCGCCTCCGCATAAGAGCGCGGAGTCGGGATGTCAAGTGCATCCGGGTCTCCCTCAGGGGTAAGCAGTACGGACACGAGATGAGGTGAAGCAGCAGCCAAACACTGGAACTCCTCCTGCCTGTCCTCAAGGACGTCCGTGCCAAGGGCACACTCACCCCCGACGGACGGAGGACAGACAGACTCAGACTCAACGACAAGACTAGCAGCGTAGTCTAGACGACAGCGAGCAGCAAAGTCGACGAGCTCAGCAACTAGGGCACCGTGCGCACCACCGTTGGGCGGTTGGAAGCCGCACACGGTCGCGGGGGTGGAGAGCAGAAACGGGCAGCCGGGGGAGGGTGGGGGCGCAGCAGTGGACTCAAAGGAAGGGTCAGTGACGACAGTAGCATGGAGACGCGTGACAGTAGGACTGGCAGCACGAAGAGAGTCCGACTCCGGGTCGGGAAGAGCAGGAAGAGAGGACTCAGGAGGAGAAGGCAAAGGGGCACGCAGAGGAGCAGTGGACGGACGCAGAGACATCCGGTGCGTGCCAGGGACAGGAGGAGGACGCTGACGCGAACCACGGCCACTAGTGCGAGCAAGACGGACAGGCGACGCAGGGCGAGACGCAGGCTCACGACGCTCAGCCAGACCTCCAGTAGGACCAGTGTAGGGAGAAGGAGCGGGCAGTGTGGAGGCCGGCTGTAACTGTAACTGGGACGGGACAGGCTGTGGACACTCTAAGGGAGGAGGAGGACCAGTAGAAGGCGGGAGACAAAGAACCTGCTGAAGGAGCGGAACGAAGTACGGCCGAGGCCGCGCGGCGACTCCTGACACAGCAGGGACAGCACCAGTACCCCCAGCGGCAGCACCAGCGCCAGCAGCACCTCCAGCTCCAGTACCTCCAGCAGCACCAGTAGCACCCCCAGCAGGACCGCCTCCAGGACCGACAGCAGGAGCCTCAGCGCCAACACCCTCAGCAGCTCCAGCTCCAGGCGTACCCGCAGGCCCAGCAGCTCCAGTACTCCCAGTACGAGCACCTCCGGGACCCGCGGCACCAGCACCCTCAGCAGTCGAAGAACCTCCAGCTCCAGCAGCACGCCTACAGCGCCGGGCAAACCACTCTCGCAGCTCCTGTGGAGAGAGTGGCTCCCGCCTCGACGAAGCACCCGGAGAACCTCCAGGCTCAGCACCGCCAGACGCCACACGAGCAGGCCCAGCTCCCTCAGGCTCCGCACCCCCAGGCTCAGCACCTCCAGGCGTAGCACCCCCAGGCTCAGCACCCCCAGGCGTAGCACCCCCAGGCTCAGCACCCCCAGGCTCAGCACCCCCAGTAGTAGCACCCCCAGGCTCAGCACCCCCAGGCTCAGCACCCCCAGTAGTAGCACCCTCAGGCTCAGCACCCCCAGGCGTAGCACCCACACGCTCAGCACCCCCAGAGTCAGCACCCCCAGGCTCAGCACCCTCAGCAGCACCAGAGTCACCAGTAACCTCGACAGGCTCGACTGCGTCTACCTGGGACACACCTGAAGGGGCAGGACCCTGAGGGGGGAGGGGGTCTACCGGGGGGGGACCTGGCACAAGGAAGAGCGGTGGCGGGGGGAGGGACGGAGTGCGGTAGGGGAAGAGGCGGTAGTAGGGGACCGACTCGTCAAACGTGACGTCCTGGGAGGACAGAACACGGCGAGAGGTGGGGTGGTAGAACTGCCACCCTGGCGCGTCAGGGGGGAAGCCAAGGAAGACGCAAGGAGCAGCACGAGGGGACAGCTTGTCCGCAGACAAGTCGCGGACAAACGCCCGAGATCCCCAGACACGGAACGCAGACGCATCGCCAACCTTCCCCGTCCACAGCAAAGCTGGGGAGGTCTCCGGCATGGAGACCCTGGGGTGAAGGTTGATCTGATGCGCCGCGTACCGAACCGCAAACGGCCACAGAAAATGGGGGGCAGCCGCATGCATCATGGACGTACGGGCGACGTCCATGACCATGCCAATGCGGCGCTCAGCAATCCCATTTTGCTGTGGAGAGTCCGGAAGCGTGAAGGTCTGGCGGATGCCTCGTGTACGACAGTAGGCTCGCAGAAGGCCAGAGGAGAACTCTCCACCTCTGTCAGAGTGCAGACGCAGAACAGGAAAGTCCGAGCCGAAGCTCTGCCTGAGCTGGAGACGAGCTGCGCGGATCCAGTCGATCAACACCTCAGTGACATCACCCTTGCTGCGCAAGGGGAAGACTGTGGTGTAACGCGAGTAGTCGTCAACCACCAGCAGGAAGTAGCGCTCGTGACCCTGTCCACGGACGCGGGCCGGGCCCCACACGTCCATGTGAAGCGTCTGCAGCGGGGCCTCTGTCGGAGGAAACTGGGAGGAGTGAGGGGCAGCCCGCTGCCGCCCCTCGACACAAGGGATGCAGGTAGGGCCGGGCCCCGGAGGAAGGGGAGGGAGGGACCGGGGAAGACCACAGACAAGGACACGGGAGGCCATGCCTCGGAGACGAAGCAGGGAGGGGTGACCAAGGCGGTGGTGCCAGAGGAGAGTCTCGTGCGACAAGAGGCGACACGAACAGGGGGCAGACTCAGGACCAGACCTGGACGCTGCAGCAAACACCTGACCCGACGCAGCTACCTGACCAGACGCAGTGACTGGAGGAGACGCAGTGGTCAGTGTGTACAGGCTCGACCCCGGCCGACGTGTAAACGTGGCCAGGTGTCGGCCTGTCCGAGCGTCCGTGCAGTGGGTCACCCGCTGACTCGCAGGAGTGAACTGGTGAACCCCCGCATCCTGTAGGTCAGCACCACTCACCAAGTTCGTAGAGAACGAGGGGAGGTAAAGACCAGACAGGGTGCCAGAGGGGGCCGCCGGACACGGGAGGACAGTGGAGAAGTGAGCAAGGACAGGACCCCCAGAGGGGTCTGCCAGAGAGACTGCAACTGGCCGGCCAAGTGGCGTGAGTGTGGTGCGGTCTCGAAAGAAGGAGCGAGAAGCCCCCGAGTCAAGGGTGAAGGTGTGGGAGGCCGAAGCCGACGCAGTACCTAAGAGAGCAGACTCACCAGCACCTGAGTGAGCAGACGCACGAGCACCTAGAGCAGCAGCCTCGCTAGCACCTAGAGCAGCAGCCTCACCAGTACCTAGAGCAGCAGTCTCAATGCCCGGGTCGGGCGGAAAACACCGGTAACAGTCACCCTCATCACTAATAGTCACAGCATACATGGCAGCAAGAATAGCATCAAAGTCAAGGTCAAAGACAGCTACACCCGCCCTAGACAGCTCGCCCCAGCGGGGGATCTCAGTGGCCTCAGGGAACTGGTGACACCAAGCGTCCGTCAGGCGGCCAAAGCAGCGCTGGGTGGAGTGCGCACCCCCGCACTGCTCACCCGCGCGGTCGCCGGTGCGTAGGACGTAGGTGCACGGACCAGTACCCCCACCCCGCTGGCGTGCAGCGTACCACTCACGGAGCTGCTGAGGGGGGGGGGATGTCACGAGTGCGCTGCTGCCGCTGCTGCTGCTGCTGCTGGTGCTGACCACCACCGGAGCCGACCCTCTGCCCAGCGCCACCCCGACCAGCTCCACCTCCTCCGCCGCCGCCTCCGCCACCGCCGCCACCTCCGCCACCTCCGCTCCCACCGCCACCGCCGCCGCCGCCTCCGCCTCCACTGCTGCCACCGACACCTCCACCCCCGCCACCACTCCCACCACCACCCCCACCCCCTCCACTGCCGCCACCGCCACCTCCGCCACCCCCGCCAGCCCCTCCAGCACCCTTGCCCCCCTTGCCCTTGCCGGTGCGGCGTCTCCCGCTCGGGGCAGACGCAGCGCCGACCGACTCGAGACCAACGAGGTCGACCGCAGCAGCAGAGGCAACAGAGGGCAAAAGGGGGGAGGGGGAACACCCCTCAAAGACGGGGGTGCGAGGGTCACCACGAGAGGCTCCTACAGCGACTATGCTCTTCTCTGCTGCTAGGAGGGCCTTCTCGAGGAGGTCAACGGTGAGAGTGGTGGGGCAAACTGAGAGGAAGTGGTCCCTGACTACGCGAAGGGAGTCACGGAGCCGGGTGACTATGTAGTAGAGGGTGATGTACATGGGGGGGGGGTTCTTGGCGCAGAACTCAGCAGGAAGCGCAGCGCGGTAGCGAGTGTCACTAGTGCGGAGGTGCGTAATGAGGTCAGCGACTGTGGGAAAGGCAGCAAGGTCAGGGAAGAGGTACGGTAGCATGAGGCGGCTCAGTGCAGCAGTGGCAGGGGAGGAGTAGCGCGCAACTACAGCGTCGTACAAGGTGTGAGCACTCTTGTACTGGCTAAAGTGCGCACGCTCAGAGGTAGGCAGGTGGCGACGCACAGCTAGACGTGCAGCAGCATCGCGTGTGGCCCACTGTGAGCGAACAGTGGCGTCGGCATCAGCAGCAGGGGCAGGAGAGGCACTAGAGGTGAGGTCAAAGAGGGAGAGACCGTCTGCCCTATTGCACTGTAAGAAAAGCTGCAGGTCATCTACCCAGACGTCAAAGTCAATGGCCCGACCCTCAGCGTCAAAGGCGAGGACACTAGGGGTAGCCATGACAGCAGTAGACTAGCAGTGCGAACAGTAGGGTAAGGGCAGTGCAGTGATAAAGGCGCTGCTCTTACCGGACAGGGCGGCTCGGGCGGCTCGGCGGCTCGGCGGCTCGGCAGGACGGCGGGTCGGCGACACGGCGGCTCGGGCGGCTCGGCGGCTCGGGCGGCTCGGGCGACTCGGCGGCTCGGCTGCTGGGCGGCTCGGCGGCTCGGCGGCTCGGCTGCTCGGCTGCAGGACGGCTCGGCGGCTCGGGTGCTCGGCTGCTGGGCGGCTCGGCGGCTGGTGTGGTTGGTGACGACCGCGGCAGCAGTCGCAGAAGCTGTGGCGACTGCTGCTGCAGAGACGGCTGCGGCTGCTGCCTCAGGGACGGCGGCTGCCGGCCGCTAGGGGCCGCGAAGAGCGGCGGAGAGGCCGTGAAGGGCGCCACGAGGGGCCGTCGAGGGTGGCAACAGGCCGTGAGGAGGCCGCGGAAGGCGGCTCGAGGGGCCGCGAGGGGGCCGTAAGGGGCCGACTGGCGACGGGAGGGGCCGAAGGGGCCGCGGGAGGGCCCGTAAGGGTAGCGCGAGGGGCCGTAAGGGCGGCACGAGGGGCCGTAAGGGCGGCACGAGGGGCCGTGAGGGCGGCGCGACGGGCGCGACGGGCGCGACGGGCCGTAAGGGCGGCTCGACGGGCCGTAAGGGCAGCACGAGGGGCCGTGAGGGCGGCGCGACGGGCGCGACGGGCCGTAAGGGCGGCACGACGGGCCGTAAGGGCGGCGCGACGAGCCGTAAGGGCGGCGCTAGGGAGCCGTGAGAGGGCCGCTAAGGGCGACGCGACGGGGCCGTGAGGGGCCTAGCGAGGGCGCGACGGTAGGGAGAGCACACAGGGCGCGACTCGGGCCGGAGCGAAGCGCGCTCCGGGCAGGAAAAAAAAAAAATTTCGTGGTGGTGGGCCCTAGGAATCGTTCCCACTAGGGAACCTGCTCGATACCATGAGAAGAAACGAGGAATGAGAATGACCAAGGGAAAGTTGGGTACAAATGTAAACCCTAGAAAACTGTACCCCATATGTGCTACCCCACTATAGCCTACAGTAGCTATGTCATATAAATCTGACAGAGCCACCGTCACAAGAGGAAGAGCCCACGGGCCCAGCCGTCACCTGGAGTTCATTTTGCGAAACCGCTCAGTACAGCACGTGGGATGCGTGGTGCGCAGGGCTTCGGGCGCGCTTCGAGCCGATCGCGACTTCTATTTCGGCGCATCAGAGACTGCGTACTTGGTGGCAGCTCGGATCAGTTCAAGACTACACGAGCGGTTTTCTCGCATTATGCGAGCAAGTCGGCTACATGCACGAAGCGGAGCGGGTGGACCGTTACGTCGGAGGGTTGAAGCCGGACATCTCGCACGAAATCATGCTGCGCGGGCTCTCGAATTTTAATGAGATCCTCGCACTCGCCGAGAAAATCGACATTTTGCGCCGTCCGAGACCGGGGTCCTATTACGAACATCATCCTCGAGGACCGATCGAGCACGCCACCGTACACGCCGTTGCAACGAATGCAGCTGCCGCGCCGTTTAAGGGGCGCTGCTTTGCTTGCAACAGGCCGGGCCATCGCAAAAGTGAGTGCCCAGAGGAGCTAAGGCGTCGCGGAGCAGAGCAGGGGAGGGAGTCTCAGAGGCAGGGAAACGCCAGCAGTCAGTAGAAGTTGGGCCAACTACTGACGAGACTGCCTGCTCGCCCAACCTCACCGACCCTCACCGAGTCACAGTACCGATTCACGCTATCGATCGGGCTCGGATGAATAAGGAGGGTACAGCGACGGATTGCCCAGTACTGATTCACGGGAAAATACAGGGAGCAGCAGTGAAGATTTCTATCGACGGAGGAGCAAGTCACAGCTTAGTTAATACCGCAACAGCACGGAAGCTGCAGCTGACACTTAGTCGGTGTTTACCGGAGATAGATGCACGCTTAGTCGACGGCATGCCGCTGGCCATACGGGAGAAGGTGGAAAGAGTAAAAGTCCGCTGCGGGGGGAACTTTGGGTTTACACAGGAAATGCTCGCGACGACACTGGATGGGCACGACATATTACTGGGACGTGACTGGCTGCGACGGTATAACGGGCGAATCGACTGGACGACGGGTAGCTGCACTGTGCGAAGTAGCGGTAACTGGGTCGTGCTACCTCGCTGGCAGTCGCCCGAGTCTTCAACGGTCCACGTCAACGCCATCACGTTGAAACGGGCTGTCGCCGCTGGAGCTGACGTGTACGCAGTGGATATAGCGTTGGTAGGAGAAGCAGAGCAGCCGAGCGATTTTCAGAAACTGTTGGCAGTGGTACCGCCCGAACTATAGGAACTGTTGAAACGGTACCCGGGGATTTTTCCTGACGATTTACCAGAGGGACTGCCACCTCAGCGGGCACATGACCACCGAATAGAGCTAGAACCGGGGGCACAGCCAACTGTACAGCAACAATTCCGACTGACACAGCCAGAGCTCGATGAACTGAGGAAGCAGTTAGATTACCTGTTAGAGAAAAATTCATCCGACCGAGCTCGTCACCGTTCGCCGCACCGATACTGTTCACACCGAAAAAAAGACGGGGGTTTTCGCATGTGCATCGACTACAGAGCACTGAACAGGGTAACAGTAAAGTCGCGATACCCCAATCCCCGCGCCGACGAACTGATAGATCAACTGCGAACAGCACGGGTCTTTTCGAAAATTGACTTACGCGGAGGTTACCACCAGATTCGGGTCGAACCTTTAGACTGCGTAAAAACAGCATTTAGAACTAGGTATGGGTCATTCGAGTACACCGTGATGCCATTCGGGCTGACCAACGCACCGGCGACATTTCAGATGACCATGAGCGAGGCGTTTAGGCCGCTCTTAGATAAATGCGTGATATTTTACCTCGACGACATCCTAGTTTACAGTCGCGATAAGCAGCAGCACTTAGCAGA
This sequence comes from Closterium sp. Naga37s-1, assembly GCA_947471745.1. NCBI lineage: Eukaryota > Viridiplantae > Streptophyta > Zygnematophyceae > Desmidiales > Closteriaceae > Closterium > Closterium sp. Naga37s-1. The sequence goes on from CANJKZ010000539.1 coordinate 328,981, forward strand.
TCTGGAAGCAGTATTTAAAATTTTAGACGAGCACAGACTACTGACCAAGGGTTCCAAGTGCGAGTTCTTCCAAGATAGGTTAGAGTTTTTGGGGCACGTTATTTCGGATGCTGGAGTTGAGATCGACCCAAAAAAGTTGGACACGGTAAAAGCATGGCACCCCTCGACGAACATCACGGAGCTGCATAGTTTTTTAGGGTTCGTTAATTATGTGCGTCAGTTCGTCCCCGACATGGCACGGTTAACCGCCCCGCGGACGGATATACTGCGGAAGGGGGTCGCTTTTACGTGGGGGGAGAAAGAGCACGCTGCCTTCTCTGCCCTGAAAAATGTTATCTGTTCACCGCCGGTACTGCGCATCGCCGACCCACACCGCCCATTCGAAGTAGTTACAGACGCAAGCGACATCGCCATTGGAGCCGTACTGCTACAGGATTTCAACAATGGTTTACAGCCCATTGCATACGAGTCACAAAAACTGCATCCGCCCGAGAAGAATTACCCGATACACGACCGCGAAATGCTCGCGATCGTGCATGCATTCAAGGTCTGGCGCTGTTACTTGACCGGCGCAGACGTGACAGTACGGAAAGACCACAGATCCCTACAGTACCTCCGCGCACAGCCCCACCTCAACCCACGACAGATCCGCTGGCTCGATTTCCTCGAGTCAAATTTCCACTACACGGTCACCTATAAAAAGGGAGCATCGAACATTGCCGACGCACTGACCCGCCCAATTGCCCAGATCCACGCCATACTACTCGCACAGACCAGCCCGCTACTGACAGGCCTATTTACCCACGGGTATCAGACAGATCCCTTCTTTACTGGAGGCAACTCACAGCAGTTCGCAGCAGCAAAAGGGGTGTACTACGTAAAAGCCGGCACCGACCGCATCTGGGTACCGGGCTACACTTTACTAAGGGAACTGTTACTACAGGAGGCACACGACGGGGTTACCTCGGTAAATTTCGGAGTAGCGAAAACACGGCAGCAGCTGCAGCGGTATTACTACTGGCCCGAGATGCTGACCGACGTGCAACGACGCGTGGCATCGTGTCCCACCTGCCAGCTCATGAAATCGTCACGACAACGACCGGCAGGACAGTTGCAGCCGATACCACCCCTAGAGCGTGCTTGGCAGCAGGTGACGATGGATTTCGTCACGGGGTTACCGGCTGGAACAAGTGGGAGTGACGCGATCCTGGTCTGAGAAAAGGAGAAAGCGAATGAATGAACTATGAATGAAGTGAGTACATATAGGAAACCCTAATTGGGTTGTACCCCCTATGGGATACCCCACTATAGCCTACACAACAGCATAAGCTATATATATGTTCTGACACACCCCCATAGGCAAAGTGGGGGAGAACAAGGGGTCACAAGACCAATCACACAAAGCACAGCAAGCTCAGGGTGGATCACAAAGTCACCACACAGTCCGAGCACAACGACAAGGCCACAAGGCCAGTTCACATGCAGGAGTGCACACATATATATATAGAGCTAGACAAGCAAGAGCAGGTATATATATGTGACAGTACAAGCAAGGTCAAGAGGAGAGCAAGTGAGGCAAGACAGGTACAAGACCCAGCTGAGTGCACAAGCGCTGATGGTCACAAGGCGCAAGTGCCTTGGTGAACACATCAGCAGTGTTGGCCTCAGAGGCCACGTACGCAAGTCGCAACTGACCACGCTGCTGCAGCTCACGAGCAAGAAAGTAACGGAGAGCAATGTGCTTCGTTCTGTGCTCCAAGCGCTGCTCTCGACACAAGGCCAGCATGGCCTTGTTGTCTACGTACAGCACTGGAGGAGAACGAGGCGGCTCTCCAAGGTCAGTCAGCAGGTAGGTGAGCCAGCGAAGCTCCTGTGCAGCCATGGCCCCGGCGTAGATCTCAGCCTCACAACTGGAGCTGAGAACAGAGGACGAGCGTGTAGCCCGCCACGAGACAGAGCCGGAACCAAGACTGAAGGTGTAACCCTGCGACGACCGCTGCGTAGCCTGGTCGTCAGCCCAAGAAGCGTCCGCGTGCCCAGTGAGGACCACTGGACTCCGCCCTCCAAGCACTAGCCCCATGCCCGACGTACTGCACAAGTAGCGCAACACCCTCTTCGCTGCAGCCATGTGCTCTGGTCGGTGTCTCCCAGGAGCAACATAGCGTGCAAGAATGCTAAGAGGGTATGCAAGGTCAGGTCGTGTGCAGGTCATCAGGTACATGAGGCAACCAACAAGCTCTGGGTACGGGCCACTCGACTCTACGGACTCATCCGAAGGCAGAGCTGAGAGCGAGTGGCGAGTAGACAGAGGAGTGGTCTGAGGCGAGGAGTACGTGAAGCCGAAGCGCTGAAGGACCTGCTGCACCATGTGTGACTGAGTCAAGGTAATGGTGCGGCGTGCTCTGTCCCGAGTGATCTGCAAGCCAAGGTAGCTGCGCAGTTCACCCAGGTCTGTGCACGTGTGTCTCTTCTGCAGCTCGGACTTCACGTAGGCTAGTCCAGCAGTGTCAGCTGTGGCAAAGACCAAGTCGTCGACGTACACGAGGATGTAGAACGGCGGCAAAGAAGTGTCGGTGCGCAGAAACAACGACGGGTCAGCAGTAGAGGGAGCAAACCCAAGAGCCGCAAGCGTAGTCCTCACTGTGTCGTGCCACTCACGCGGTGCCTGGCGGAGACCGTAGACTGGCCGTCGGAGGCTCCACTGGGTGCCAGGAGGGAAAGTCCCAGTGAAGCCAGGTGGACGGCGCAGCCAGATCTCCTCGTGCAGGCTACCCTGCAAGAAAGCAGTGCTGAAGTCAAGAGAGTGGAGCTCGTAGTCGCGCTGAGCGGCTATGTGCAGTAGCACCCGAAGAGTGGTCATCTTCGGGGTGGGAGAGAAGGTCTGAAAGTAGTCAACTCCCTGCCGCTGACTGAAGCCACGAGCGACGTACCGCGCCTTGAAGACAGGTGGAGAGCCCGGCGGCCGCTTCACCCTGAAGATCCACATGCCACTGACGATGTTCGCCCCAGGAGGGGGAACCGCGTCAACGTAGGTGCCTGTGGACTTCCAGGACGCCATCTCTGCATCCATAGCTGCCTGCCACTGAGAGGAGTAGGGACCCTCTACGGCCTCCGCGTAAGAGCGCGGAGTCGGGATGTCTAGTGCATCCGGGTCTCCCTCAGGGGCAAGTAGTACGGACGCGAGATGAGGTGAAGCAGCAGCCAGACACTGGAACTCCTCCTGCCTGTCCTCAAGGACGTCCGTGCCAAGAGCACACTCACCCCCGACGGACGGAGGACAGACAGACGCAGACTCAGCAACAAGACCGGCAGCGTAGTCTAGACGACAGCGAGCAGCAAAGTCGACGAGCTCAGCAACAAGCGCAGACGCAGCAGTGGACTCAAAAGAGGGGTCAGTGACGACAGTAGCAAGGAGACGTGTGACAGTAGGACTAGCAGCACGAAGAGAGTCGGACTCTGGGTCGGTAAGTGCAGGAAGGGAGGACTCAGGAGGAGAAGGCAAAGGGGCACGCAGAGGAGCAGTGGACGGACGCAAAGACATCCGGTGCGTGCCAGGGACAGGAGGAGGACGCTGACGCGAACCGCGACCACTAGCGCGAGCTGCACGAACAGGCGACGCAGGACGAGACGCAGGCTCACGACGCTCAGCAAGACCTCCAGTGGGACCAGTGTAAGGAGAGGGAGCAGGAAGTGGGGAGGCGGGCTCTAACTGGGACTGTGACTGAACAGGCGGTGGACACGCTGCAGGAGGAGAAAGACCAAGAACCTGCTGTAGGAGGGGAACGAAGTACGGCCGAGGCCGCGCGGCGACTCCAGACACAGCAGGGACAGCACCCTCAGCAGCAGCACCAGCGCCAACCGCACCTCCAGCGGGAGGACCTCCAGCAGCACCAGCAGCACCCGCAGCAGGGCCACCGCCAGGAAGGACAGCAGCAGTCTCAGCACCAACACCCGCAGCAGCTCCAGCTCCAGGCGGACCCGAGGGCCCAGCAGCTCCGGGACCAGCGGCACAAGTACCCTCAGCAGCCGAAGGAGCTCCAGCTCCAGCAGTACGTCTCCAGCGGCGAGCAAACCACTCGCGCAGCTCCTGTGGAGAGAGGGGCTCCCGCCGAGGCGAAGCACCCGGAGAACCGCCAGGTCCCGCACCGCCAGACGCCACAAGGGGAGGTCCAGTGGCCGCAGGCTCCGCAGCTCCAGGCTCAGCAGCTCCAGACGCAGCACCCCCTGGCTCAGCACCCCCAGTCGCAGCACCCCCAGGCTCAGCACCCCCAGACTCCGCACCCCCAGGCGCAGCACCCCCAGTCGCAGTACCCCCAGGCTCAGCACCCCCAGACTCAGCACCCCCAGGCTCAGCACCCCCAGGCTCAGCACCCACGCGCGTAGCACCCCCAGAGTCAGCACCCCCAGGCTCAGCACCCGCAGCAGGACCAGAGTCACCAGCAACCTCGACCGGCTCGACTGCGTCTACCTGGGACACACCTGAAGGGGCAGGACCCTGAGGGGGAAGGGGGTCTACCGGGGGGGGACCTGGCACAAGGAAGTGCGGTGGCGGGGGGAGGGAAGGAGTGCGGTAGGGGAAGAGGCAGTAGAAGGGGACTGACTCGTCGAACGTGACGTCCTGGGAGGACAGAACACGACGAGAGGAGGGGTGGTAGAACTGCCACCCTGGGGCGTCAGGGGGGAAGCCGAGGAAGACACAGGGAGCAGCACGAGGGGACAGCTTGTCCGCAGACAAGTCGCGGACAAACGCCCGAGATCCCCAGACACGGAACGCAGACGCATCGCCGACCTTCCCCGTCCACAGCAGAGCTGGGGAGGTCTCCGGCCGGGAGACCCTGGGGTGAAGGTTGAGCTGATGCGCCGCGTACCGAACCGCAAACGGCCATAGAAAATGGGGGGCAGCCGCATGCATCATGGACGTACGAGCGACGTCCATGACCATGCCAATGCGGCGCTCAGCAATCCCATTTTGCTGTGGAGAGTCCGGAAGCGTAAAGGTCTGGCGGATGCCTCGTGCACGACAGTAGGCTCGCAGAAGGCCAGAGGAGAACTCTCCACCTCGGTCAGAGTGCAGACGCAGAACAGGAAAGTCCGAGCCGAAGCTCCTCCTGAGCTGGAGACGAGCTGCGCGGATCCAGTCAATCAACACCTCAGTGACATCACCCTTGCTGCGCAAGGGGAAGACTGTGGTGTAACGCGAGTAGTCGTCAACCACCAGCAGGAAGTAGCGCTCGTGACCCTGCCCACGGACGCGGGCCGGGCCCCACACGTCCATGTGAAGCATCTGCAGAGGAGCCTCTGTCGGGGGAAACTGGGAGGAGTGAGGGGCAGCCCGGAGCCGCCCCTCGACACAGGGGACACAGGAAGGTCCGGGTCCCGAAGGAAGGGGAGGGAGAGACCGGGGAAGACCAGAGACAAGGACACGGGAAGCCATGCCCCGAAGACGAGGCAAGGAGGGGTGGCCAAGACGGTGGTGCCACAGGAGGGTCTCCTGAGACAGGCGGCGACACGAGCAGGGGGCAGACTCAGGACCAGACCTGGACGCAGCAGCAAACACCTGACCCGACGCAGCTACCTGGCCAGACGCAGGGACAGGAGGAGACTCAGTGGTCAGGGTGTAGAGACTCGACCCCGGCCGACGCGAAAACGTGGCCAGGTGTCGGCCTGTGCGGGCGTCCGAGCAGTGGGTCACCCGCTGACTCGCAGGAGTAAACTGGTGAACCCCCGCATCCTGCAGGTCAGCACCACTCACCAAGTTCGTCGAGAACGAGGGGAGGTACAGACCAGACAAGGTGCCCGAGGGGGCAGCCGGACACGGGAGGACAGTGGAGAAGTGAGAGAGGACAGGACCCCCAGAGGGGTCAGCCAGGGAGACTGCAACCGGCCGGCCAAGCGGCGTGAGTGTGGTGCGGTCTCGAAAGAAGGAGCGAGAAGCCCCTGAGTCAAGCGTGAAGGTGAGGGAGGCCGAAGCCGACGCAGTACCTGAGAGCGCAGCCTCACCAGTACCTGAGAGTGCAGACGCACTGGCACCTAGAGCAGCAGCCGCAGAAGTACCTAGCGCAGCAGTACCAATGCCCGGGTCGGGCGGGAAACACCGGTAACAGTCACCCTCCTCACTAATAGTCACAGCATACATGGCAGCAAGGATAGCATCAAAGTCAAGATCAAAGAGAGCTACACCAGCCCTAGACAGCTCTCCCCAACGGGGAATCTCACTAGCCTCGGGGAATCTCACTAGCCTCGGGGAACTGCTGACGCCAAGCGTCCGTCAGGCGGCCAAAGCAGCGCTGGGTGGGGTGGGCACCCCCACACTGCTCACCCGCGCGGTCGCCGGAACGAAGGACGTAGGTGCACGGACCAAAACCCCCACCCCGCTGACGCTGCGTGTACCACTCACGGAGCTGCTGGGGCGGGGGGATGTCCCGCGAACGCTGCTGCTGCTGCTGCTGCTGCTGCTGCTGACGCTGGCCACCACCAGAGCCGCTACGCTACGGGGCACCACCCCGACCAGCTCCACCCCCTCCGCCACCGCCGCCTCCACCTCCACCACCACCGCTGCCTCCGCTCCCACCGCTGCCGCCACCACCGCCTCCTCCTCCGCTGCTGCCACCGCCACCACCGCCCCCGCCACCACTCCCACCGCCACTCCCACTCCCTCCGCCGCCTCCACCGCCACCTCCACCGCCCCCTCCAGTTCCACCCGCGCCCTTGCCCCCCTTGCCTCTGCCAGGGCGGCGTCTCCCGCTAGGGGCAGACGCCGCGCAGACCGACTCAAGACCAAGCAGGTCGGCAGCAGCAGCAGAGGCAACAGAGGGCAGCAGGGGGGAAGGAGAACACCCCTCAAAGATGGGGGTGCGAGGGTCACCACGAGAGGCTCCTACAGCGACGATGCTCTTCTCCGCCGCCAGGAGGGACTTCTCGAGGAGATCGACAGTGAGAGTGGTGGGACAGACTGAGAGGAAGTGGTCCCTGACTACGTGAAGGGAGTCAGGGAGGCGTGTGACTATGTAATAGAGAGTGATGTACATGGGGGGGGGGTTCTTGGCGCAGAACTCAGCAGGAAGGGCGGCGCGGTAGCGGGTGTCACTAGTGCGGAGGTGCGTAATGAGGTCAGCGACAGTGGGAAAGGCAGCAAGGTCAGGAAAGAGGTACGGTAGCATGAGGCGGCTCAGGGCAGCAGTGGCAGGGGAAGAGTAGCGCGCAACTACAGCGTCGTACAAGGTCTGAGCACTCTTGTACTGACTAAAGTGCGCGCGCTCAGTGGTAGGCAGGTGGCGACGCACAGCAAGACGTGCAGCAGCATCGCGGGTGGCCCACTGAGAGCGAACAGTGGGGTCAGCATCAGCAGCAGGGGCAGGAGAGGCGCCAGAGGTGAGGTCAAAGAGGGAAAGACCGTCCGTCCTATCGCACTGTAAGAACAGCTGCAGGTCGTCGACCCAGACCTCAAAGTCAATGGCTCGACCCTCAGCGTCAAAAGCGAGGACACTAGGGGTAGCCATGACGTCGACAGTGTAGCAGTGCAAGCAGTAGGGGAGGGGCACGCAGTAACAGTGGTGCTGTGCTCACCAGGCAGGGCAGGTCGGGCGGCTCGGCAGTAGGGCGGCCTGGCGGCTGGGCGGCTCGGCGGCTCGGCTGCTGGGCGGCTCGGCTCCCGGGCGGCTCGGCGGCAGGGCGGCTCGGCGGCAGGGCGGCTCGGCGGCTCGGCTCCCGGGCGACTCGGCGGCAGGGCGGCTCGGCAGCAGGGCGGCTCGGCTCCCGGGCGGCTCGGCTGCTGGGCGGCTCGGCGGCAGGGCGGCTCGGCGGTCGTAGGCGGCGGGGCCGGTGAGGATAGGCGGCGGGGCCGGTGAGGATAGGCGGCTGGGCCGCGAAGTGGGGCGGCGGGGCCGCGTAGGTGAGGGCGGCGAGGCCGCGAAGACAAGGGCGGCGAGGCCGCGTAGGTGAGGGCGGCGGGGCCGCGAAGTGAGGGCGGCGGGGCCGCGTAGGCAAGGGCGGCGAGGCCGCGACGTGAGGGCGGCGAGGCCGCGAAGGCAAGGGCGGCGAGGCCGCGTAGGTGAGGGCGGCGGGGCCGCGAAGTGAGGGCGGCGGGGCCGCGAAGGTGAGGGCGGCGGGGCCGCGTAGGCAAGGGCGGCGAGGCCGCGTAGGTGAGGGCGGCGGGGCCGCGAAGTGAGGGCGGCGGGGCCGCAACGTGAGGGCGGCGGGGCCGCGCAGGTGAGGGCGGCGGGGCCGCGTAGGCAAGGGCGGCGAGGCCGCGACGTGAGGGCGGCGGGGCCGCGACGTGAGGGCGGTGGGGCCGCGTAGGTGAGGGCGGCGCAACGGGCCGCTAGGGGCGACACGGAGGGTCGCTAAAAAAAAAGAAAGCGCGCCTCGGGGCGCGCTTCGGTGGGCCCTAGAAACAGTCCCTAGGAGGGGACCTGCTCTGATTCCATGAGAAAAGGAGAAAGCGAATGAATGAACTATGAATGAAGTGAGTACATATAGGAAACCCTAATTGGGTTGTACCCCCTATGGGATACCCCACTATAGCCTACACAACAGCATAAGCTATATATATGTTCTGACATGGTCGTCGTCGATCGGCTGACGAAGATGGCACACTTCGCAGCCTGCAAGAAATCAATCACAGCCGAAGAAACAGCTCGCCTCTTCATCGCCACCATCGTTCGATTACACGGGATACCAGCGGCGATCATCAGCGACCGTGACACGAAATTTACCAGCAACTTCTGGCGGAACCTGTGGCAGCAGTTCGGCACAAGACTACAGTTCAGTTCATCATACCACCCCGAAACCGACGGACAGATAGAACGGACAAACCATACCATGGAACAGCTCATCTGAGCCACGTGCGACGACCCGACCACGTGGGAACAGCAACTGCCACTCATCGAGTTCGCGTACAACAACTCGCCATCAGCCACGACCCAACAGTCACCGTTTTACCTGAACTACGGACAAGACCCCACACTACCCATGACCCCGAATCCCGACAACCCGGTCCCACGCGCGCAACAGTTCGCAGAAATACTGCAAGCAGCACGGACCCGAGCAGCAGAAGCAATAAAAAAATCAAACATCATCGCTAAGCACAACGCCGACCGACACCGCCGTCCCGTCACTTACCAACCCGACGACCTGGTATTACTCGACACTCAAAACCTCCGCCTGCCCATAACCTTAAAACTCCGCCCCCGATATTGCGGGCCATTTCGCATCAGCCACATGATCACACCCGTCACCGCCCATCTCCTCCTCCCTGCTGACTGGTACGTCAGCCCGTCATTCCACGTCAGCCTGCTTCGCCCATACGTGCCATCCACCAGCCAACTGCCTCGCAACCGCCCCGCCAGCATGACACGACCTCTGACAGAGCCAATCATCACGCCCGAAAAAATACTGAGCCACCGAGTACGTGACCCACGGGGAGCCCGCAGGATCGAATCCCCATCCGTTGGAAAGACCGCACGCCCACCGAAGACAACTGGGTTCCCCTGGATAGATTTGAGAATCACCCTGTCCTGACTGAGTATCTGCGTAGCCGAAACTTTCGAGATGTACACGCGCTCTCGTAAGAGGGGCCTCCTTGGGGAGGGGGAAGTGTAAGGAAAATTCCTTTCCCTTACTTCGCGTCCTTGCTGTTACGAATAGTGGTTAGTGAAAATACTATTGGTCACTCCTCACCGTAGCAAAAGCCGAAGCACGCAGTATCGAGAGTGAATACGAAAAGACAGAAGTAATGCGAAGGGACAGACGGTTACGAAGAGCATCTGGACCGTCGGGCAGACAACATCAGGCAGCAGCAGTGGCGAGGATTCTGCCCGAGCAGTTCCGTAACCACCCGGAGTCGCACGGTTGGATTTCGCTGTAATAAGGGAATGTACCCCTTAGAGTACATGGCTAGCTAGGTCGTTTCGCATTCCCCTGTACTCTTATTTATGTTCCTTGTACTGCATGTTTTTATTATCTCAAGCATTTACATTCACTCTGCTATTGAGGTCAAGGGCCCACCACCACTAGATTAGAAGTGTGTGAACCTTCCTGAGGTGATCCTGGTTACGATCAACCTTCGATCGCAACATGGTGTGAGAGCGACTCAGGAATCCTTCGCACCGCCACCTCCGAAATCTGCGACATTCGGACAGTGGCGTCCGGCACACGATCACGTGTAAGAATGGCCGGAGGATCTGGAGGTCAGACGAATCTGACGGCTGAAGCGCAGCCCAACCCGGCTGCGACAAGCGAGGAAACGACGACGATCCCTTCCGCCGTCCTCGCACAACTACTTCAGCGACTCACGAGCCTGGAGCAAGGACTCCAGACATTGCGGAATGGCGACGCGGAAACTTCCTCCCAACCCACTCAACCGGGGTCAAACGGCCAGAACTCCGCCCCGCAAGGCTTCTCTCTTGACACAAATGGCTCAACACCCAAGACTCCCTGTCCCAGCGATGAAGCAATTCTCTCTGCGCAATCAAGGTTTTTGAGCATATCAAAAATAAAGACAAGTGTGTGCTTTGACGGCAGAGACTTTTACACCTGGAGCTTCGAGCTGGAGCTGCTGCTGCAAAACGCGCAGATTTATCATTACTTTGACGGGAGCTACTCGGGACCTACGGAGGACACTGACGACGCAAGAATCAAGTACTACAACGAGTCCCTGATGGCGTACGGGGTTCTTCTGCGGAACATGTCGCCGACAGAGCAATTGAGCATTCGCTCATACAAAACCTCGCCGGCTCCCGCCCTCAACGCCCGGCGCCACTTGAACGGCGTGTACCAACCCAAGGACTCGGTGTCGTCGAGCCGCCTGCTCCAGCAGCTACTGGAAACGAAGATGGCACCAGGAGAGAAGGCCAACAGCTATCTGAATCGCTGTCGAAGCTTACGCGATCAAATCGCGAAATTGGGGAGTACAATTTCTGAAGAAATCTTCGTCAACATCGTACTCCAAGGGCTAGGCCCAGAGTGGCGGCCCTGTAAGGCGCTTCTTCGACAGCAGGGGGTCATCTCGGAGGCCGCCCTTTGCGCCGCCCTTCTCGTCGAACAAAGGGATATGGACCAGCAGCGACCAGCGCCGCGACGAGATAGGGAGCGCCTCGCATTCTTCGCCGACAACACAGAAGAGCGACGGCCGCGGCGCCTCTACTGCAAGATCTGCAGAAATTTCGGGCACTTGGCGGATCGATGCAAGCATCGATCTCGCCCTCGCCAGACCAATCCGAGCAACTGGTCCGGCCGACAAGACGTGAGGAATGATACGCGTCCCGCCCCGGGGTACCAACCCCCATCGCGCAACCTGAACTCAACCGTTCAGCAGCAGCAGCAGCCATCACAGGCCGCCCCCGTCCGTAACGTCATGGGGAACATGACCATGACAAGCGGTTCTCGTCGCCCGCGCGCACGCTCACTCTCACCTGAGCCTGCGCCCGACCCAATCGAAGCGTCCTCGAACAACAATCCTTTCAGCACGCATCACGATTATAGCGACGACAACAACCAGGACTGGAATCTGCCAGACCCGCTGCTTGAGAGCCCTCCGCACGTACCTGACATGCGGCCGGCACTGATCGACTGGATCGCGCACGAACAATTTCTCAAGGTTGACACTCCGCACATCGTCACTCCGCGACTGGCGCTGCTCGCGCGAAACGACAACAGGCGCTACAACAAGTGGTACCTGGACAGCTGCTGTGGGCAGCATATGGTGGGCTCCGAGCGTTACATATCCAACGCCGTCTCCACCCCCGTCGTCACTTACGTCACAGTGGCGAACAACACACGGCTGCACGCAAGCGCGCAAGGCATCGTGGTGCTCAAGGCACGAGGGAGCCCAACGCACATCACACTTAACGACGTGTTGATCGTGCAGAACGTGCGCTTTAATCTACTCTCGGCGGCGCAACTCCTGGATTGTGGAGTCATCCTCAGCACCGACCCCGAGACGCGCGACATCTCGCTCCACTTCACGATGCCGAACAACACGCGCAAGCAGATTGGACGGGCGCACGCCGAGAACGGCGTATACGTTCTCGATTTCGACATTCCCGACTGCAGCGGCGACTCGCAGGAGTTAATCGACCTCGTCCCTCTACGCTTCGAGCACATCCTTCGCCGCGATTGGAAGCACCCCGATGGGCGCCCCTGGGTGCCGCACCACCCACACCCGCGCGAGCTGGCGCTACACGACCCCGATCCTGACGGCGTCTGCAGGGACTGCCACACACCGACGACCTCGACGAGCGCGATCGCCGGCCGCGGCCTTGCTGCCATTCGCGAAGCAGAGCGCGACGCACCGCCTGAGGAGGGCCTCTCCCAACTCGAGCTTGAGACAGCCACGCGGGTTGTCTTCGGCACACCGGAACACCCTCTCCCCGGACCCGCATCTCAGCATCTCCAAGGCATGCTCCGCGGCGTCGGCGTCGGTACCCTCGACGCCCATGGGAACCCTCGGCCCTACACCGAGAAGAAGGCGGCAGAGATATACGCTCACCGGCGCGATTCGAAGAAACGACTCTCACCTTCGGAAGAGGAGGCATTGGCGCAACGCGAAGCCGAAGAGCTTCGTCAGAAGAGCCTCGCCGAGGCACGCGGAACGCTCGCTTGGGAGCAGGACGAGGAGAGCGCCTCCAATGAAGGGGGGTGGGGGAGCGCCAGCGGATGGGGAACGAGCAACACAAGCGGTTGGGGTGCCGCAACAAGCGGCTGGGGCGACGCAACCGGCGGATGGGGCGCCGCACAAGGCGGCAAGACGAGCGGCTGGGGAGCCTTCCGCGAGGAACAAAGGGGGGAAGCGGAAGCAGAACCTGCGCAAGCTGAGGATGAACCTCCTATTGTCCCTCTCGGACGCCCTCCGCGCCGCCCTGCATTAGGACCTCCGCCCCCTGATATCCCTTCAGGTAGTGACCCCTGGGACACCATCGACTGGGGTAGTGAACCACTCACCCCGCGCCGCACCGTCTACGGACCTGCCCCTGAACCGCGCGAACCGACACTTGTACTCGGCACGATCCCCGGAACCAACATCCCCTACTCCATCATCCGCGACAGAGAGTTTCTCGCCCTCATGCTAACGACAGCGAACGAGGAAGAAGAAGAGAATGAAGAAGCAGCTCCCACATCTGCACCGGCACCTGACGAAGACCCCGCAGCTGCACTTGCGCGCTACATGCGCACCTCCGGATTCCGCGCCGACGACGCCATCTGGCATCAGCGCTTAGGTCACCCTTCGCGCACGACTCTGAAGAACTGCATCGAAGCCGGCGTCTTCGCACCTGGCGCGCTGCTGCGCCCTGACGGCTCCGAAGTGAGAGGAGGAACTCACCCGCGCAGCTGCACCGTCTGCCCCGAAGCCGCGCTGAGTCACCAGCCCTTCCCCCTACTCGAACCAGGGACCAATCGCTACGCCAAGCTGGAGAAGGTTTACAGTGATTTCCTCAACGTAGGTCACTGCGGCATCAACGACGAGCTCTACACACTCACCTTCGTCGACGCCGGAACGCGCCACGTATGGGTCGTAAACGTGGAAGCACGCAGCAGAGCCTACGAAGCATTCCGCCTGTGGCTGGCGCACGCGCAGCGGCAATCTGGAGAGAAATTGAAGATCTGGCAGTCCGATGGCGCAGCGGAGTTTAGGAGCAAGGAGCTGCAGGATTTCCTCGCGCAAAAGGGGATCGAGCATCACATCTCTCTCCCCTACGCGCATCAGCAGCAGGGCGTAGCAGAACGCACGAATCGCACCCTCATGACGAAGGTACGGGCGCTAATGAGGCAGGCGAAGCTCCCGCCGATCTACTGGACCTACGCGATGCACCACGCTGTGCGGGTGCACAACCTGCTGTCAACCACCGCAATCACCGGCAACTCCTCGCCGCATGTGAAATGGACGGGAAGAAAGGGGGACACCTCCATGCTCCGCGTCTGGGGGTGCATGGTTCAATACCGACCGCCAACGTCAACCATCGGGAAGTTCAAGAGCCGCGCGCGCTGGGGAATCAACCTCGGCATCAGTCACGAACACAAGGCATGGATCATCCTGGATCTCCTAAGCCAGAAAATCAAAAATGCGCGCGACGTTATCTTCTACGAGCGGCTGTTTCTGCAACAATTCCGTGAGGACGAGCAGACGAATGCAAACCGCGTCTACGCCAACGAGGGCCACAGCTACGCTTCACCTGAGGACGAAGCTGCAGCGGCGATTCTGGAGCAGGATCCCAGAGGGGAGTTCACAAGGGGTGATCGCCGCGACGACGACGACGACGATGATTCAGGAGGCACAGCAGGAGCGGGCGCAACAGGAGGCACAGCGGGAGGAGGCGCAGCAGGAGGAAGCGGAAGCGGCGGAGACACAGCACCACCAGCACCGCCAGAACCAGAAAGCGACGATGACGACGTGCAGGAAGTCGTCACCCAACATCACCATGACAGCACCATCACTGGCCTTCAACTCCTGGGACTGCACGCGGCCGTCTCCACTGCTCCGCGCATCATCGAGCCTAAGAACCCACGACAGGCTCTCACAGGCCCACACAGCAAGGAGTGGCGCGAAGCAATGGATGCGGAGATTCGGGCGCTTGAGTCGCGCGATACCGGGGTGCTCGTCGACCGTGCAGCAGTGAAGGGCAGAAGGATCCTCTCCGGCAAATGGGTCTTCCGCGTGAAGACAGGAGCTGACGGGACGATTGAGCGATTCAAGGCGCGCTGGGTGGTACGCGGCTACGATCAGAGGCACGGGATTGATTTCGACCAGACTCTTGCGCCGGTCAGCCGTCACACGTCCGTCAGAATTCTGCTCGCCATCGCAGCCGCACGCCACCTACCACTTCGGCAGATCGATGTGAAGAATGCGTTCCTATACGCATTAGTGGACGCCGTGATCTACGTGGAGCAGCCTCACACATACGGCGACGGCGACCCACGTGTTTGTCAGCTGCGTAAGTCTCTCTACGGCATCAAACAGGCACCAAGGCTCTGGCAGCAGTACCTGCACAACATACTGCTTGAAATCGGGTTCAAGCAGCTGCCTCACGATCCTGGGATGTATCGCCGCGATTTCCGCGGCGAATACATCCTACTCACGGTCTACGTCGATGACCTCCTTTACACAGGTTCAAGCAACGAATTGCTGGAGCAATTCGAGAAGAGTCTCGCAGGGCGCGTCGATATCACCTGCAACCACGACGTGAAGCAGTTCCTCGGACTCAACATAACTTACGCGCCAGAAGCCATTCATCTCTCAGCAGCGAAGTATGCGGAGGAGCTTAGCAAGCGCTTCAACATTGCGCCTGCACCACTCTCCACCCCTTACCGCACTCCAGGACCCAACCACAAGCCTGACGACAAAGCCCTGTCCCCTGCTGGGCTTCACACTTACCAGCAGCAGTTGGGGTGCCTGCTCTTCGCATCGGTCACCTGCAGGCCCGACCTCTCCTACATCGCAAGCCAGTTGGCTCAGTACTCACGCAAACCAACGGCTGAGAACCTCTCAGATCTTCAGCGAGCCCTTCAATTCTTTATCTCCACGCCCAATGTCGGGCTCAGCTACTCCACCATCCCAACCGTATCCTTCAGTCTCGTTGGCTACGTGGATGCTGATCACGCCGCTGATCCTGACAATCGACGGTCCAGGACAGGATTCCTCTTCCGCCTCGAGCCCAGCGGCCCCATCTCCTGGAACTCTCAGAAGCAGGAGTTGGTTGCCCTGTCATCGGCGGAAGCCGAATTCATCGCAGCAACAGCAGCTGTTCGCGAAGGTCTCTACCTTCAGGAGCTGTTGCAAGAAGCGAAAGTTCCGGCCTCAACGAACTTTCGCCTGCACTGCGACAACCAGAGCGCGATCAGGATCGCGAACAAACCTGGCTTCGTCAAGCGCACCAAGCACATCGCACTGCGGTACTTCTTCGTCAAGGACGAAGTTGACAAAGGCAAGGTTGATCTGACATACTGCCCAACGGGTGACATGGCAGCAGACTTCCTCACGAAGAAACTGCCGCGTCAGCAGTACCAGCACTGCTCCGAACTCAGCGGGGTAGTCAAGCGGGTCAATGCTTGCTACGGCAAGGAGTGAAGGGGGGTGTTACGAATAGTGGTTAGTGAAAATACTATTGGTCACTCCTCACCGTAGCAAAAGCCGAAGCACGCAGTATCGAGAGTGAATACGAAAAGACAGAAGTAATGCGAAGGGACAGACGGTTACGAAGAGCATCTGGACCGTCGGGCAGACAACATCAGGCAGCAGCAGTGGCGAGGATTCTGCCCGAGCAGTTCCGTAACCACCCGGAGTCGCACGGTTGGATTTCGCTGTAATAAGGGAATGTACCCCTTAGAGTACATGGCTAGCTAGGTCGTTTCGCATTCCCCTGTACTCTTATTTATATTCCTTGTACTGCATGTTTTTATTATCTCAAGCATTTACATTCACTCTGCTATTGAGATCAAGGGCCCACCACCACTAGATTAGAAGTGTGTGAACCTTTCTGAGGTGATCATGGTTACGATCAACCTTCGATCGCAACACTTGCTTACCGCGTACATGCCCGTTCCCGCCATCGGCACCCATCCGTGAGCGTTACCCGCTCGCGACATTCGCCTCGACCACGACTCCCACCACTGTTCACGATGCGACCCAACCTCACGGTTCGGTTGGTAACCCGCGCTCCGGACCTCCGCCTCGACGATTCCCAACCTCGGCGCTAGGCCCGTAGCGCACCCCAATTTCCCGCATTACCGTTACCACGCTAGCTTCACTATATAACTTCGCTCATGCTTTTCGCTCAACTGTATTGTTTGCTTCGATAGTGCAATTCTCGCTCGCTCACTCAATTGCACTCGTAACACTAACACATTTTCGCATTTAAAGGGTTGTGTTGTGTTGGTGAGTGCTTTTATATATATCAGACTCAAGCTGCTGTGAGTAATTTGTACTGTTCTGTTTTCCACAAATTTCTGCAAACCAACGGTCTGAGCAGCGCGGCGCGAAGCTGCGAGTAAAAGGGGCACGCACGACACGGTGCTTTTTCAACCCCAGTGACAGCTGTGCACCAAGCTTGTTCCTTTCTTTGCTTCAGTTGCCGTTTTTGTGCTACTTGGAGCCCAATTGCTCTAGCAGCTTAGGGCGTGTCATATTAGGAGCTAGGAAAACATATTACTGCGACAGCGTTACTTGTTCTGCGTTCACTTATGGCCATGGCGGGGTTGCAACACCAGGACGGCGGCTTGAGCACGAGCAGCAGCGGCAGGGAGAGCAAGACGATGAAGGAGAGGCAGGCGTCGGCGGCGCTCGAGGAGCTGCGCGCCATCGTGCAGGCGTGCGCGACGTGAGTGAGGCGTGCGCGACGTGAGTGAGGCGTGCGCGACGTGAGTGAGGCGTGCGCGACGTGAGTTAGGCCGTAAAATTTGCAGTTTCCCAAAAAGGCTTAAAACTGAAACGGTCGCAGTAAGCACGTGAGCGGCGTCGGCGCACGTCGCGCGACACGCACGAGACAATGGGCGAGTGAGGTGTGGCGTCGAGAGCGAGGAGCGCTCGAGGCGAGCGTGGAAGCGGCGAGCGCTGCGGGCGGCGAGGGTGGGGGCGGTTGGCGGACCGGTGGGGAAGCCCGGTGACTGCTGCTGATGGAAAGGGGGAAGGGGGAAGACTGCCCTTTGTGACCAACGCCGATGCATGTAACTTGCGCGTTCGTTGTGTGCCACCCAATTGCCACCCGTATGCTACGGACATGCTACCCGCGTGTCAACCACGTGTCACCCGCGTGTCACCCGCGTGTCACCCGCGTGTCACCCGCGTGTCACCCGCGTGTCTCCCGTGTCACCGGCGTGTCTCCCCCGTGTCACCCGCGTGTCTCCCGCGTGTCACCCGCGCGTCACCCGCATGTCACCCGCGTGTCTCCTGCGTGTCTCCCTCGTGTCACCGGCGTGTCACCCGCGTGTCTCCCACGTGTCACCCCGTGCCAACAGCATGCTCAACAAGAAGCCGGCGTCGCTGAAGCGCGCGTTCGAGCGGCGGCACCCGCAGGTGGCGGGGGAGACGGACAGCGCGCTGTACGGCAGCCACCTGCTGCTCTTCGCGCTCCACCGCGCCCTCCGCGCCTGCACCCTGCGCACCGCCCTCGCCGCCTCCAAGGTCCCCTTCCCTCCCCTCTGTCCCCTCTTCGCCATCGTCTCTCACCCAGCACCCCCTTTCCTCTCTCGCTTCCCTCCTATCTCGCGTCCGTCACACACTGAAGCCCTCCTTTGCCCCTCTCATTGCTACTCCTTCCCTCACCTCCTCCCTTCCCCTCCCCTCCTCTCCCCTCCCCCCCCCCTCCCTTCCCCTCCCCTCCTCTCCCCTCCCCTCCCCTCCCTTCCCCTCCCCTCCTCTCCCCTCCCCTCCCCTCGCCTCGCCTCGCCTCTGTGCTCACCCAGACCGTGCCACTGGACCAGCTGCTGTACCGCAGCATAACCACCTTCGCCACTCTGCACCGCATGCACCTCGAGGCCCAGCAGCAGCAGCAGCAGCAGCAGCAGCAGCAGCAGCGGGCGCGGCGGCAGGCGTCCAGCAAGGGCGCGGGGGCGGGCAGGGGAGCGCCGCCCAAGCCGCCGTCCATGGGGCTCGAGCAGGTAGGGGCTGGCGGGCAGGGATGTGGGGGGCAGTAGTGGTGGGGGAAGGACGTGTGCGGCATGGGGTCAGGGCGCACGGGGCATGTGCCACCGGATTTTCTGCAAAGGAGCTTCACAGACCACTGATGTGCCCCCTCCCCTTCATGACACCCGCCCCTGCGTGCCCCTGCTCCCCGCTGCCCCAGCAGCAGGTGCAGGCGGCGGGCAGCGAGGAGGAGAGGCTGGAGAAGGAGAGGGCGGCGCAGGCGGAGGCGATGGCGCTGGGGTTCACGCGAGTGGCGCCGCTGCTGGGCGAGCTCGCCACGCCCGCCACGGCCGCCTGCCTGCACCACCACCTCGCCTTCACTCGCGCTGCCAACTCGCCCTCCGCCCAGCCGCCCCCCTCGGGCCTCTCTGCTGACCGCATGCATCAGTTTGTGGCGGCCGTGGCACAGTGAGTGGGGCGCAGTGAGTGGGGCGCAGTGAGTGGGGCGCAGTGAGTGGGGCGCAGTGAGTGGGGCGCAGTGAGTGGGGCGCAGTGAGTGGGGCGCAGTGAGTGGGGCGCAGTGAGTGGGGTGCAGTGAGTGGGGCGCAGTGAGTGGGGCGCAGTGAGTGGGGCGCAGTGAGTGGGGCGCAGTGAGTGGGGTGCAGTGAGTGGGGTGCAGCTAATGTGATGTGGGGCGCAGGGAGTGGGGTGTGTTATGGTTGAGCGCGTCCCATGCGATCCCAGACATGCCATGCCACTCGCCCACGCCCATGCGTCAACGCCCCATGCGTCAACGCCCCATGCAACGCCCCATGCAACGCCCCATGCAACGCCCCATGCAACGCCCCATGCAACGCCCCATGCAACGCCCCATGCAACGCCCCATGCCATCCGAAGCCACGCCATGGCACACATGCCGCAGAGTGCCCCGTATCTCCCCATGGGTGTGCGCGCATGTGCAGCGAGCAGGAGGCAATGGGCAAGCGCACGGGGGTGGCGGCAGCGGCGTTGGGGCTGCAGGAGAGGGAGGTGGTGGTGGCGGAGAGCGACGCCACGCTCTACATCGACGCCCCGGGCGCGCCCAAGACGCTTGTGGGCCATGGCCGCCTCTACCTCACCCCTCTCGCCCTCTACTTCCAGGTGTGCTGTCCGTCCCACTTGCATGCTCTGTACAACAGCTCTCCCGCTGCTGCATTCATGTCCGTGCTGCACCTGCCTTGCTCCCATGGTCCTCATCTTCCTCTCTTCTCCCACCCCACCCCTCTCCCCCCCCCATGCGTGCAGGCGGACGCCACGGGCTTCCTGCGCACGGTGGCGGGGCGGGTGGAGCGCTTTGAGCTGGCAGCGGTGGGGGCGGAGGCGGCGGTGGAAGCGGTGGCGCCGGACGCGCTGGCCCTCAACGTCTTCTCCATGACTCGCTCCCTCGCCCTCTCCTCCCGCCTGTGCGCCCTGCTCGCCTGCTCTTTCTGCCCACCTCCACATCTTCCGATTTCACTCCCTCTGCCGCCCATCCCATGCTCATCCATGGCCCTCCCATGCCCATGGCATGCCCATCCCGTGTCAGTGCGTGTCCTTCCCATGCCCATCCGATACATATTCCATGCCCCATACTTCTCCTCAACATGTCCTCTCTGCTGCTTCGTTTGTCTCGTCACCTCCCTCCCATCTTATGTTCAACCCATGTGCACGCGGTGTGCTGTGAGGGCCGCAGGCAGGCGACGTGGACGATGGAGTTCATAGAGTACAATCTGGAGCGCCAGCGCGTGCCCATCCCATGCCCATCCCATGCCCATCCCATGCCCATCCCATGCCCATCCCATGCCCATCCCATGCCCATCCCATGCCCATCCCATGCCCATCCCATGCCCATCCCATGCCCATCCCATGCCCATCCCATGCCCATCCCATGCCCATCCCATGCCCATCCCATGCCCATCCCATGCCCATCCCATGCCCATCCCATGCCCATCCCATGCCCATCCCATGCCCATCCCATGCCCATCCCATGCCCATCCCATGCCCATCCCATGCCCATCCCATGTCCATCCCATGTCCATCCCATGCCCATCCCATGCCCATCCCATGTCCATCCCATGTCCATCCCATGCCCATCCCATGTCCATCCCATGTCCATCCCATGTCCATCCCGTGCCCATCTTCTGCAGGCAGTCAACGTGGACGGTGGAGTTCATAGAGTACAAGCTGCAGCGCCAGCGCGACCTCTGGCAGGCGCTGCTGGGGGAGGTGCTTTCTCTGCACGCCTTCCTCGCTGACTACCGCCCCGCGCCCAGTGAGGTGCTGCCAGCTGGCACGCAGGAGGCGGAGGAGTATGATGACGACGCGCTGAGTGATGACGTCAGCGATGATGATGAGGGGGAGGTGGAGGAGGATGAGGAGGGGGAAGAGGGGGAGGGGAGTGAGGAGGAGAAGGAGGAGGCGGAGAAGCCATCATTGGAGGTGTTGCTGG